>CM053417.1:83576504-83604317 GCA_028644305.1 Xerus rutilus | reverse complement strand
CATGTATTAAAATGCAACTTTTGGGAAAAAATAAAATAATAATAAAAAAAAAAAAAAAAAAAAAAATAGGGCTGGGGATGTGGCTCAGTGGTCGAGTGCCCCTGAGTTCAATCCTTGGCACCAAAATAAATAAAGAAACAAACAAACAAATAAAAGGAAGATCAGTAGAGTAGAGGAAAGAGAAAGGGGAGAGGGAATGGGAATTGAAATCAAATTCCCTGAATGTATTATTTTGTCAAAATGAGCTCAAATAGTATGTATAATTATAATGCTCTGATAAAAAAATAAACAAGTAAACAAAGAAAAAAATCTACATCTCTGGAATGTTCCCCAAAGGCCCATGTGTGAAAGCCTTAGCTTCCAGCTTAGTGCTGTTGGGAAGTGGTGAAAATTTTAATAGGTGGGGACTAATAGGAGGTCTTCTAATCATTAGGAGCATGCCCTTAAAGGAGACAGTGGGATCTGCCTTTGAAGGGGATAGTGAGATCACAGCCCGTCCTCTTTCTCTCTTTTTCATTCTTGGCCATGAAATAAGCATTTTTGCTTCCCATACACTCCCTGCCATGATGTGATGTCTTGCCACAGCCCTCAGACAATGGAGCCAACTGATCATGAAATCTCCAAACTGTGAACCAAAATGAAGCCTTTCTCTTTATATGTTGATTATCTCAGGTTGTTTGTTACAGCATCATAAAGCTGACTAATACAATCTCCTTGCCAGCACTACACAGCTTACTGCCCTTCTTCCTCAAGGGAAGGGATAATACAAAACTGAAACAAGTCTTACCTTCATCCCACCTCTATGACAGACTTTCTGGAGAGATACATGTTCATTCTTAGTTAACTGCTGCCTGCCTTCTAGCCTCATTTGAATGTGTATATGTGTATGGGTCTTCACCAGATCCTATGGAGTGAGAGCCTTATAGGAATTCTGGAGGCCTCTACCCCATGGTATGGTATGCTCAAGTTGGGTTGTAGCCTGGTATAGGCCACCTGTTAGGTCATGAGACTCCAGAAATCCTAAGTAGCAATGACAGGCCCAAATCCCATATTTCCTGCTGCTCAAACTGGCAAGAACACTGAGTTCTACCTATACATATAAAGTACTTCTATTGCTGTTGTTTCAAGCTCAAAGAGCCTATCTTGGGGATCAGATGCTGGTACAGCCTGGCCTGATTGCTTTAGCCACTCTGCCTCCTGCGCAGTGTGCCAATTAGATGTGCAAATGAAAAGGGAAAGTGGATATACTTTTTGCAATTTCAACTCAGAAGCCTTTCTTCAAATAAACCTTAATTAGATGAGAGGCAGGGAGAACAGCTGCCTCAGGGCCTTAGCAGCTGACCTCAAGGTGGGGTGGTCCTGATTGCTTGCCTCATTAGAGCACGCTCATCAAGTGTGCCCACGGGCTTTGCATTCTGAGAAACATGCAACTAGTCTTGTAGCCCCCAAACAGAGCCTCAGTCTCTTTTCCCTCTTACTAACAGCTACTATTTATTGAGCCACTATTCGGTGCCAGGCACTGCTGGGCATTTGAGATAAAATTACTTGTTAGAGCCTCACAACAATCTAGAGAAGTAAGGATTACACTTCATATCCTGTTGATATGGAAACTAAGACCCAGAGATACAAAGTCACTTTATACAGCTAGTATTATGGGTTGAATTTGGCCCCCCACCAAAAATATGTTGGCATCTAAAGTCCCAACACCCTAGTAATCTAGATGGAATTAGGGCAATTGCAGATGTAATTAATTGTTAGGTTGAGGTTATACTGGATTGGGTAGGCCCCATTCTATTATGAACAGGGTCCTTAGAAGGAGATGGTCATTTGTAGACAGAGGCACACAGGCAAAATGCTATGTGAGTACAGAGACAGAGATTAGAGTAATGCATCTATAAGCTGAGGAATATCAAAGATTGCCAGCAAAACACCAGAAGCTAGGAAGAGGTGAGGAAGGATTCTTCTACAGATTTCAGAGGGAGCACAGCCCTACTGAAACCTTGATTTTAGACTTCTAGCTTCCAGAACCCGGAGACAAAAAGTTTCTGTTGTTTTAAGTCACCCAGTTCTTGGTACTTTGTTATGGCAGCCTTTGGAAATGAATATAACAGTAACTGGCAGATTTGTGATTTGAACTCCTAGTCCTCCCCAATTTTTCCACTATTTCATATTGCCTTCCTAAATGAATAAAGAAATATATAGAAACTTGAGAGATGCAGAGCAGTTCAGAACAGCTCACTCTTTTCTAATGCAGTTGTATCAGGTATGATGAGAATACCCTACTTTTGATTCACCTGGTCTGGATCCAAGAGATATTTGTCAAAGGAGAGGGAGGTACCTTCTTTCAAGGGAATGGTAGTCCCTATGGATTAATATAACCTATGAAGTAACGCGAGCAATGACAATCCCGGGCGACATAGCAGACTGCCAGTCAAGCATCTGCTCAAAATGATCCCATATTGCCAGTGCCCTGGAACCAAGCACAGACCATCTTCAGATAGGATGCTTTGCCCTCCCATGCTCCAACCCCCTGCACTCACCAAGTTTTCATCCAGGAAAGCTTTGGTGTCATCGTAGAGCCCTTTAAGACTAAATGTAACATCTACTGCGTCATTTCTGCTTAGAGTCTAAGAGAAGAAAGGACAAGAATGGAAGGGAAAGGACAAAGACAGAGGAGTTGTTGGTTAGTAAGCATGCAGCTGGCTTCTCTGGGAAGGTAGAAGCAGGCTAGAGTAGGCCATGGCTGTAGATTAAAAAAAAAGTAATATTCAAAATATAGCATAACTCATGGATTATAGGCACCACACACTCAGAACTGATGCCAGCTGTCAACTGGTATAGCTGTATTGGAGTGCCCTACGAAGGGGCACAGCACAACTTGGCTTTTGGCATCACTGTGTGCAGTAGTAGAGGACAATATGAAATATTCAAACCAGACAGTAAATCTGAGGCTACTTGTCCCTAGGCTAAAACCACATTTCTCAAAGCACGTAGAGTTAGACCCAATCATTTCTTTTCACAAAATTCCATACCATTGTCCCCGGGGCTCTTCCAATTAAGATTTGGCCAAAAATAAATATTTAACCCATACTTCAGCACACCCTGGCTCTATTGTATTTTTTTTTCCTTGCGCTAAAGTAACTTATTTTTTTCTGTGCTGAGGATCAAACCAAGGGCCTCTTGTGTTTTAGGTAAATGCTCTACCACTGAGCCACAGCCTCAGCCTTGAAGTTAATTCTTAATAGGATCATTTAAATCTTCTGGAAGTGGGTAAAGCCATGGGATGGCATATTTAAGGTAAATGTCTCATCTGGACCATTTTTTCAAGAAGGAAACGAAAACACCTTGGAACTTTGGTTTCACTTGCAGGTGTCACTTTATTCATTTATACTGAGAACCACATAAGATGGGGATGGCCCAAGGCTAAGTTTCTCTCCATTCATTGGCCATTTCTCCCCTGAGGTTGGTATGGTGGATCGCTATCAAGAGAGTGGGGTAGTTCTCAGGCTGATCAAATGTGCTGTGGGATTCTCCCAGCAGCCATCTCAGCCCTGTAAAATGTCAAGACATGCCTGCCTTCCTGTCCACTCTATCCATATCCTGCCATATAATTTGCCCAGTTTCTTCATATCTAGCCTCTGGCTCTTCTTCCCTTTTCATCTCCTTTCCTATCTAATTTCATTCCATTCCTTCATCTGCCCCTTTCCCCTTACCTCAATGGGAGTGCAAGAAGCTGCACCTGCCTCATTGCCAGTGTCTTGGCCATAAAATATATCATTCAAGGTGTTAGCACTGGCATTCACAGAATCCATGAGGACAGACACATGCTGGTGGACCTTGCTGAGGTCATTGAGTCTGTAATAAAGCAAGGACAGATGGATGAGCTGGGAACGTAGGACTTCTGGTCTGGGGTGCTTGTGGGTTGGGATAAGGGGAGAAATGAAAATCCTAGATACTTGATTTGAACTTTTTACTCCCTTTTTTAATTTTTGCTCTTTTCTAGGGAGCCACTGATGCTTGAAAATGTTTCTACTCTTTTCTACGTATTCACTTTTGGCTAACCCGAATTAAGATACTAGAAACTTCAGTAGAGAGGGAGACTAAAATAGAGAAGGGTAGCTGACTCCAGAAACCCTAAGGCCCTTCTGATATTTAAGGGTGAGGACAAACATTCTTTGTCCTGTTGGGTCTGGGGCAACAGGAAGATATAAAATTCATCTCTGTGCCTAATGGGAAATTTCCAAGCTAGTTTATTGCTAAGCACAAAGAATATTTCCTCCATGGATTGTCAGGGAGACAATCAATCAATGTTCTGAGCACTAGGTTAGATGCCTGAAGCCGAGCTCCCCAGTAGCCAATAGACAAATTGGCTGCTTCTCTCTATCCTTTCTTGAGTTTCCCATCCTTGTATCTAGGCCAGTCCACTTACCTGCTAATGAGGTTTTCTGCAAGGCGAGCTAAGTGCTGCATCTGGGCATACTCCTCATCAGAGAGGCTATCTTGAGATCCCTGGGAGTCCAGCTGGGGTTGAGGGGCAGCTTGAATTTCAGTATGCTTGCATGCCCACGTTTTCATTGAATTTTCAAAGTCCTGGAGGTGAAAACAGTGGCATATTCTAATGACTGCTGTAGCTAAGAGGGTACGTGACAGGTCTGTCTATGAGTCCAACATTTGTGGGTAATGTGTAGGTACAATAGGTAAATGGGGAATGAGGGTCCTCCATCCATTCCCCTGTATAACTGTCTATACATCTACCTATACTTTTATTCAACATCTCTTCTGTACTAGACACCTTTAGTTTTGGTTGTTTTTGTCAGTACACTGGATCATAGGACACCAGTCTCAAATCAGATGTCTGCCTTCCAGAAGGTCCTATACCAGGGCATCATGACAGATAAGAGTAGAGTACATTTCATGCTTTTTTCTTTGCCAAATCTAGGCAATATGTTGTGGTGGAGTTTAGAGCCAGACATACCTAATCCAATTTTCAGTCATGCTTCTGTCATTTATCAGTTACATGGCCATGAGCAAGTTATTTAACCTCCCCAAATGGAAATAAGTGTCTCCATCTCAGGATTGTTTGGGGGATGCATGTGAGGCAATACATGTAAAATACTCAGCACAAAGTGGGCATCTAATAAATTGGATATCCTGTCCCCTCTATTGCTATTCTGACCTGTTCATAGGTCAGAATTAAGATAGCTTCCTAGCACTGAACAGCTAATCAATAATGACTCTTTTGTAGCTTTAGCCAATTTAGGTGAAGTGGGTGACATTTATGAATGCAGCATTTTAAGGACCATTAGAGGAAGCTAAAGACCATTAATGCAGATTAAATATATTGCTGAAAGAGCAAATTTCTCTATTACCGTGTAAGGTCTAACTTTGATTCTCTGTGCAGTGGAGAGTGGAGGATAGCTTTGTCCAAAACTACAGGAGACAGCTCCTTGTCTTGCTCTTTTGGGCAGTTTTTTGCAAATGTCAATATATATCAGGATGTCTTAAGGAGTTTGTTTACAAATGCAGGCTCCTGAGAACCACTGCTCCCAGTTCTGTTCAGTGCACCTGGCATGGGTCCCAGGAGTATGCATTTATAACCAGCGACCCAGGTGATTGTGATGAAATGGCCATGCAGACTTTCCTTTGAGAAATTCTACTTGACTGGAAATCTTCAGTAGTCACCTGACAGCTATGGATAAAGCAGTGTGGGAGCCCAATATGAGCCTTTCTCCTCTTACCCGATCTCTCATCAGCATCTGGGCAGCATTCTTGTATCTAATCTTGATAATACCTGGCCTCTGCACCCAGGCCTCCCCATCCACCTGCACTGGGATACCTTCTTCACCATCAATGGTTATCATCAACTCACGGCACTGCCAGAGAAGAGGAAAGGAAATAGGGGATAAAAAATGAAGCAACCACAATAGACCAATCTGACAATCTCACAATCATGTCCTAAATGTGTATCTGAAGTAGCACTAGCAAAGATATGAATTGGATTATGCCAGGGAGAAACACCCACTTCCTATGAGTTTTTGCCCCTTGGTCTCTACTACCTCTATCTCCAATCTCAGCCAGCACCTTGGTACCCACCAGATAACCTGCCTCCACCCTGAAACTCTTATGTCCAGTTAATTCCCGGGATAACCCTCATATCCTGGCTTGCAGATGGAAAACTCAACCCCTTTCTCGTACCCATCTAACCCCTGCCTACCTGGGCAATGCGATGATGATGCAGGTTGATGATGCGGGACATGGCCATCTGCACAGAACCAAAGATTGCCACAACCTCCAGCTTCCCATCATCTATTGCAGGAGCCTCATATTCCTAAGGAGGAAGAACTGTATCACATTTCCCACCCTTGAGAAACTACATTTTGTCTATAACGAACAAAGATGTTTTGAAGACTTCTGTTGACAATTGTCTAGTTCAAGAAAAGTGGAAAAACTGCATTATTAAAAGGGGAAAGGTTGAAGTGCGGCAGCCAATCTGGGTAAAGGGCACTGAGGTCACAACAGTTCTTATCCACTTTTGAGATCATAACTTGCAGCCAGTTTCTTCCCTGTCTGATGCAACATCATAAATCCCCAAGGCTAGTCTTATTGGTTTCATGGCCTTTTGGGGGAAAGGGTTCAGAGGAAGGGTGCAGAGGAAAGGGTTCATGGCCAGATTCCTGGGAGATTATATTGACTACTAACAGACTTCATTGGAATAATAATTTTAAAAAGCCTGGATAACTTTTCCAGGATCTGTCAGGCCTAAGAAGAAAAAAATTGAAAGCCCAGGCAACACCTAAGAGTTGACCTAATCCTGAGATCTTTGGATGGTTCTTTTTTTTTCCCTTTTTTGGTTGCAGATGGACACAATATCTTTACTTTATTTATTTATTTTTATGTGGTGCTTATTATTGAACCCAGTGCCTCACATGTCCCAGGCAAGTGTTCCACCACTGAGCTACAACCTAAGCCCCTTTGGTTGATTCTTGTGCTCTGGGATGGTAATTAGCCTAGCCAAGTGTGGTGGCGCAAGCCTGTAATCCCAGCAGCTGTGGCAGGAGGATAGCAGGTTTAAAGCCAGCTTCAGCAACTTAGTGAGACTATAAGAATCCTAGTGAGACCCTGTTTCAAAATTAAAAATAAATAAATAAATAAAAAGAGCTGGGGATGTGGCTCAGTGGTTAAGCACCCTTGGGTTCAATCCCTGGGACCTAGATAAATAAATAAATAAATAAATAAATAAATAAATAAATAAATAAATAAAAACTGAGTCTATTGTTGCTGCTAATAGAAGCTCCCAGTCTCTGTCCTCTCCCCTCACTGTCCACTTCCCACTCCAGTCCACCAATTCTCCTTTCAGAGAGAACTTAGGAGGGTCATGCCTTTCTCCCACCCCATTCCTTGTTCCATACTCACTGTGGTTGCTGTGTTGCTTCCCCAGAAGTTGACACCTCCAGCATAACTGGTAATGTTGAGCACTACAATGCCTTGCAGGTTTGGCAAGGAGATGGCTTCCCCATCACACTGAAAGAAAAGAGAAACTCTCATTAGCTGATCTTCAGTTAGCAATGGGAAGGGACATTCACAGAGGTGGGAAAAGGCTCTATCTTCTCTTCATACTAGCATTTGCTTATCCATACAATAGAAATCTATCTTTCTGCCTTTCTCCTTTACTTTAGTTATTTTTATGTGGTGCTTAGGATTCCACTGTGAATGAGGATCACAGTTAAAGCTTGGTAATAACCAAGGATATAGTGGAAAGTTGATTTCCAAGGCCATGAGGTTTCCTTTCTCCATGCCCAGGAAGGACCACTCCCTTTTCTACTAACCTCTAGATGCACTCGTTCTTCCAGTTTCCTGTAGGAGCGCTGCAGAAGTTCCTTGCTTCCCAGAAGGCCATACCATATCTTGTTCTTAAAGCGGCTGCTACAGGGAGATCAAGGAAGAGAAAGATGGTCATAAGATGAATCATATAAAGATAAATGGATCCAGGCATGGTGATGCATGCCTGTAATCCCAGTGGCTCTGGGGGCTGAGGCAGGAGGACTGCAATTTCAAAGCCAGCTTCAGCAATTTAGTGAGGCCCTAAGCAACTTTGACACTCTGTCTCAAAATAAAAAAATAAAAAGGCTAGGAATGTAGCTCAGTGGTTAAGTGCCCCTGGGTTCAATCCCTGGTACCAAAAAACAAAAACAAAAAACAAAACAAAACAAAATACTGGAGGGACTGTTGGGATAGTGTAACTGGTATTCTTATGCAAACGCGTTCAGAAATGAATTCATGGGCTCTGTTGAAGCTTCGATATCCTATTGATGAATAGATTTTCCACTTCTCCTTGCTGCTAAATATTGGTCCTGACTTGGAAGAAACAGGCTATATTTAGAAAGCAATGCTCATAAAAATCTGTGAGTATAGCTGACTGATACAAACCAGTTACCCTGGCATGTGCTATTCCAGGAGCACAAGATTTCAGCTGCCTGGAATCAATTTTATATGAAACATTTGACTCTTGGACTGCAATTTTTTGAAGCAGTGACTTTTCTAATTCAGTGTCATAGAACAGAGCCAGGATTATTAAGGAGATTTTAGATAGTGTACCAGTGGAGAGAATATGAGACAGGTAAGAAATCGGGAGAATTAGGATGGTGGTGGAAAGAACAGGGTCCTGCTGACTGTAGGACCTCTGATAAAAACAGGCAGGCAGCCTAAAATCTTAATATTGCTTCCTATGAGCTTTTAAAGTACAGCCACAGAAATGAGCTACCACATAAGCTACCACAGGGGATGAGCTTTTTTTTTTTAATTTTATTTTTTAAAAAATGGTTTTTTGGTACCAGGAGTGCTTTACCATTGAACCACATCCCCAGTCTTTTTTTATTTTTATTTTTTAATTTTGAGACAGGGTCTTGCTGAGTTTCTTAAGGCCTAAGTTGCTAAGGCTTGCTTTGAACTCAAGATCCTCCTGCCTCAGCTTCCTGAGCTGCTGGGGTTAATTGATTTTTCATGAAGATGCCAACACAATTCACTGGGGAAAGGGTAGTTTTAGAAAACATGGTGCTGGGATAATTGGATATCTTCATGCAAAAGGATGAATTTAGACCACATCATATACAAAAATTAACTCAGTGTATTGTAGACTTAAATGTAAAAGCTAAAACAATGAAATATTTGGAAGAAAACTTAGGAGCAAATTTTCAAGACCTTGAGTTAACCAAAGATTTCATAGATAAGGTATCAAAAGCATAGTGCATAAAAGAAAAAAAAATAAGCAATTGGACTTTATCCAAATTCAAAACTTTTTAAATTTAGAACACTTCATTAAGAAAATTAAAAGATAAGCAACAGACTACAAGAAACTATTTGTAAACCACCTATCTGATAATATATTTGTTCCTCACCCCTGGTCTCTTCTGAGAAAGAGATTCTAACAGCAGTGACGGAGGTAGGGTGGAGTGGCATGCCTCTTTTTATCTATAGTTTCAATTTATAAGGACTCTGAGGCTGCTTTATGGTATGTCTGTAGTAGAAATGTACCAGAAGTTGCCAAGTGGGCCAATACTAGATAGAGTGAAATCAACAGGTCTAGAGGAAACAGGTTAGGCATACCAAGAACAAGTAGGGGGATCTTTGATATTTTGTAAGCTTTCCAAGCAAAAACAGGACTAAAACTCCTGTTACAACCCAGTTTATCTCTCACAGGCAGAACAAAGATAGGCAATTTGCAGAATTGAGTCAATGTAATCTGTTCTCAATAATACTAACACAGGAAGCTATGTTTACAGCAATTCACAGGTTTAGACTATGAAGAGAACAAGTTTGGGATGCCAAGGCAGTCATTACAGACCAGCCCAACATTTGGAGCAAGATGAACAACTAGGCTAGTCTTGGGACCAGTGTATTTTACTTTCCAAAGACCCCTTTCTTTCTGTTGCTTGTCTGAGAGGTAAGAGATGTAGGAATACGTATGTGTATGGTCATTGCATGTTTGCACGTAGGAAGGGGAGAAAATTTTTCCCTTACTTGTATTGTCCCGGATGTTCTTCTCTTCTGGTATTGAACTCCAGAGAAATTTTAGCATCCAGTCCAATTCCAAAGTAGTTGTTCATGACACACTTTTCTTTGAAGCGTCTGAAATGAGTCAAGGAAGAAGACAAAATGATACAGGAAGGAAGTGATGTTGTCATTGGGTTGTAGACTTCATCTGCCTGATGGAAAATCACTGAGATAAAGCCTCCTCATTAGGCACAATGCATAATGCCCTGGAGAGGCACATGTACATGTTCTATTGTGTTAACAATGAGCCTTTCAGCTGTAAGAGAGGGTTCCCAGCCATTTGGGAAGCTTCAATGCAATTGGGACTCAGTAAAAAAGTAACATTCATGATCTTAGTCATCTTTGGAGGCCTCAAATATGAGTGACTCATATTTTCCCAAATATAATAGAGGGAAAGAGAGTCATTGGCTCATTCTTATAATAAACTTCTGAGCATACCATATACAAATGTATTATGGCAGTTAAGTCTGCACTATTGCTTTTAGTGATGTCTGACTCCTTTATAATACTATAAAAGGCAAAGTGACCACAACTTTGGGGAGTAAGACTGATAAAACTGGGCAGATATACACTCACCAAAAAGCCAGATAGACTTTTGAAAGTTTCCTGCATCCATCTAGGGTGTCAATATCAAAATTAGTGGGGTGCTAGAGCCAGGTCATACCAGCTCATGTGAACTGATTATGCATATCTGTTCCCAACTCTACCTTCAATGGCATTATATTAGTGGCTTGAAATAGGCCATGATGGAAGGTTTATACCAAGATTTAATCAGTGATTCCTTCTCCCTGAGAGCTAGTTTTTAAATACTTGCTGGTACACTATGTATCAAAACTCACTGGATGGACATAAACTTAAATTGGTAGTGAAGTAGAGGAGTGTGGAGATTGGAGATAGCAATAAGAATTGTTTTCCTGAACAAATTACTTAAGAAAACATAAATAATAAATTCTAGTTGTGTCCTTTTGAGAATCTTAAAATGGATACAGTTCAGCTATTGAATCACAGATAACTTTTGTATCCATTACTCAACTGAGCCAACATCCCTCACATGAGATTAGCATTCAGTCCTGAAATTGGAGTTTCTCTAACTGATGTCCAACTGATCTTCTTTATTTTTAAATTTTTTTTTAGTTGTTGATGGACCTTTATTTTTATTTACTTATATGCAGTGCTGAGAATCAAACCCAGTGCCTCACACATGCTAGGCAAGTGCTCCACCACTGAGCCCCAGCCCCAGCCCCAACTGATCTTCTTAATGGAATGCAAGATGAGTGAATGTGGAAGAATTTGGCTGCTGGTAATATTCCAAAGGAGCAGGACTGGTGAGACAAATGTCCTTATATTTGCTACCTAGTCCCTTATTGACCATTTGTTTTTTAGTACTTCAACCATTTATGGTTAAAGGCAGCACTGGAAAAACTAGTCCTCTGAAATAACAACTAACATGTATTATGAGTTTATAATAATGATAGAGTAACTGCTAACACGTAACACTTAACTTTGAATGCCATGCACTGCTCAATGCAAGTATTTTTTGCAAGTACTTTTCATATATGAAATCAATAAATACAACAAATCTATGGGGCATGTTCTATTTATCTTCATTACATGTGAGGAAAATGAAGATCACATTGGTTAAGTTACTGTGTAGTTATACAACTAGTAAGTACAGTTGGGAATTGACTCTATCCCTAGACTGTGCTCTTAACCAGGAAGAAGATATTAAAGAGTAATTGTACTAGATACTTACATTGTTTCAGGTGTAAAGTGTAAGTGTTCCAAGTTAAGGTTATCTAGGTCTTCACTTTTGAGAGAAGATATAGATGACAAAGTGCCATGACGAGAACCTAGACACAAAAGACATCTCTTTGGTGTCAAATGGAAACATTAAGAGCCTTTTTGCCTGTTGTACTTGATCTTATTTTCTATGTTGGGAGGGGTCAAGCTCTATGACTTTCTCCTACATAACATGCAGTGTGCTCATTACAAAGAGGATCCTTTTAGATGGACTGGAACTTTTACTGAGGGAATAGTAAGGCTGATCTGCTTCCTTGTTGAAAGTGAAAATAGCTTCAAATCTCTGGTTTTATCAGTACAGCCTTTTCAAAGTGTGTAAATGGATCATTACTCTGGTCATTGACATGAGATTGCATAATATAAGTTTTCTGAAAAAAAAGAGGGCTCTCTACAGCAGTGTAGGGTTATGACTAAAAGAAAATGCATGAAGAAAATGTATTTATTCTTTGGAAACTAGATGACAGTGAAGAAGTCTAGAATAACAGAAGAAGAAGAGAAAGATCCTTACGGTGTCTTGGGCTCATCTGGTTGAAATCCTCTGAGTCATCATCTTCCAGGAAGAAAGTTGATGCAAAGTTCTTAACCGATATTGTCTGTCTGCTTTCTTCATCCAGAACTATAGAGAAAAAGTGGAAAGAATGAAGAAAGGGAGGGAGGGAAGGAGGGAGGGAGGGAAAGAGGAATTGAAGGAAAGAAGAATAGAGGGAAGGAAGACTTGGTCACATTTATTGAGTATCTCTTTTGTTAGTTAATGCCAGTCAGTGTGTGTGTGTAGACAATGGAGACTCCCATTTGACCATTGTATCTTCTCTGTGCCTTTTGTATTCTCCTTACATTTATCTATCTTTCTTTTCTTTTCTCCTCCTCCTCCTCCTCCTCCTCCTTCTCCTTTTTCTCCTTCTCCTTCGCACCAGGGATTAAACTCAGGGGCACTCGACCACTGAGCCACATCCCCAGCCCTATTTTGTGTTTTATGGAGAGACAGGGTCTCACTGAGTTGCTTAGCGCCTCACCATTGCTGAGGCTGGCTTTGAACTCGCGATTCTCCCGTCTCAGCCTCTCAAAGTGCTGGGATTACAGGTGTGTGCCACCGTGCCCTATCCTTTTTCTTCTTTTGGAGTCAGTATTACTATGTTGTACAAGCTGGTACAACTCACTATCCTCCTGTGGTATGCACCACTGTGCTCAGCTTGTCTCAGCTTCCTTACAGTGATGTTGCCATGGCTTTCATATCCATGTCTGAACTTTCTCTATCTTACTGGTACTCTTTTTCTGTCACCCATACACGTGATTATGAGTAGAAGCTTGGGGCCAGGGATGTGAGGAGCAGGGTGGGAAACCCTCTGCTCTTCTACCTCCGTTCTGTTAGTTCATTTACTCACAGGACTTTTGTCTAGATTGGGCCTCTACGACCATGCCACTCTTTCACTCAGTTGTCTCACCCATACCTAGGACATTTGAGATATCTCCTTCTTTTCCCCAGCTTATGTGTGGTACAGCTCAGATGCTTAGCCTATGCCATAGCTCATAGGTTCAATTCCTACCCTACTAGGGAAACTTTAATTGTCTCATAGCTACAAGCTGAACCTATAAATCTAACATATATGTTGATGGAGCAGACTGAGATTCAGTTGTGACAGAGTGATGGGTGTTCAGATTAATCTGATCTTCATTCACTTGGAAACTAACTATAGAAATAGAGGTGAACTGACTGTTTAATTTTTCCACAATGCAGAAGGGAGACTTTCTTTATTTCTTGTAAACATGGCTGAGGTTGTGCCTACAGGTACCAAGGCAGGGGAAGGTACCATGGCTAAAAGTCAAAGAATAGCCAAAAGGACTTCCTTGTTACCCAGGACTTCTGCTCAGTTTCAGTAATTCCATTAGAAAACATTTGTTCTTTCATCATCTTCCAATCTGCTTTTTAAAAGAATCATTGTGGGGCTGGGGTCGTGGCTCATTGGTAGAGCATCTGCCTAGCATGTGTGAGGCACTGAGTTCGATTCTCAGCACCACATATAAATAAATAAATAAAATAAAGATCCATCAACAACTAACAAAAATATTTTTTTAAAAAAGAAGAAGCATTGTGTGGAAGAAGTGGTCACCAAAATGTTAGGTGAAGAAGTTGGGGGAGTTGAAAGAGTTTTCATACTGAGTCAGAAGCTTGGGTATTCTTCTGAGTCCTAGGCAATGGAAATCAATGTGAGGGCCACCAGGATTACTTTTAGGGCCCTTATCCCTGATTAATACTTTGCTAGATATGCAGACATGAACACCATTTTCTTTCCAAGTTAGTAACAGGTTGGAAAGAAATAGGAACAATTTCTATAACTAGAGTGGTAGATGACAGACTTGGAGCCAGGTCACTTAGCACCTATAATTGTTTAAGATTAGTGTTAGTTGAATGCCTGGGAGATACACATAGCCAAAGGGACAACTTATCATGACTGAAGTATTTCAAATCAGTTCTCTGAGGATTGACTTTCAATACAATGTGAATGCAGAGTCTAGTCAAATTTTGGTAGTGAGGTCAGATAACAAACTCAGAGTAAGGGAAACCAATCCATTAGAACCTTCTTTTTCCCCTACTTCAGTCACCACAACCCTGGCCCCCATACCTTGTTCAACCTGGAATATGATGAGCTTCAAGGATTTCTGGAGATTCTGGGCCTTTGTGGCCAGCTCCAACTTGCACTTGGCTATGTGGTCTATTTGAGGGACGAAGGGCTTTCCATCTGCCTTGCCACCATCTGTATGTACTGTAGCACTTTTCTCGACAGAAGTAGCTGCTGCCTCCTCAGCCAGGACATCAATGAGGACACTGAGCTTATCATACATTAAGTCGCTCTATAAAGAGAGGAAGGCAATGGGGCATTGTTGAGGGACCAGAGATTGACAGAACAGAATAAGGAGTTGGGGTAAGGGGAGAGATGGCAAAAGGTAGTAGTTTTCTGAGCATAGAAAAATCACATGAGGATATCAAGCACATGAGGAAGAAGTACAGGGCTAGATGTGATGAGATACTCAAAGGGTGTCGGGAGATAAAGCATGTATCATTTGTTTCTGAGCAGCCTCAAGTATCCATGTATGTTTCCAAGTCTTTTTTGAGTCAGACTAGCCTGTAAAATGATGTATAACATGGAAAACCTTAGGAAAGATAAACATTTCTGGATTGGCATGTTCATGGGCATGCTCCTGTGGATGTGGATGGCCTCTGCATGGGTGTTGCTAGCTGCCTTTGTACATGTGTATGTTTGAAGATGTACATTTGCTGCACGATTTATTGTTTTGATTCCTAGCTCCATCACTTAATAGTTTATGATGTGAAGCAAATTACTTAACCTCTTTATTTGTTTATATTCTAGGGCAGCTGTCAAGATTCAATAAATTAATACATTAAGAGCACTTAGAACAGTCTCTGGCAAAGAGTAAGTGCAATGTAAGTGTTATTGTTGTTACAGAGGTGAATGTAGGTATAATTCTAGTGTGTGTTTATATGTACTTATTTTCAAGCATGTTCTGGTATATATACTTGGTGAACACTTGTTTCTAGTTGTGGGCAGATGTTTGGCATATGCTGGGTACACAGCATCTGTGTATGCATGCATAATGGCATTCTTCATTTGGCAAAAGATGGAGAGTGACAAGGTTGGACCCTCCCCATCAAGAAGGCTCAACAGTCGCCCTTCCTTGCTTTCCTTTTACAATTCCCAGCAAGAGGCACATTTGCTTTGTTTAAAAAATACAAAATATTACCATTTTAATATGTAATCAATATGAAATAATTAGTGAGATATTTTTACATTCCTTTTCTCCATAATTTTTATTATGCATATTAATTGTATAAATTCATGGATTTCACTGTGACATTTCCATATATGTATATATCATGTGTTGGTCATGTCCTCCCTCCCTTCTGCTCTCTCTCACCTTCTTCACCCTTCCTCCCCCCCCACACCAGTCCCCATCTCATTCAAGGAATCCTTATATACTGTTGGAGGAATGTAAATTACTATAGCCACTATGGAAACAATATGGAGATTTCTCAAAAAAACTAAAAACAGAAATACCATATGATCCAGCTCTCCCACTCCCAGGCATAGATACAAAGGAAATGAAATCAGCATACAGAAGAAATGTCTGTATACCTATTTTATTGTGGCACTATTCATAAAAGCTAAGTTGTATAATTAGCTTAAGTTCTTCAACAGATGAATGGCTAAATAAAATATGGCATATACAATGGTGTATTATTCAGTCATAAAGAGGAATGAAATAATGTCATTTTCAGGAAAATGAATGGAACCAGAGGACATCATGTTAAGGGAATAAGCCAGGCACAGAAAGACAAGTATCACATGTTTTCTCACATTTCTTTCATTGTAAAAGGGGTCCCTGGTTCCACAAAAAGCATAAGACAAAAGGAAAAGAGACTTACTTTCAAAATCACAGACTCTACTGCCGTGTTGTTCTGTTTTATCTGACTCCAGGCCTTTACAATGTCATCCACAAAATCTTCCACTGCTGAACACAGGAATCTAGAAAGAAGATAGATGGCATGATGTAACATGGACCATGAGATCCAGAGCCCTATAAAGATGTGATCAGTCTCTATCTTCCACTTTTTCTGTCTCTTTCTCCTGATCTCTCCTCCCTTTCTCCCTGTCTTTCTCTCCACAACCTTCCTCCCTTCATTTTTCCCCCCATATATATGGTGAAATATGTTTCATTCCCATGGTTCAGTTTCAAACCATGTTCCAAATGAAGTATCTAAGGCAGGTTGACTAGAATTTTTTAGTCCTAATTCTGCATTGCCAAAATAGAGCATTTACTTGGTTCAACTTGGGTCAGGTTTTTGCCCTGGGTCAATCATCTCTGATTCAAGGGCCTTGATAATAAAGTCTAAACATAATGACATCAGGAGGGCTCTCCCAGTGGGGAATAGTTTGCAAAGGAGAGTGTGATAGCCTGAGTAGGAACCTGGGAAGAATGAATGGCCCACATGTTTAGAAGGGGGAATGTGTTGCTCAGGTTATGAGAGAGCAGCTGCAAGTAGGTACTATAGAGATCTTTCCCAGTGTCAAAGATGGAAATCATGGTATATGTACTGTTGAATGGTCTAGAATGTTGTGTTTCTCTCCTGGACCCTCTTTGCAAATACCTGGCTTGCAATTTTGTGCTTTCAGAGTGGTAGGAGCTCTCAACTCAGTATCATCCTTTTTTCCTTAAACTTTTCATTCAGGGGGTTTGAGCTGGGAGAGATCCAATCTGGAAGTATATTGCATATTTTCCTTGGCCTCAACACCCCAGGATATCAAAAATAGCCCTGTATATGACCTTGGAAGAGTCCGTGAAGGGCAAAATTACCCCCAAAGAACCAGAGAGAAAGGAATACTGACCTGGTTGCAATGATCATCTCCGTGGGGAACTTGGCCTTCAGGATTTTGTTCAACTCAGTGGTTGCAGATTCTAAGTGTTGGATGGCAGCAGTCTAGAGGGAAACAAGTGTAGAGCTCTGAAATCTCAGCACTGTGACCTAGCATGCTGCCTTCCTCACCTACCCCACAGCCTAATTATTTCTTCCTGACTCTTTGTGAGTAACTCAACTGCCTCTCTAGAAATAGTCACAATCAAAGAGTTCTTGTTGAAGGCCCCCAGGGATAATCGTGGATCTGTAGTCATTCTAAAAATAAGAGATGTGTTCTGTTTTTTCTTATTTAAATTACTAATCAGAAACTCATATGAAGATTCTTCAGATCCATTTCTAAACTCCCTCTCCTATGTTCAGGAGCCCAGGTTTCTGTGATACACAGATGCTGAAAGAACCATAGAGAGAATGCTGGGCACTCTGAAATCCAGAAAATGAAAAAAAAAATGGAAAAAGATGCTAGAAAGGAGTCTCAATCTCTTCACAACACAGAAAGGAGGAAGTGAAGGAAAAGCAGAATTGAGAGGTGAGTGACAAATTAAGTGCTCTAAGACTCAATATTACAAACTCTTGAGATCTGGAGAGACTGAAAGACAGGTTACCAGAGTATAAAATAAGTCCAGATTTCCCCAACCCTGAACTCAGATCAAGGTGGAGGGAAAGGGGAGGGGCCACAGAGAGAGAAAGAGGGAGCAGTAAAACTCTTAAGCTCACCCACTTAAACATATTTGAAAGGTGGGTGAAATTGAAAGTGTGATGGGAAGAGCAGTGTCCTTGAAGCAGCTTAAAACCAAATCATGCAAAGAAAGCTGTAGCGGGGGTCTGCAGCCATTTTGTGAAGCCCTTAGCCAACCAATTATACCTTTAAATCAACAAGGCATCTTCCCACATCCAGACAGCTGCAAATTAAACCTGGGAAGTCCCCTGCAGAGACCTCTTAAGAATCAGACTAGAAAGAACTTCTAGAAGAATTACTGCTGCTGAAGCCCCCTCCCCCTCATGAGAACAAGGGGAGTAAGTGAACCTGTGTGGGGAAGTACACCTAACCCAGCACTTTTCTCAGCCTCCTTGTGACCTGGGCAGAGGTGGAATGCTCTGCACAGCCTCCACAGGACCCCTGGTAGAGATGGAGAAGGAAGGCAGCTTTGACCCCAAGCAGAGGAAAGTGGATGCATTAGAACTGCACTAGTCCTGGCTCCTGAGAGTGGAGGAGGCACTGTGGAAAGGCTAGGGACTGTTCCCTTGATCATGGGACCATACCAAAGGGAAGCTGCCTGAATATCCAGTGGCATAGAGATCCAGTTTCCAAATGGTGGCAGCCACTGGCAGAAGGCCACTAGGAGAAGTTGCATAAGTACTACAGTATACTAAAGCAAAAGGTATGCACAACCATAGCCAGAGGGAGGTCACCTAAGGTGGAACATTGCCTGATCCAAGGCAGCAAAGAATGACTGCTCCAAGCCTGACCCATGGTCATAACTGCTGAGCAAAAGGGCATTATTTGGACACTGACTGAACCTTGTGTGAGTCATAATCAACAGAGGGAATCAATGCCTGCTGTTCATAGCCTGGGGCAGTGGAAACTAGAACTCAAGTGAACTATCTGAGTCCCTTTACTACAGTACCCCAGAGAGCAGTGTTAGCTGGGGGAATAGTTCTATACCACAGCACACCCACAGAAAATCCACAAATCCACAACCAGAAGGCCTGTGTTTATACACAGCCACCAGGCATGATACCACCATGAAAAGGATCCTGTAGAGGGGACCAGGTACATGCTGACCCACAGCAATCACAGGGACACTCCAGAGCCTGTATCCTGAACTACTGCACACAATAGAAACAGCCAAGCCACAACACTGAACCTTCTGTGCAGTCAGCTAGAGGTCCCTGAACTGACAAATCACGACCAGCTGATGAGAGGCCCACAGCCATTAAGGAAGTGGCTCTCGTGCCTCTGAAATGCTAGAGGGATCCACAGCCAAAGATTGATGCATATCTACTAAATAAGCAAACTCCAATGAAAACAAAATCAAGATTCAATAAGAATTTTATTCACCTTGGTATGGTTTACTGTAAATAATTCTAATGTGAACTTTGATCATATATATCACTCTTTAACTGGACTGATAGTTGTTACCCTAGTAGCCAATATTGTACCTACATTGAATATATTTCTCTTGTTTAAATCATCAATTAGAATCAATCTATATTTGATTTCTGAGCTCTAGTTTGTACTTGTTCCTCTTAACCCCTATTCATTCTCTTACATTATCTGCTACTATCTCAAATACCCACCATTCATCTTTTTCTCCTTTCTACCTTGGTGTGTATTATTTTATTTCCTTTCCTTTCCTTTTCCTTCTTTCCTTATTTTCTTTTCTCTTTCTCTTTCTTTTCTTTTCTTTCTCTTTTTTTGCCCAATCTTTCTTCTTCCTCTCTTTCAGCCCTTATATGTTATAGTGATTTTAATATATTTAATAACTAATTGTTTATCCTATTCCAGAAACTCACTACAAGTTTATACCTGGATTAAAGGAACAGTGGGGAACAATATCAACAAGTTTTTCACTTTTTATAAGACCAAACAGTACATGCCTTCACTCTGAAGTGATTGTAGTAAATAGGGTTCAGTGGCATCTCTCAAAGTGGTGCTGAAATTGGGATCAGCTGAGGTTACACATTGAGTTGAAGTATCCATATTTGGATATTCACTCAACCTAGGGTTCTTATGAGAAATAAGCTCACAAAGTATCTCTTGTTCAAAAGAAGTGATAACTATCCCAGTAGATGGGTCGACATGAAAAAATATGAAAAAGCAAGAAAACAAATCACCCCAAACAGCTCATAATGCTTGAACAACTGATTCCATCAACAGCACAATGTAGGAAATGTCAGGGAAAGAATTTAGGAAGTTATACTTAAAATGTTCAATAAGCTAAAAGAAGATATATGGAGTAAAATTAGAGAAAAATACAAGAAGTGAAAGATCCCTTAAGTAAAGAGATAGAGAGTCTCAAAAAGAACCAAACAAATACTTAAAATGATTCAATGAACCAAAATAAAAATTCAATGGAAAGCTTCACCAATAGATGAGACTACTTTGAAGATAGATTTCCAGGTCTCAAAGACAAAGTGTATAATCGTGAAAATAAAGTAGACCATGAAGATGGTGAGAGACCATAACAAGAATATTCAATAAATCTGAGATAACATCAAGAGGCCAAAGTTAAGAATCATCAGGGTAGATGAAGGCTCTGAAATACAAGCTAAAGGGACACACAAACATTTCAATGAAATAATATCAGAAGATTTTCCAAACCTTAGAATGAGATGGAAATTCAAATACAAGAGGCATATAGGACTCCAAATATACAAATTCTCAATAGATCCACTCCAAGACATATTATAATGAAGATGCCTAACATACAGAATAAGGATATAATTTTAAAGCAGTAGGAGAAAAACACTCAGAGGCAAGTCAATCCTGATTTCAACTAATTTCTCAACCCAGACTCTAAAAGCCAGGAGGGCTTGGAATAATATATACAAAGCTCTGAAAGAAAATGATTGCCAATCAAGAATACTATACCCAGCAAAATTAAACTTCAGAAGTGAAAATGAAATAAAAACCTTCTATGAAAAACAGAAGCTAAAAGAATTCATTACTAGGGCTGGGGCTGTAGCTCAATGGTAGAGCACTTGCCTCACAAGTGTGAGGCACTGGGTTTGATACTCAGCACCACATAAAAATCAATAAATAAAGCTACTGTGTCCATATACAACTAAAAATATTTAAAAAAGAATTCATTACTAGAAATTTGGCATTATAGAACATATCTAATAAATTCTTTCATGAAGAAGAAATGAAAAATAAAAATGGAAACCAGCATAGGGATGAAATACACTATAAGAATAGTTAATTAGAGAAGAATCAAGTCCAATTTTAAACATTAGAAATACATTAAAATGGCTGTTTTGGTGCCAATACCATTCTGTTTTTGTTAATATAGCTCAGTAGGTTAATTTAAAGTCTGGTGATGCCTCCTGTAACACTTTCCTCACTAAGGATTCTTTGGCTACTCTGGGCCTCTTATTTATCGAAATGAATTTCATGACTGCTTTTTCTATTTCTATGAAAAATGTTCTAAGAATTTTAATAGGAATTGCATTAAATCTCTATAGAACTTTTGATAGTACGGCTATTTTGTCAATATTAATTCTGCCTATCCAAGAACATGAAAGATCTTTCCATCTTCTGAGGTTTTTTTCAATTTCTGTCTTTAGTGTTCTGTAGTTTTCATTGTAGAGGTCCTTCACCTCTTTTGTTAGATTGATTTCCAAGTATTTTATTATTGCTTTTTTGAGGCTATTGTGAATGTGATAGTTTTTTAATTTATCTTTCAGTTGATTCATCACTGGTGTGTAGGAACACAATTTATTTGTGGGTGTAAATTTTATATCGATCTACTTTGCTTAATTCATTTATGAGTTCTAGAAGTTTTCTGGGTCTTTGAAATATAAAATCTTAAAATTGGCAACTAGGAGCTGGGCGCGGTGACTCACGCTTGTAATCCCAGCACTTTGGGAGGCGGAGACAGAAGCATTTTGAGTTCAAAGCCAGCCTCAGCAACGGTGCTAAGCAACTCAGTGAGATCCTGTCTCTACATAAAAACACAAGATAGGGCTAGGGATGTGGCTCAGTGGTACCCCTGAGTTCAATCCCTGGTACCAAAAAAAAAATATTGGCAAATAGGGATAGTTTGAGCTCCCCTTTTCCTATTCGTATCCCTTTAATTTCTTTCCTTTGCCTAATTGCTCTGGCTAGAATTTCAAGGACTATGTTGAATAGAAGTGGTGAGAGAGGGCATACCCGTCTGTTTCAGGTTTTAGAAAGAATGCTTTCAATTTGTCTCCATTTAGAATGATGTTGGCCTTGGGAGCTTTTACAGTGTTGAGTTATGTTCCTACTATACTTAGTTTTTCTAGTGTTTTGAACATGAAGGGGTGCTACATTTTCTCAAATGCTTTTTCCGCATTGATTGAGATAATCATGTGATTTTTGTCTTTAAGTCTATTGATGTGATGAATTTCCTTATTGATTTATGTATGCTGAACCAAACTTGCATCCCTGGGATGAATCCCACTTGATCACAGTGTGCTATCTTTTTTTTTTCATTCTAATTGGTTATACATGACAGTAGAATGCATTTTGACACACATACATAAGTGGAGTTTAACTTTTCATTGGTCTGGTTGTACATGATGTAGAGTTACACAGGTCGTGTAATCATACATACCCATAGGGCAATAAGGTCCAATTCATTCTACTATCATGCCTATCTCCACGCCCCTCCCCTTCCTTCACTCTGTATAGTCCAAAATACCTCTATTCTTCCCATGATTATTGTAAATTTTCATCTGCATATCAGAGAAAATATTTGGCCTTTGGTTCTTTGGGACTGGCTTATTTCACTTAGCATAATATTCTCCAGTTCCATCCATTGACCAACAAATGCCATAATTTCGTTCTTCTTTAAGGCTGAATAATATTCCATTGTGTATATATACTACAGTTTCTTTATCCATTCATCTTGTTGAAGGGCGCTAGGCTGGTTCTATTATTTAGCTATTGTGAATTGGGCTGGTATAAACATTGATATGGCTGTGTCTCTGTAGTATGCTGATTTCAAGTCATTTGGGTATAAACCTAGCAGTGGGATGACTGGGTCAAATGGTGGTTCCATTCCAAGTTTTCTGAGGAATCTCCATACTGTTGCCATAGTGGTTGCACCAATTTGCAGCCCCACCAGCAATATGTGAGTGTACCTTTTCCACAACATTTATTGTTGCTTACATTCTTGATGGTTATCTCATTCTAACTGAAGTGAGGTAAAATCTTAGAGTAGTTTTGATTTGCATTTCTCTAATTGCTAGAGATATTGAACATTTGTTTCATATATTTTTTGATTGATTGCATTTCTACTTCTGTGTAGTGACTGTTCAGTTCTTTTGCCCATTTATTGATTGGGTTATTTGTTTTATTGGTGTTAAGTTTTTTGAGTTCTTTATATATCCTGGAGATTAGTGCTCTATCTGAGTTGTGTGTGGTAAAGTTTTTTTTTACCATTCTATAGGCTCTCTCTCTTTTTTTTTTAAATATTTATTTTTTAGTTGTAGGTGGACACAATAGCTTTATTTTATTTTTATGTGGTGCTGAGGATCGAACTCAGTGCCTCCTGCGTGCTAGGCGAGCACGCTACCACTGCGCCATAACCCCAGCCCCTATAGGCTCTCTCTTCATGTGATTGATTGTTTCCCTTGCTGTGAAGAAGCTTTTTAGTTTGATTCCATCCCATTTATTGATTCTTGATTTTACGTCTTGTGTTTTAGGAGTCTTGTTAAGGAACTCAGTTCTTAAGCCATCATGGTGGAAATTTGGGCCTACTTTTTCTTCTATTAGGGGCAGGGTCTCTGTTCTAGTGCCTAAGTCTTTGATCTACTTTGAGTTTATTTTTGTGCAGGGTGAGAGATAGTGGTTTAGTTTCATTTTGCTGCATATGAAATTATGCAGTTTTCCCATCACTATTTGTTGAAGAGGCTATTTTTTTGCAATGTATATTTATGGCACCTTTGTCTAATATGAGATGATTGTATTTATGTGGGTTTGTATCTGTGTCTTCTATTGTGTACCATTGGTCTACATATCTGTTTTGGTGCCAATACTATGCCATTTTTGTTACTATGGCTCTGTAGTATAATTTAAGGTCTGATATTGTGATGCCTCCTGTTTCACTCTTCTTGGTAAGGATTGCTTTGGCTATTCTGGTTCTCCTATTTTTCCAAATTAATTTCATGATTGCTTTTTGTATTTCTATGAACGTCATTGGGTTTTAATAGAAATTGCATTAAATGTGTCTAACACTTTTAGTAGTATGGCCATTTTGACAATGTTAATTCTGCCTACCCAAGAGCATGGGAGATCTTTTTATTTTCTAAGATCTTCTTAAATTTATTTCTTTAGTTTCTGTAGTTTTCACTGTACAGGTCTTTCCCTTATTTCATTAGATTGATTCCAAAATATTTCATTTTTTGAGGCTATTGTGAATGAAGTAGTTTTCCTAATTTTTCTTTCAGTGGATTCATCACTGATGTATAGAAACACATTTGATTTATGGGTGTTAATTTTATATCCTGCTACTTTGCTGAATTCATTTATGAGTTCTAGAAGTTTTCTGGTGGATTTTTCTGGGTCTTCTAAATATAAAATCTTGAAATCGGCAAATAGGGATAGTTTGAGCTCCTCTTTTCCTATTCGTATTCTTTTAATTTCTTTCCTTTGCCTAATTGCTCTGGCTAGAGTTTCAAGGACTATGTGGAATAGAAGTGGTGAGAGAGGGCAGCCCTATCTTGTTTCAGGTTTTAGAGGAAATGCTTTCAATTTTTCTCCATTTAGAATGATTTTGGCCTTGAGTTTAGCATAAATAACTTTTCAATGTTGAGGTATATTCTTATTATCCCTACATTCTCTAGTACTTTGAACATGAAAGGGTACTGCATTTTGTCAAATGATTTTCTGCATCTATTGAGATAATCATGTGACTTTTGTCTTTAAGTGTATTGATGTGATGAATTACATTTATTGATTTCCATATGTTGACAGAATGAATCTGACATGACTTTCCTATGTTCAAATATGAATACACAATCAGTGAAACTTCACATCACATACAATCACAAGAATGGGATCCTAATTAGAATGAGCTTTACACCATGCATATATGCATGTCAAATACAATCTACTGTGATATATATCTAAAAAGAACAACAAAAAAACGCACCAACATTGACATTGGTGATTCTTTCTGTGGTATGTTTATTTTCAATACACTCTAATTTTCTCTTTGGGTTAGAATTTTCTTTTCTCTACTCTTATTTTTACAAAATTTTCTTTTCCCAAACTATCAAGTTGGGTGATTTGTTCATAAATTCTTAGTCCTTTTATGGTTTACTCAAAAAAATACATCAAAATGGCATGAAATAAAGAATGTCTCTCTATACCAACAATGAATATAAATGGTCTAAACTCTTCACTCAAAAGACATAGATTGGCAGATTAGATTAAAAAACAAAGCCCAACAATATGCTGTTTGGAAGAGACTCAACATAGGCAAAGACATCCATAGACTGAAGGTGAAAGAATTAGAAAAAATGGTGCTCCTAAGAAGCAAAGAGAACTATTCTCATATTAGACAAAGTGGATTTCAAGCCAAAATTAATGAGAAGAGACAAAGAAGGTCAGTTCATACTACTTAAGGGAATTGTCCAATAAGAAGATATAATGAGCCAGGTTTGGTGGCGCAAGCCTGTAATCCCAGCACTTAGGGAGGCTGAGACAGGAGAATCGCAAGTTCAAAGCCAGCCTCAGCAACAGCAAGGCACTAAGTAAGTCAGTGAGACCCTGTCTCTACATAAAACACAAAACAGAGCTGGAGATGTGGCTTGGTGGTCTCTACATAAAACACAAAACAGAGCTGGGGATGTGGCTTGGTGGTTGAGTACCCTTGAGTTCAATTCCTGGTACCAAAAAATAAAGAAGATATAATAATTTTAAATATTTATTCCCTGCAAAATGGTGCATCTATAGATATAAAACAAACTCTTCTCAATATTAAGAATCAAATAGACCATGATACAATAATACTGGGTGACTGCAACACAAATTCCTCACCACCAGATTGACCTTCTAGACATAAACTAAGATTCTACAGGACTAAAATATACAATTAATGATACGAACATAATGGTTATCTATAGAATATTTCATCCATTAAGGACTGAATTCACTTTCTTCTCAGCAGTACATGGAATGTTTTCTAAAATAGATTGTACTTTAGGTCACAAAGAAAATCTTAGCAAATACAAAAAAGAGATAAAACCTTGCATTCTATCAAATTGTAATGGAATGAAATTATAAATCAGATACAAAACAGAAACCATTCTAACACCTGGAAATTAATTGATGTGATTTTGAATGATGAATGGGTAGCAAAAGAAATCAGAGAAAAATATAAACAATTTCTTTAGAAGTAAATAAGAGCAGTAATACAACATATCAAAATCTTTGGTACTGTATGAAGGCAGTTCTCAGAGAAAAGTTATAGCATTGAGTTCATAAATCCAAAGAATAGAAAGATACCAAAAAATAATCTAGCATTGCATCTCAAGGCTCTAGGAAAAGAAAAACACATCAATACGAAAATCAGTAGAAGATAGGGAAAAAACACAGCTGAAATCAATGAAATAGAGAACAAAGAATACAAAGGATCCATAAAACAGAGTTGGTTTTTAGAAAAGATACATAAGATTGATAAAACTCTAGCCAAATTAGCCAAAATAAAGAGAAGACTCAAATAAATAAAATCAAAGATGAAAAAGGAAATATAACCACAGAAGCCACTAAAATCAGGTTGATTATCAAAAACTATTTCAAAAATTTATACTCTAATAAGCTAGAAAATTTTGAATATATTGACAAATTCCTAGAGATATATGACTTAACCAAAAGAAACAATGAGGATACAGAAAACTTAAACATTTCAATATCAGGTAATGAAATTGAAGCAGCTGTCAATAACCTTCCAACAAAAAAAGACTCTTAGGTCTGGATGGATTTTCAGCCAAGTTCTACCAGACCTTTAAAGAAAAATTAATATCAATCTACCTCAAATTATTCCTTAAAAAAGAAAAATAGAAAACATTTCCAAACTCATTCTCTGACATCAGTATCACACTAATAACAAAACCAAGCTAAGCCATATCAAGGAAAGAAAACTTCATGCCAATATCATTGATGAACATAAATGAAAAATCTACTTAATAAAATATTGGCAAATAACATTTATTAAAAATTTAGTGCACCATGATCAAGTGGTGTTTATCCCAGAGATGCAAGGTTGGTTCAATATACAGAAATCAATAGATGTAATTCACCACATAAATAGACTTGCAGACAAGAGTCACATGATTATCTCCATAGATGCAGAAAAAAACATTTCACAAGGTGCAACCTATTCATGTTTAAAACACTAGAGAAACTTTGGATACAAGGAACTTAATTCAACACCATAAAGGCGGTATAAGGCAAACACAAAGCCAACATCATACTGAATGGTGAAAAACTGAAAGCATTTCCTCTAAAAACAAGAACAAGACAAGGATGCCCACTTTAACAACTCCTATTCAACATACTCCTTGAAACTCTTGCCAGAGATCAGACAAGTGAAGAAAATTAAAGGGATACAAATATAAAAAAGAAGAGCTCAAATTATCTCTGCTGATGATATGACCTGATATTTAGAAGACCCAAAACACTCCACTAGAAGACTTCTAGACCTGATAAATTAATTCAGCAAGGTTACAGGATACATGATCAACATACATGAATCTACTGCTTTCCTATATTCCAATAATGAATCTGCTGAATACAAGATTAGAAAAAATATTCCATTCAGAATAAACTAAAAAAAAAA
>CM053417.1:83533869-83566125 GCA_028644305.1 Xerus rutilus | reverse complement strand
TTTACTGTTGTTTCATTGATTTCATACCTACCTTCTTTCTGTTCAACTCCCTACAAATGGTTAACCCTTCCAACACTTTTTTTTTTTTTGGTGTGGTGCTGGGGATTGAACCCAGGGCCTTGTGCTTGCTAGGCAAGCACTTTACCAACTGAGCTACATCCCCAGCCCAACAACACTTTTTGGTATCCAAGTGTCTCTACCATTCCCATGGCACTTAGCATATATCATATTGAATTATTCATTTGTTGTATTATACCTGGATCCTGGCTTCACAAAATCATTTGGTCTGGCAATGCCTGTGTCTTAGGTGTCTCTTTAGCTTTCAAGTAACTTGTGAATAGAGCTCTCAATAAATCACTATTATCTGGGAATTTGGCAAAGCCTCAATGAAGAGTGTTGGGGCGATGATCATCATAGTTTCATATTTAGGAGCAACCTTCATATTAATTTGCTATTTAAAAGCAACATACCCCAGGCCTTGGTAGCTCTTCTTTGACTACCTGTACCCATACACAACTATTTCACTGATTATATAGTTTTTGGAAATTATGGAAAGGCTGCAATCAATTTGATCAGTCAGAAAGAATTATGACAGAGGCTACAGAGAACATCTCCACATACATATACACCACAAAGACCACCATCCCCCACCCTAAAGTCCCAGGGAGAACCACAAGCTGCCCATGCACACATCCACATTCCTATTGCCCTCAAATATTTGACTCATTGAGGAGAACAATTCATTTCATCCCTCCTTCCCAGCATGCATATTCCCTCCCTCCAAGTATGTTTCTCAAGTTAGGGTTTAGGTACTCACCGTCGCCCTTGGGATCGCTGAGGGCGGTTGGCGGGACCACAAGTGAGCGATGGGTCCCCAGGAAACATTCCTTGGAAAACCGTCTCTGACAGTCATTGTGCACCTGAAACGACAAGAACACAGAAAAGAGAAAAAAAGGAGGGGGGAGAGAAAAGGAAAGCCTTGATCAGTGTTCAGTTCCAATATCAAAAATTATATCTTAATATTCTAATCTCCCTTTCTGAGATTTGGTGCCATATACAGACCCCTAACTCCCTGGCAATCCTCACCCCACCATGACTTCCCCACATGTGGCAATTCTTCCCAGATTTCTAACATCTACAAGGACCACTTCCTGGACAATTATAATTTTTAGGGGACATGAACCTGACCTGGTTATTCAAAAGCAAGTCAAAGAGCCAGAGGACAAACAGAGCCTTTTGTTGTTTTTATTTTGGGGGGAGGGTACCAGGGATTGAACCCACAGACACTTAGCTACTGAGCCATATCCTCAGCCTTTTTAAAATATTTTATTTAGAGAAAGGTCTCACTGAGTTATTTAGGACCTCACTAAATTGCTGAGGCTGGCTTTGATCCTCCTGCCTCAGCCTTCTGAGCCGCTGGGATTACAGGCATGCACCACCACACCCAGCACAGAATCTTATAGAAGAAGACCATACTTCAGTTTCTACTTAGAAAATTCAGCTTAACAGAAGCATCTAAAAGGCTGGAAAGTTAAGACCAGGGCCTCTGCATCTCAGCCTTGTTGATATTTTAGGCCAGATAATTGTTTGCATTGTAGGACTTTTAACAGAATCCTAGGCCTCTCTAACTACTAGGTTCCAGTAACATGCCCAACTTGAGTTTTAACAATCAAGTGTCTAGAGACATTGTCAAATGTCTCCAGGGCATTGCAAAACTGATCCCAGTTGAGGACCACTGGTTTAGAGGCATTTTACAGTTAAAAATATGATCTTGGACTGGGGTTGTGGCTCAGTGGTAGAGCACTTGCCTAGCATGTGTGAGGCATTGGGTTCAATTCTCAGCACCACATATACATAAATGAATAAAACAAAGGTCCATCAACATCTAAAAATATATTTAAAAAACATGGTCTTTGCAGAACTATGTAGGAATCAAGACTCTTTTGTCTTCTGGCTGCATGACATTGGGCAAATCATTTTATCTTTCTGAACCACACTTTTCCTCATTCATAAAATGGGTACAATGAGGCCTAGTTCAATGCCAATTGGTGTCAATACCAATTTGTTAATATTATCAATTATTATAAATTTGTAAAGATTATGAGTTCTTAGGAAATACTGAATGAGGAAGAGAAAAGGTTTCTTAAGGATAGGCTCAGAATTCTTTTTTGGAGGGGGTACTGAGGATTGAACTCAGGGGCACTGGACCACTGAGCCACATCCCCAACCCTATTTTGTATTTTATTTAGAGACAGGGTCTCACTGAGTTGCTTAGTGCCTTGCTGTTGCTAAGGCTGGCTTTGAACTCAAGATCCTCCTGCCTCAGCCTTCCTATCCACTGGGATTATAGGCGTGCTCCACCACGCCCAGGTCAGAATTTATTTTTTTATTTGGCCATACTGCCATTGAAGAATTCAGCTTTTCCCTTATGCTAGAAGGTCTGACCAATTAAGAGCCATCAGATATAAGCCTTTTTTTTTTTTTTTGCTTCTGGAGATTGAACTCAGGGGTACTCGACCACTGAGCCACATCCCCAGCCCTGTTTTGTGTTTTATGTAGAGACAGGGTCTCACTGAGTTGCTTAGCGCCTCGCCCTTGCTGAGGCTGGCTTTGAAATCGCAATTCTCTTGTCTCAGCCTCCCTAAGTGCTGGGATTACACGCTTGCGCCACCACGCCCGGCTCAGATATGAGCCTTTTAAATCTCTTCCAAAGACTGCCTAGCCAGGAGGACAGGATACTGAGCTCTATAGAGCTCAGATGATGATGATTATTATTCTATGGCATCTCTATAATATTTTGGGTGACTCTGATAGTTCTACCTATGTATAGGCACCATCAAGCTCCACCCACCCCTCTCTAAAAAAGTCAAAGAGATGAATAGAGTCTTACCGTAGAATTGCACCAGAGACACCGGAAATCTTGAAGTTGGTTATGACTGCCACAGCTCTCGTGACAAACTGCACACTGAGAGCTGACAGGAATGTTTCCTTCTACCCACTGATGAGGCATGGTTTGCTGAAGGGGGAAAAGAGAAAAGAGGTAAAGGTTAGTGATATAAGGAACAAAGGAATACCTGGAATAATTTTACTATGCTATGAAGGACCTTAGCTTACGTAAAAGCCCCAAATTATTCATAATCCTGCCTTCCCTGCTCCAATTCTAGTGACCAGTAATAGGTGGAAATGTGTGTGTGTGTGTGTGTGTGGAGGGGGGTTCATTCTTAAAGATTGATTGGATTTTGAGCTTGGGGAAGGGGTCTACTTTGCTTGTCTGGCAACAGGAAAATGTCTCCTAATCCTGTGTGTCGTGACTGGAAGGAACATGATAGAGGCATGTCTGGTACTTACTATTTCATCAGCAGGCAGGAGAAGGTCATCGGTAATGGATAAGGTATTCCATTTGCAATCTTTGCTTGCTCTCAAAGCACATAACTTATGAGATTTCACTTTGCACACTGTAAAAAGAGAGGAAAAAAAGAAGACGGGTGTGAATCATGTGACAATGAAGATTCTAATTCCCTTCCCTTAGCTACTCTGAAAGTCAGAACTCAGATGCATTCGAAATAGCTATGATCCACTGCCAAACGGCTATTTCTAATATGAATCAGTTCCTTTTGATTCTTAACCACCTAAACTTTCTACTTATCCAACTTGAATGGAAATTAATGGTAAGAATGAGTTGATTTCTTTCCTATGCTTGTGACCATAAAGTTCCATCCCCCTATTCCCAACCTTTCATTTTCATTTATGAGGATTCTCCTTCATGCTAGTTTCTCCCTTCTTCTTTCCTCAGTCAGGGTTACCCTCATCCCAGAGTCAGTAATCTAAAGCTAGTCAGTGATATTAAAGCCACATGAGCTCCTTTACCCCTGTCTCCACCCACTGAGTTCCATTTTCTAAAGGAATCAAGAAGGTACCTTCACAGATGATGGCATCTCTAGATAAGGCAGGAATGCTTTCTCGACAAACATTGCAGTGCTGAGTCCGGGAACTGTGGCTGGAATACCAATAGTGCATTCCGACGAGGAAAGGGTTGTTTTCTGCGGCAGGTATCTAAAATAAATCAAAAAGAAAAGAGAATGGAGGGTTAATTACAGAGAAATATTAGCAAAGGCTAGAAAATCTGCTATCATTAAAATGGCGTGCTATATAGGTGTCTGAGCATGTGAAGGGAAAGACTGAAAATTGGAGCCAATACCTGTTTTCTTTTTGTTTGTTTTTTGCTAATGATTTGAGAAAGGGAAAAAGAATAGAGGGGCAGATCCCAAACTAGGAGCAATGTTCTTTATACTGCTTGGCCAACTGCTGTATCAGTTTAGTCCAAGCAATATTTGTTGTTAGCCTTGGCCTTGGTTCTCTTTAAGTAGACGGCAAAAAGGAGATAGTAAGTTAGAAATTCAGTGATAGTAAAATGCTCTGCTTCGGGAAGAAAGAAGGAAGGCTCTGGACTAAGGAATACTTGTCAGACTTCACCTACTTCCTGGAAGAAGGGGAGTTACTCCTCTTCCTGACCCTACTGATACCAGGTGATCAGAGCATTGCTTTACCTGGACAACAGTTAAAGGAATTTAACTCCTTATCTCAGCAACTTTTGCTCAAGCATGTTTTTCTGAATACCAAGCTCTGACTGCCTATAGCAGTTTCCTGGTTAATTGACTCAATTCATTCAATAAATTCACTAAACAAATATCTACCACTTCTATATGCTTGACACTGTTTAAGAGATTTGGGATATAGTGATGCACAAAGTCTCTGCCCTCATGAAGTGAAATTCTGTTTGGTGTTTTCTTTCATGGTAATGACTCTGACATTATTGTTTATCTGTCTATGAATTCTGCATTTCTGTATTACAGCCTGACTCTCATGACTGTGGGGGAAGGGACCAGATATACTAGTGACAATTTGGGGGTTGAAAGGAAGGAAGTGGTGGCACTGAAAACCCCAAAGTTTGTTTTGAGTATATCTTCAAAGGACTTTTCCACCTTTACTCTAATTCCTCTGATTATCTGATTTTCTCCTTCTCTGCCTTCCTCTAGATTTTAGGCATAGGCACACACATACAGCTTTTTATTCTCAGCATTACAATGGATTGGTTGTGTAAAGGGATGACAAGACTTTAAAAATAATTATATATTTTCCCTGATATCATCTCATTGTGATCCATTAGAGGGAGAGCTATTGAGGGCTCTGCCACCTTAAATGTTCAACCTTTATCAATTTATAAGAATTGGTCACTCAAGACAGAACCTGCATACAGCACTCTCTGGTCCCTCCCTCTCTACCCCTATCAGCCTGCTGACTATAGGCTAAGCTGGTACTGGATTGACTTGGAAGTTTCTGGAAGGAAAAGTTATTCTGATGAGCTCAATGAGTAATGGTCTGGAATTTCTTTGTGACTGGAATGTTTATTGTATATTGAAGACCTGGAAAACTAGGAAGATCAAAGGAGAAAATGAAAAGTCCAAGAAAGTGGCATAGTCTTGGCTTTGGCACTCTGAGGCTCTCAGTATCTTTCTATTCCCCAAGCCACTAGGCTATAACTCTACAAACACCTTTCTTCCTTGCAATCTGCTTCCCTCCTCCAATAATTATAAGAATTCTACAATGTGTTATATAAAATGCTAGGCATTGGGGCTGGGCACGATGGCACATGCCTGTAATCCCAGCACTTTGGGAGGCTGAGACAGGAGAATCGCGAGTTCAAAGCCAGCCTCAGCAAGGGCGAGGCGCTAAGCAACTCAGTGAGACCCTGTCTCTACATAAAACACAAAATAGGGCTGGGGATATGGCTCAGTGGTCGAGTGCCCCTGAGTTCAATCCCCGGTACCAAAAAAAAAAAAAAAATGCTAGGCATTGGACCTATAAAGATGAAGAAGCTACAGTTACTGCCCTGAAGAAGCTCTTAATTTACTGAAAGAGACAAATTCTAAAATAGATCATTTCAGTATACAGTAACAAGTGAAAATCTTTAAGAATATGCAAATTTCTACAGAACCAAGTGAAAGAAAAGCAAATCTCTGCCTGTATAGAATATTGAATTCCATGGCCCAGTTGGCTACAGAATATAAAGGAATATATTGAGTGAACATTACTTAGGTTTAGCAGTTAAGGAAATGGAATTGATACTCTGTGTACATCTGATTCTATAAGGAAACCTTGATGCATCCAGCCCTGGACAAGTATGTGTGGTGGGTTGAATTTTGTGCCTCCCACCAATATTTTCAAGTCTTAGCCTCATACTTGTGAATGTGACATTTTTACAGATGTGATAAAGCTAAGATGCACTCATGCTGGATTCAAGTGGGCCCTGATCCAATGACTGGTGTCCTATAAGAAGAGGGAAATACGAACACAAGCAAGCACATACATAGAAGAAAATACATTGTAATGATATGTAGTGCAGGGAATGGGGCTGTAGCTCAGTGGTAGAGCGCTTGCCTAGCATGCGTGAAGCACTGGGTTCGATCTTCAGCACCACATATAAATAATAAATGAATAAAATAAAGATCCATCAACAACTAAAAAATATTTTTATAAAAAAGATACGTAATGCACAGATACAAGCGAGAACATCATGTGATAACAGAAGCAGAGATTAAAGTGATGTATCTCCAAGCCAAGGAATGCCAGGTTTTGCAATCATCAGAAGTTCAGAACAGGTAAAGAAGAATCTTCCCCTAGAACCTTCAGAGAGACTATGGCCCTGCCAACACCTTGAATTTATACTTTAAGACCCCAGAAATTTGACAGAATAAGTTGCTCTGTTTTAATTCATCCAGTTTGTGGTTGTTACAGTAGTCTTAGAAAATTAATATATATTTTATACTGGCATATGGCAGCTTTTATAACAAATACCTAAAATATGGAAGTGGCTTTGGAATTTATTTATAAGCCCTAGATTGCCTTGAACAGAATATTGCTAGAAACATGAACATTAAAGGTGCTTTTGGTGAGGTCTCAGACAGAATCGAGAACCAGAGGGGACATTGGCAAAAAGGTAATCCTTTTTATGGAGTAACAGAGAACTGACTGAATTCCATTTTACTGTTGGATAGAGTATAAAATATGTAAATGATAAACTTGGATATTTAGCTAAGGAGATACCCAAGCAAAGTATGGAAGGTGCAGCTTGGTTTCTATTTGTTGTTTAGTGTAAACCTTAAGAGGAAAGAGATACATTGAAGAAGGGACTTGTGTTAGTCTGCTCAGGTTTTCATAACAAAATATCATAGACTAGGTGGTTTAAACAACATAAATCTATTTTCTCACAGATTAAATTTGGGTAGTCCAAGAGCAAAGTGTCAACCAATTTGGTTCCTGGTGAGGGCTGTTGTCCTGGCCACTTTCTCACTGAATGCTCACATGGCCTTTCTTTAACACATGTTTGTGGAGAAATAGAGATCTATTCTCCTCTTCATATGAGGCCAACAGTTCTATTGGATTAGGGCCCCACCCTTATGACTCCATTTAAATTCAATTCCCTCCTAAAAGTCCTATCTCCAAATATAGTCACAATGGGGGCTGGGGCTGCAACATATGAATTTGGAGAAGACGATTCAGTCCCTAATAGAACTATTAGATGAAAAGTTATGAGAACTTAAAGATTTGGAAAATCAACATTCTATCTATATTCCAAATCACAGGAAAGTGTGCTCTGGAGCATCAAGCATAGCCATTTTCCCTAGAAAGATTAGGTGTAGACCATCTGGATCCAATTATCTCAGCAGATCACTCTTACCTTAGACTGAAAAGGACAGAGAACAAAATTAAGGAAGATTGTCAGACTTCTGAGACTCTGTAACATGAAACAGACTGATAAAGCTACTCATCTCTCAATGTGTGTTATCTTTCAGGAAAGTCACTTTAAGGGATGGCTCAGTCTAGCAAGACAACTAAGAGAGGTTCAAGGGCCAGAATTGCTGCTGTTACCACCACAGGAATATGGGCCTATGGGGGCAGGGCAAGTGCCTCTTTGGTTCCAGAGGGTAGAGTTCCCTCCTGAGTTCCAGAAGGTTCAGCTACTTCCTTGGTTACAAAAGGAGAATACCACTCAGCTGCCTGAGATGGTAGAGCCAGGAAACAGAATATAAAGGTACAGATAATTATTCTTAAGCCTAGAAATCAAATGAAATTATCTTTCTGGTTGCCAACTTTCTTTAAACCAGTACTTTTTTTTTCCTTCGGTTTTTCTACCTTTTAGAATGAGACTGTCTATCCTATGTCACTTTCAACATTGTAATTTAGAAGCAGATAGCTTGTTTTCTGTTTCATAGTTCCATAGATGGGGAAGAATTTTGCCCCAGGAAGGACCATACCCAGAGTCTCACTCAGGCCTGATTTAAATTACTCAGAAGATGAGAGTTTGGAATTTGAGTTAATTGTAGAATGGTTTAAGTGTATTGAGGATGTCTGGATGTGGTAAATGCATTTTGTGTGTAGGAAAGAAGGTGGACTAAGTAGATTGAACTGTGTTCCCCCCAAAAGATATGTTCAAGTCCTAATCTCTGGTACCTGTGAAGATGGTCTTACTTTGAAATAGAGAAATAGAGTCTTTGAGGATGTAATCAGTTTAAAAGAAGGCCATACTGGATAAAAAAAACTAAATCAACACATTATAGGAATACATGTATACCAATGTTAATAGTGGTACAGTTCACAATAGTCAAATTATGGAACCAGCCCGGGTGCCTGTCAACAGGTGAATGGATAAAAAACTTTGGTATATATACAACAATGGAGTTTTACTCATCTATAAAGAACGAAATTATGGCATTTGCTGGTAAATGGATGGAACTGGAAAAGATCATACTAAATGAAAGAAGCCTGACTCAGACAATCAGGGTTGAATGTTTTCTCTAATATGTATAAGATAGAAAGAAAGGAATAAAAAGGAGGATCCCACCAAAATACAAAGGAGACCAATAGAGTGAAGGAAGGGAATCAAGAGGGAGTGAAGAAAAAAAAATATGGGACTGCTTAATAGAAATAGCTAAAGCCCACCACACAGCCCTTCCCAACTGCAGAGTTCAACAACAGTACTGCCCAGCCAAGGAAGACAACCTGCAACCCTACCCATGGGAGGCCATGGGGACATACTAGGGAATGAAATCTATCAAATTATGCTATGCCACAATGAATCTGCTTATATATTAATTAATCTGCTTATATATTTAATGCACTACACTAATTGAAATCACAATAATAATAGAAGAGAACTCAGTAGAGTAGAACAAGCAGATCAGCGGGAGGGAGGAGGAGAGGGAATGGAAGGGACTGGGAAATGAGATTGATCATATGTTATGTGAATATAGGAACATGGCATGATAAATCCCACTATTATGTGTAATTATAATACAGTAAAAATGTTTAAAAAGATAAGGCCATACTGGACTGGAGTGGGTTACAATCCAGTGACTGGTATCCTTATAAGAAGAGGGAAATTTGAATACAGAACATACAGAAAGAACAACTTGCAAAGGTACAGAGCAAATAGACACAGGGAAGAGCACTGTGTGACAATGGAGGCAGAGATTAGAGTGATATATTTGTAAGCTAAAGAATACCTAGGATTGCGAGCAACCACTAGAAGCTAGGAAGAGGCAAAGAAAGATCCTTCTCTAAAGCCTTCAGAGAAATCATGGTTCTAATGACACTTTGATTTCAGATATCTGGCTTCTAGGACTGTGAGAGACTAAATTTATATTTTCTAAGCAACAAAGATTGTGGTAATTTGTTGCAGTAGCCTTACAAAACTATCACAGTCATGTCATTATAGGCCTTTTTATTTTCTGATACAGATTTCAAAATCCATTTTGAAGACAGAGTCAAAACTGTAGCATGTACACAAATTGCTGACCTCTAAATGCTAGAAAGGTAGGTTGAACTAAAGCTTTCAGTGTGTGTAGTTATTGTTTTTAAATTTTATCATCTCTAAACTATGAGGTGAATATATTCATTCACCAATACATTCATTGCTCCAATCAGATTCTTCACTCACAATGGACTGAATGCGTGTGTGCCTCCCCTGATACATATGAAGAAATCCTAACCTTCAAATGTGATGGTTTTAGAAGGTGGGGGCTTTGGGAGGTGGTTAGGTTGTGAGGGTGGATCCTTGATGAATGGTATCACTGCCTTTGTAGGAGACCCTAGATGCTTTTCTCACTCCTATTTCTGTCACAGAAGATGGCTGTGTATAAATTGGGAAGGGGGTCTTCATCAGGCACTGAATCTGCCAGTACCTTGGTTTTGAATTCCCCAGCTTCTGGAAGTATGAGAAATACATGTTGTTTAACACATGCAGTCTGTAGTATTTTATTAGAGCAGCCCAAACTGACTCAGACAGAAATCATTACCAAGAAGTGGGGCTACTACCATAGCAAATAAATAAAAAAGTGTGGAAATGGATTTGGAATGGAGTAATGGGAAGAATCTGAAAGAATTTTGAGATACATGCTAGAAAAAGCTTACATTGCTGTGAATGGAATTTTAAAAGTGATTCTGACAAGAGCTCAGAAAGAAAAGAAGAGCATTATAGAGAAAGCTTCTGTCTTCTTAGAGAATACCTAAGTAACCATGAACAGAAAACTGGCAAAAATATGGAAGTAATGGCCATTTTGATGAGGTCTCAATGTAAATGAGGACTACACTATTGGACAATGGAGAAATAATAATTCTTTTTATAAAGTGGCAAAGAACTTGGCTGAATTGTATTTGTGTTCTGGTATTTTGTGGAAGGTAGAGGTTGTGAGTAATGACATTGGAGTTTTAGTTGAGGAGGTTTGGTTCTTTCTGCTTATAGTAAAATATGAGAGAAGGACTGATGTCAGTAAGATGGCAGAATAGTTCTCCAGCTTTAATCCCTACCCACAGAAGTCCAAGTAGTAACTACCCTCAGACAAGAATAGCATTTTGAATATCTCAGATCTCAGAAGTGAGGCTTGACACACACGCACCCTCCCCCCCGCCCCCCGGACTGCAGAACAAGAAAAGTTTTCCTTGATAGAATAATTGGAATGGTTCTCTTTTACTACACCATCCCTCCCTTAAGATGTCACAGTACCACATACAGAAAATTCCTTTGGACTCACATTCTACAATGGGAAAAGAGTTAAAAATGGACATTGAACTTCCCCATCATTCTGGGACCTTTGCAGAATTTTTACTCCTGTTTTGTCCCCTGGAAAGCATTGGGACTATGGACAGGACCTGAGCACCTGGTGTCAGTTAGAAATAAAGAAGAGGGCTGGGGTTCACAGTGCACAGTGTGCAGATCTTGGTGATGGTTCTGCATTTTGCTAATGGTGGCGAAACTATACCAGAGAAACTAACCAACTGTCACACTGAAGGAGACACAGTGCACAGGTCTTCTAGGCTCAGATCCCTACTCAGCTTCCCCACACAGTTCAGGTACTGTTAGGTATTCCTCTGGGTGGAGAGGCAAGTGATTATCAGTGATTACCCATTGAAGGACCAGCTGGTCCCACTGAACCCTAGTATTGGGGTTCAGACTAAGTTCTGCTGGTAACATTCAGTCTTTCCCAGACCAAGAAGCAACTCTAGGTTGGTGATTACCTACAGGGAGCATCTGGCCCCACCCAATCTTACAGTTGTGACTCTTTCAAACCCTAGAGTTTTGCATAAGTCTGCCTTAGGTCTGGAGGCAAGCCCAAACCCACACATATATGCGGAAACCAGCTTCTGGTCCTGCCTACCCCGTGCGGTTGAGCAACAACCCCAGAGACCTCACTTAGGCTTAGAGCCCATCACACACCCCTTCCCAACTACAGAGTTCAACAACAGTACTGCCTGGCCAAGGAAGACAACCTGCAACCCTACCCAATCAGAGGTAATTAGAGCCTAGCCAGTAGCTCCACCTAATGGCAGAGTCCCCTCGGTGGTCTCACCAGCCCATGAAACACAGCCAGCAATAATTTTCCACCTAAGATCACAGGAAATAACCCACTCCAGCTACAGAACTCAATACTAAGATCTGCCTGTGCAGGGTTGCTACCAGATTGCCCCTCTTGAATCCTAATCTAAAGTAAATAGGAAAAGCCTGTCACTGCCAATGAATACCTGCAAAGGCAAGAAGAGGTGGCCATCTCCTCAAATGAGCAGCCATGTAAGGATACAAGTACGAAAAATCAAGGAAATGTAATACAAATGAAAAAAAATGAATAAAGCTCAAGTGATGGAACCAGAAGAAATAGAAATCTATAAAATGACTGAAAAATAATTCAGAATAATCCTTTTAGAGAAGTTTGTGGAACTATGAGAAAATACATATAGAAAATTAAAAGTGATTTAGAAAATAATTCAGGAACAAAATGAGAATTTTGACAAAGAAATCAAAATAATAAAAAATAGAAATTCTAGATATAAAGAATAGAATAACCTAACTGAAAAAAAATCAGTAGAAAGTTTCAACAGTAGACTTGGTCAAGAAGGAAAAAGGAATCAGTAATCTTGAAGACAGAACATTTGAAGCTATGCAATTAGAGGAACAAAAAGAAAAAAAAGATTAAAAAAAGGAAGACAACCAATTAGAATTATGTGACACTGGTGGTGCATGCCTCTAATTGCAGCACTTTGGGAGGCTGAGACAGGAGGATTGTGAGTTCAAAGCCAGCTTCAGCAAAGGCAAGGCACTAAGCAACTCAATGAGACCCTGTCTCTAAATAAAACACAAAATAGGGCTGGGGATGTGGCTCAGTGGTCATGTGCCCCTGAGTTCAATCCTTAGTACCCCCCATCAAAAAAAAAAAAGAATTGTGTGGCACCATCAAGTAAACTGATCTTTGCACAACTGGAGGAAAAGAGAGAGAAAAAAGCCTAGAAAATATATTTAAGGAAGTGATGGCTGAAAATATCCCAAATCTCTGGAAAGATGGCAACATTCAGATATAGAAAACTCAATGGTCTCCAATTAAATTTGACCCAAAAGAGAGTTTATTAAGATACATGAGAATAAAATTATAAAAAATCAGGGGTATCTAGGTGCGGTGGTACACGCCTGTAATCCCAGCGGCTCAGGAGGCCGAGGCAGGAGGATCATGAGTTTGAAGCCAGCCTCAGCAACTTAATGAGGCCCTAAGTAACTCAGTGAGACCCTGTCTCTAAATAAAACATAAAAAGGGTTGGGGATGTGGCTCAGTGGTTAAGTGCCCTTTTGTTGAATCCCTGGTACCAAAAAAAAAAAAAAAAAAAAAGAAAAGAAAGAAATCAAGGATGAAGAATACTGAAAGCAGCAAGAGATATGAAACATTTAATATCCCCAAATCCCTAATATAGCTTTCAGTCGGTTTCTTATCAGAAATTCTAAAGGCCAGGAAAGAGTGCGATGGTATATACATATTCAGTGCTGAAGAAAAAACCGCCAACTAAGAATACTTTATTTCACAAATAAAAGATAATCAAAATCTTTCTCAGGAAAAAAAACTATGAGACTGCTTAATAGAAATAGCTAAAGGAATTCTTTATGCTAGAACAAAGCCTACAATTGATAACAAAACATGAAAATAAAAAGCATAATGGTATTAGTAATACTGAGAATTCTCTGATATTGTAAGGATGGTGTGCAAAGAAATTTTTTCCCTTACTAGGAGAGTTAAAAGACAAAACTATTTAAAACAACTATAGAGGAGATGAGATGGTAGATTAGAGGAAGAGTTCATTAGCAACAGACTTAAAAGGCAAGAAGTCTGCTCCTCAGCGAGGTGGGTAGCTAAGGGAACCCACTGAAATTCAATACTAGGTGGTAAAAGGAGCCATAGAGATACAGAAAGTTGGGAACTTTCAACAGAATATAAGAAGTCACATGTTAGGCAGCAGCCTCAGCTGCTGAAAGGAGGGGGAGTGCAGACAGAGGGGGGGGGAAGTGCAGCAGAAAAAGGAGAAAAAGATTGGCTTGGGGAAACCTGTGGAATAGAGAGGAGACTGATCTGAATGGACCGACAGATTGTGGGAGAAGTTGTTCAGTGAGAAGCAACCAAAATGCTCTGCCCACGAACAAGTAGCTCTATATGAACAGGGGTTGTTGGTGCAGGAACCATTTATAAGCATTTCATGGGCTCTGAAAGAGGCAGGAGATTGTGAACTCAAAAAGGAAGCTGCCAGATGACCCAGAAGTTGCCTATTATGGGCCCCAGAATGTGCCTGGTCCAGTGTGACTGGAATAGGCACAAACAGAATTGTGCCTAGGGCATCCAGGCTCAGATACCAAGGAGAGAGACCTCCCTTTGTTACTGGCATTCCATAAGAGTTATTGTGAAGATGCCGATAATGGCCATACAGGAGCTTCTGCATTTCAGGGCCGATGTTGGGTAATTCACATCCACAGAATATGAAACCTGTGGAGGTTTGGACTCCACACTGTAAAAATGGAATTTACAGGAGGCACCTGAGACCCAGATATTCAGCAGAGATTGATATCTTCCCAGCAACAGGAGGTATGGATCAAATTTCAAATACCCACTGACACAGTTCCAAGGGTCAGCCAAAACTAAACTCCAGCTACTGGAACTTCCAGTTTAGAAGTCTGTACCACCCCCATTAGAATACACAATTTGCCAGCACTCACCAGTCTATCCCACTCTATACTGGGAGACAGGAAGCTGAGAGTTACTACGACCAGCTTTGGCTCCTGGCCACAATGGCTGGCAGCTAGGTGAGGAACATAAAGAGATTGGACTTAATCCCCAGCTCTTGACCCAAGGGTTACAGAGCTCAAAAAGAAAAAGAAAAAGAATGAAAATACATCCTTGCCACCAACATTTCTGACCACCTCAGCAGAAACAAGCCCTTTATTTCTCATTAAAAAATGTTAATCTTGACTTCCTCTTTTTTCCGTATACCTCTCATTTAAAAAATTAAAAGAAATATTTTATTTCAGCTTTGTTGTTTCTCAGATTTTTAAAAACTACTTCACTTGGCTAGATTTTATTGTCGCTTAGGTTTCTTGTTTACTTCTACATTATTCATGTATGCTGAAGATCTTTGCTCAGACACTAGAAAGATCACTTGATTAACTATAACTTCCATGCCACATTTCCTTTTGATCAACACCTTGGCTAGTGCTCTATTGGTTTTCAACTTTAAATGATGCTGTGGTCCTTTTATTGTGGTATCTCCTTTTATAAATTGGTTGCCTTGATTAGTAACTGAGTTGTTTGATTGATGTTATTTTCTTTCAAGAAAAGTTCATGTGTGCTATAATTCTTACTTGAGAATTTTCCACATATAGTCTTCATACTTGAAGAATGATTTGACCAATATAAATTACCAGGTCAAACTCCCCTTTCCCTTGAACTTTAGACATTGTTCTATTGGTGTCTGGCATTGAATGTTCCTATGGGAAAGTCTAAGGCAAGACAGATATTTTTGTTAGATATCTTGCTTTCTCTGTCTAGATACCTAAAGAAATCTTTCTGCCTCTTTGTTTTTATAACCTTTATACATTAGTGCAAACTTAAACATTCTTTATCATTCTATGTCAGCTTTTCCTGAAATAAAATTTGACATTAGGTTTTTACTTATTTTAGAAAAAAAATTTATTACAACTTAGTCTATATTTTTGTGTCATTTGTGTCATTTTTATGTTTTTGTTTTGTTATTCTTAAATTATTTATTTATGCATTTTATTATTAGAGCTTTATATTTATACATAGTAGTTGGGTTCATGCTTGGATTTTGATCTGAGTTCATGATCCTCCCAATTTTTTCTACTTTTTAAAATTTAAAATTAAAATGTAAAAATTAAAATATCATTTAATTATATTTTATTATATTTTACTTTTTTGCATTCTGTGAGATTATGTATGTGTGTTCTTACTGTTCAGATAAGTTCAAAACAAATAAATATATATACACATGAACAATTTTATAGTCATTTTAATTGCTTTCTTATTCACATATTTATTATTTATTCTTGGTTTGGTGGGATATAATTATATATGGGTTTGAGTTGTTTGATCTGACATTTGTTTTTTCATACCTCGGTTTTTGTCCCACTTATTGTCCCTTCTTCACTCTTTCCCCACTAATAGCCACATTTGCCTTTTCCCTCTTCCTCTCTTTCATTTTTTATTATTTTAGTTATTTTTAATTGCTCCTTCTTCAGAGGCAGCAGCTGCTACCTCTCTCCTGCCTCTTCCCTGTTCACTTTTTATATATTTCAAACTTTCTCTTGCTTTACTACCTTATTTTCTCTTCACTTAAGAAAGTGTAATCTCATAAGATAATTATATAATTGATTTAATTCCTACCCATTCATATTGTTGTGATTATTAATACAGTGGATGATGTAGTAGACATCTGATTTTTAATATCTGATCTAGCTCACAGTTTTTTACCGTTGGTGTTGATGTTAAATGGCAACCCATTCATTCCTATGTAGGTGGAAATTAGTGTTATAGATGTCAAAGTAGACACTGGACATTTATCTTAAGGATGTACATCTGTTGCTAACATTTGTACTATTTTTGACTCCTCTTTTCCTCTAGGAGGGTATAAAAAGTTATTGGGACTCTTAAAGTTCATAGGGTAGAGATCTTGCTGCTGAGAAATACTCATGACTCATCCATGTAATAGCAAACCTCACCCCACATATGATCTAGCCCCACCTGAGCCTTAACATTACTTTAACTCATGCACTTGGGGAGGCAAAAACCCTAAACTAACAACCAGGACCGAACGAGGAACAACCAGAGGGGACCTCAGGTCCTACACCTAGACATCTACTCCTATATTGAAAACAGAATTCCCAAAACAAAAAAGACAACTACAAACAAAAGGACGATATAGAAGAGGAAGGGAAAACCATCTCAATTGATATGTAAGTCCAAGATGTCTGAAAACTTTAGGAAAAATGCAAACAAATCTCACCCCAAAATTTACAATCCCCAACAAAAGATCCTACAGATATGTAACAGGATGAAATTCCAGAGACAGATTACTAAAAAAACTGATTATTGAAATATTCTATGAACTCAAAGAAGATAAAAGGAATGAATGAAGAGATCAAATACAGGAGATGAAAGACCATTCTAATAAAGAAATAGAGATAATGAAAAGAAACCATTCAGAACTCCTGGAAATGAATCAAATTAAAATTTTACTTGAAAACATTATCAACAGATTTTATTTATAGAAAACAGAATTTCAAGCCTTGAAGACAGAAGTTCAGGCTTTTTTTTTCTTTTTTTGTACTGAGGATTGAACTCAGGGGTAATTGACCACTGAGCCACATCTCCATCCCTATTTTGTGTTTTATGTAGAGATAGGGTCTCACTGAGTTGCTTAGCACCTCACCATTGCTGAGGCTGGCTTTGAACTCACAATTCTCCTGTCTCAGCCTCCCAAAGAGCTGGGATTACAGGCATGCGCCACCACGCCCAGCTGAAGTTCAGGCTTTGAAGATAGTGTATATGAACTTCAATACTCAGTATTCAATAAAGAAAAAAAGATCATTAACAGAATATACAAATCTGGGACAGCATCAAGAGAACAAACCTGACAGTCATTAGGGTAGAAGAGACTAGGGTGATATCGACTAAAGGCATTAAGAACACCTTCAGGAGCTGGGGTTGTGGCTTAGTGGTAGAGCGCTCACCTAGCACGGTTGAGGCACTGGGTTCGATCCTCAGCACCACATACAAATTGGTAAATAAAAATAAAGTTATAAAGAAAAGAACACCTTCAATGAGATAGGAATGGAAAAATTTCCCCATGTTAGAAATGAGATAGACATCTATGTACAGGAGGCACATAGGACCCCAAATAGACAATATTGGAGCAGAATCTCTCCAAGACATATTATAATCAAGATGCCTAGCAGAAAATAAGGAAAGAATACTGAAAGCTGCAAAAGAAAAATATCAGCTTGCATTTAGAGGCAACAATAAGACATCTGACTTTTTAACTCAGACCCTAAAATCAAGGAGGGTCTGGAAGGAGATGTTCCAAGCTCTAAAAGAAAACAATTGCCAGCCAAGATTGCTATAACTAGCAAAGCTATCTTTCACAATCAATACATAAATAAAAACTTTTCATGACAGCCGGGTGCGGTGGCGCAAGCCTGTAATCCCAGCACTTAGGGAGGCTGAGACAGGAGAATCGCGAGTTCAAAGCCAGCCTCAGCAACAGCGAGGCGCTAAGCAACTCAGTGAGACCCTGTCTCTACATAAAACACAAAATAGGTCTGAGGATGTGGCTCAGTGGTCGAGTGCCCCTGAGTTCAATCTCCAGTACCAACAATAACAACAACAAAAAAACACAAAACTTTCCATGACAAGGATAAACTAAAAGAATTCATGATCACTAAGCCAGCACTACAAAGTATACTCAAAGATAAACTGCACACAGAAGAACCCCAAAACAAACACCGGCGCTCCCAAACAAATGAAGATCACCAGAAGAACAACCAACTAAATGAAAATCAAGACATAATTAAATATAGTAAATAAATTAAAATGTCAGGAAAACTACAAACACATATCCATAACATCACTGAATGTACATGGTCTCAACTTCCCAGTGAAAAGATGCAGATTAGCAGAATGGATCAAAAAGTAAGATCCAACTATATACACCTTGCAAGATATTCAAAACATAGGTAAGGACTCACAGGTTCAAAGTAAAAGGATACATTTGTATCCCATGCAAATGGAGTGCAGAAGCAAGCAGGACTGACAAAGCATATTTCAAGCAAAAATTAATCAGAAAAGACAAAGAAGGCCACTACATAATGACAAAGGGAACAATCAATCCAAGGAGAAGATATAACAATGGTAAATACACATGCCCCAAATGTCAGTGCACCTAATTACATAATAAAATACTTCTTGAAATTAAATCCCACATAGTACCCAATACAATAATACTGGGTGATTTCAACATACCCTTACCACCAACAGAGAAATCATCCAAATATAAAATCAATAAAGATATTTCTAACTTAAATAATACTATAAATCAAATGTACCCAATAGACATTTACCAAATATTTCACCCCCAAACAGCTGAATTTATTATATTCTCAGAAGTTCACGAACATTTTCCAAAGTAGGCCATATTCTAGGTCACAATGTATGTCTTAGTAAACACAAAAAATTGATATATTCCCATGTATCCTATCAGATCATAATGGAATGAAACTAGAAATCAAGAGCAAGAGAAACTATAGAAAGCATATAAATAATATGGAGATTGAAAACACTCTTTTAAGTGAAGAATGGGTCAGAGAAAATAGGAGAGACAAAATCAAGACATTCTTAGAAACAAAGAAGAATATACAATATATCAAAATCTCTGAGACAGTATGAAAACAGTTCTAAGAGGAAAATTTATAGCAATGAGTGCCTACTTTTAAAAAAATAGAGATCCCAAATAAATAAGCTTATGCTTCATCACAAGACTTTGGAAAAGGAATAACAAACTAATTCCAAAATCAGTAGAGGACAGGAAAAAATATAGATTAGAGCTGAAATTATGAAATTGAAAATGAAACACTATACAGGATCATTAAAACAAAGATGTGACTTTTTGAAATGATAAATAATTCTGATAAACCCATAGGAGATTAACTAAAAAAGGAGAAAGAAGATGCAATTAACAAAATTATAGATGAAAAAAAGAGATATCACCACAGACACAGCTAAAATCCAGAGGATCATTAGAAACTATTTTGAAAATTTATATTCCAATAAAGGGGAAAATCTAGAAGACATTGACAAATTTCTACACACATGACCTGCCAAAATTGAACCAGGAAGATATAGAAAACATAAACAGGCCAATATGAAGTAAAGAAATTAAAACAGCAATTAAAAACCTTGCAACAAAGAAAAGCCCAGGACCAGATGGATTCTCAGCTGAATTCCACCAGATATTTAAAGAAGAACTAACACCAGTGTTTCTTCAAATTTTTCTGTGAAATGGAAAGTGAGGGAGCACTCTCAAATATATTCTATGAAGCCAGTATCACCCTGATACCAAATCAGACAAAGACACATCAAGGAAAGAAAACTAGACCAATATCCCTGATGAACACAGATATAAAAAGCCTTAATAAAATCTTAGCAAACCACATTCAAATGCACGTCAAGAAGATAATCCACCATGATCAAGTAGGTTTGACCCCAGGGATGCAAGGTTGTTTCAACAGAAACAAATCAATACATGTAATTCACCACATAAATTACATTTATGTGGATTAAGGACAATAACCATATGATAATCTCAATAAATGCAGAAAAGGTCTTTGATGAAATCCAACACCTGTTTATGCTTGGGAAACTAGGGATAGAAGGAACTTACTTCAACATTACAAAAGCTATATATGACAAACTCAAAGCCAGCATCATACTGAACAGAGAAAAACTGAAAGCACTTCATCTATAATCAGAAACAAGACAAGGATATTCAGTCTGACCACTTCTACTCAATGTATTTTTGAAACTCTTACCAGAGCAATCAGACAAGAGAAAGAAATTAAAAGGATACAACAGGAAAAGATGGCTGAGTGCAGTGGTGCATGCCTGTAATCCCAGTGGCTCATGAGGCTGAGGCAGGAGGATTACAAGTTCAAAGCCAGCCTCAGCGACTTAGCAAGGACTTAAGCAACTCAGCAAGACCTTGTCTCTAAATAAAATATAAAAAGGGCTGGGGATGTGGCTCAGTGTTTAAGTGTACCTGAATTCAAATCTCCAGTAACAAAACAAAACAAAACAACAACAACAAAAAAAAACTCATAGCTGCTACACATTACAAAAACTATTAGAAATTTTCACCTCAAAATCAAAGGGTAAGGATTGGAGTTGTAGCTCAGTGGTGAAGCACTTGCCTTGCACATGTGAGGCACTGGGTTTAATCCTCAGCACCATATAAAAATTAATTAATTAATTAATTAATTTTAAAAAATCAAAGAGTAAGGAGAGTGAAATTGTTGAATATTTTAATGCAATTGAAAGCAATTTTTTGTCAGTTTAAAGGAGCCTATATTAAGGAGAAGATATTTTATGTAAGCTTTGTGGTAACCAAAACCTATAGAACTAACACAATATTAAAAGAAAGGATTCAAACCATACAATTACAGAAAACCTTTAAAGCACAAAGAAAGACAAGAAGCAAGGAAGAAATAAAGGGCCTACAAAACAATAAAAAAACAAGTAAAATAAAAAATCTTTCAATTTGTATGGAACCACAAAATTTGTATGGAATTTAGCCCTATTTTGCTGGCAGCACATGTCATTAGTGAAGACAAGGAGAGAAGAATCCCTAAGGTGATTCAGAGATCATGAGGTATGCCAATCCTATCAAAGGCTCAAAGTAAACAGGACAGAGGGGCAGGGTGGCCTCATCCTCATTTTCTTTCATTTTTGTTCTTTTTTTTCATTTTATTGGTTGCTTTTATTTATATATAGCACTAGGATTCATTGTGACATAATTATAAAAGCATGAAATATAATATGCTCTAATTCAGACCCCAGTATATCCCCCTTTCCTTCCCTTCTCCCTTTTCCTGTTCCTTTACCTTCTACTTTACTGATCTTTCCTCTATTTAGTTATATTTTTTCCTAAATGTCTTGTGGATATGTATGATGGTGAGATTCACTGTGGTATATTCATATAAGTACATGGGAAAGTTAGGTCACATTCATTCCACTGTCCTTCCCTCATCCTGTCCCTCCTTGCTCCCCTTCAATCCCCTTCCTTCACTGATCTTTCTTCTGTTTCAAATTCTATTTCTTTTTTAAATTTTTAAAAAATATTTCTTAGTTGTAGGTGGACAGAATATCTTTATTGATTTATTTGTATGTGGTGTTGAGGATCGAACGCAGTGCCTCATGCATGTGAGGCAAGCACTCTACCACTGAGCCACAATCCCAGCCCCCAAATTCTATTTCTGTTTGCCACCCCTGCTCCTTTAATAAGGACTAGCTTCCGCATATCAGAGAAAACTTTCAACCTTTGACTTTTTGTTTTGTCTTATTTCACTTAACATGATAATCTCCAGTTCCATTCATATACCAGCAAATTCCATAATTTCATTCTTCTTTATGGCTGAGTAATATGCCACTGTGTATATATACCAAATTTTCTTTATCCATTCATCTATTAAAATACTTAGGTTGGTTCCATATTTTGGGTATTGTGAATTTTGCTATTATAAAAATTTGATGTAGCTGCATTTCTATATGCTGATTTTCGATACTTTGGATATATACTGAAGAGTGGGAGAGCTGGTTTGTATGGTGGTTTTATTCTTAGTTTTTTGAGGAATCTCCATATTGTTTTCCAGAGTGGTTGCACTTATTTGTAATCCCACCAACAATGTATGAATGTACCTTTTTCCCCACATCCTCACCAACACTTATTATTATTTGTATTCTTTTTTGGGGGGAGAGGGTACCAGAGAATGAACTCAGGGACATTCAACCACTAAGCCACATCTCCAGCCCTTTTTTGTATTTTTTATTTAGACTCAGGGTCTCACTGAACTGCTTAGCGCCTGTGGAGCTGGCTTCGACCTTGTGATCCTCCTGCCTCAGCCTCCCAAGCCACTGGGATTACAGGTGTGTGCTATTATGCCTGGCTTATTTGTATTCTTGATAATTGCCATTGTGAATGTAATGAGATGAATCTCAATGGGGTTTTTTTTTTTTGCATTTTCCTAATTGTTAGAGATGAACACTTTTTTCATACATTTCTTAGCTATGTGTGTTTCTTCTTTTGATAAGTGTCTATTCTTTTGCCCTTAGGTTATTTATTTTTTGGTATTAAATTTATTGAGTTCTTTATATATTATGGATATTAATGCCCTATCTGAGGAACAGGTGGCAAAGATTTTCTGCCATTCTGTAGACTCCCTCTTCATGCTCTTGTTTCCTTGGCTGTGCAGAAGCTTTTTAATTTGATGTCATCACACTTATTTCTTGTGCTTTAGGGGTCTTGTTAAGGAAGTTGGTTCCTATACCAATATGTTTGAGTGTTGGCCCTACATTTTCTTTTAGCTGTTGCAATTTCTGATCTAATTTCTAGGTCTTTGATCCACTCTGAGTTGAGTTTTGTGCATGGTGAGAGACAGGCATCTGGTTTCATTCTTATACATATGGATTTCCAGCTTTCCCAGCACTATTTGTTGAAAATGTTATCTTTTCTCCAACATATGGTACTGTTTTTTATCTGATACTTTTTTCTAGTATCAGATAACTGTAATTATGTGAGTTTCTCTCTGCATCTTCTATTCTATTCCTTTGGTCTTCATGTCTGTTTTGGTGTCAATACCATGCTGTTTTTGTTATTATAGCTCTGTAGTATAATTTGAGGTCTGGTCTTGGGATGTCTCCAGCTTCACTCTCTTTGCTCAGGATTTCTTTGACTATTCTGAGTCTCCTATTTTTCCAAATGAATTTTATATCTTCTTTTTCTAGTTATATGAAAAATGTCATTGGTATTTTGATGGGTATTACATTGAATCTGTATATCATTTTTTAATTTTTAAAATTTTTTTATTTAGTTGTCAATGAATCTTTATTTTTATTTATATGTGGTGCTGAGAATAGAACCCAGTGACTCACACATGCTAAGCACACACTTTACCACTGCGCTATGACCCCAGCCCTGTATATCATTTTTGATAGAATGGCTATTTTGACAATATTAATTCTGCCTATCCAAGATCATGGGAGGCCTTTCCATCTTCTAAGGTCTTCTTCACTTTCTTTCTTCAGCGTTGTATAATTTTCATTGTAGAGGTCTTCAACTCCTTAGTTAGATTGATTCCCAAGTACTTTTTTTTTAGATCATTGCAAATGAGACAGGTTTTCTAAATTCTTTTTCAGTAGATTCATTATTGAAGTATAGGAAAGCAATTGATTTATATATGTTGATATTTTATCCTACCACTTTATGAAATTTGTTTATCAGCTCTTGAATTCTTCTGGTGGAGTTTTTTGGTTCCTCTAAATATAGGATCATGTCATCAGCAAACAGTTTGAGCTCTTCTTTTCATATTTGAATCCTTTTAATTTCCTTCTCTTGCCTTAGTGCTCTGGCTAGTTTCAAGGACTATTTTGAGACTAGTTCATAGATAGCTTGTTGCTCATTAAAATTTGTGAGAGTAGGAATCCTCAACCTAAATTTCAAAGAATGAGACAAATGCCTAGCAGAGCTGTTGGGGTGGATCCAGCTCACCAGAGACCTAGGGGCATGGCCCCAGCCCCAGAAAATAATCATGGTATGGATGGGGCAATGTAGAAAGACACAGCATTGGTCATGCCCTCTGACCTGTGTGGTAACAGTGCCACCCAGTTGATGTGGCATGCTAAAATCTCCACCCTAGTGTGTGTTTGGAAGGTGGATCCTGTGATGTGTATTTGAAATGAGAGACTGCCATGCCAGTGAGTCTAAAATGCAGAGTATGAAGCCAAAGAGGGTTATTCTTGGGCCTTATGGTCTGTCTCATGGAGCTTGTCTTGCTAGGTTTTGTACTTGCTTGGAGCCCATCACCCCTTTCTTCTTTTCCATCTCTCCCTTCTAGAATGGGAATGTCTGTTTCATGCCTGTTTCAACATTGTGTTTTAGAAGCACATAACTTGTTACAGTCCACAAGTTCACAAATAGAGAAAAATTTTGCTTCAGGATGTCTTGCCTATACCTGATTTAAAATGATATTTTGAACTTAAGACTTCAGAATTAATGTTGAAATGAGTTAAGTCTTTGGGGGCTTTTTTGGTTGGAATGAATTTATTTTGCATGTGAGAAGGACATGAATTTTTATGGGACAGGGTCAGATTGTCATGTACTAAACTTGTGTCCCTCCAAATTCATGTATTGATAGACTAACCCACAATACGATGGTTGTAGAAGGTGTTGGAGCCCTCAATTGGATTAGTGCTCTAATAAAAGGAACCCCAGAGAGCTCTCTTGCTCCATTTTCTGTCATATGAGGACATAATGAGAAACAAGCTATCTATGAACTAGGAAATGGACCCTCACCAGATACAGAATCTGCCAGTGCCTTTGATCTTGGTCTCCCTAGCCTCTAGGCATATGAGAAACAAATATTGTTTAAGCCATACAGTTTATGGTACTTTTTTTTTATAGCAGTTGGAACTGCCCAAGGCATTGCTATTCTATGACATTGCTATTCTATATATTCTAAGGCTATATTCCTGATTTCCTTAATCTATTTCAGAATAATCTAGAACTCAGATATGTACATCAATTATTTGCATAATTGTTAAATGAGATTATGTTAGTCCAGGTGTTTTTCAAACTCAAAAATATTATCCAAATGTGAAGATTTGGTAATATTACATATCTTGAAAGTGCTTAAATCTCAGGTGAAACATCTCATAAAGCATAAAATTTTCTAAAGATGTAACTCCTTAAAGAATCTTGTTTGGAATTGATTATATGATGAAAGGTTCAGTTTAGATAAAACCAAGTCAGTGGTTAGTGCGGTAATGTGAACTCAACTGCTCCCTTTCATCAAGATTTGGGTAACTACAGAAGACTGTTAGGGGCCTCTTAGGTTGTCCATTGATAAGGTAATCGTATTGTCCAAATCAGGACACTTTCAACAGTGAAAAGGGACAAGTGTCAGGATTCATCCTGGGAAAACCACTAGGCATGGAGACAGTGAGCTAAAGGGTCTTTGAGTCCCTTTGAATCTATTTGTTGATTTACACAACTCAGTTGTCTAGTTTTGTATTCCTATTCCATAATCACAAAGGATGGGGATTAGAGGAGCAAAAGAAGAATGTTATTTAGGCAGAATTGAAGATGTCTTTCCAAGAGCATAGATTAAGAATTGGAAGAGCTAAGATCTCAATATTGCCACAATCATCTGTGATTTCAGGCAAGGCAACTGATATCTCTGAGGCTGTTTTCCCATCTGCTTAGTCAAATCTTAGAATCATATGTTTTCAAATTGAAAGGAATGCTGGAGTTCATTTAGTTTGTGCACCTGAAAATTTAATTTTCTATACAATATACCAAGAAGCAGTTGTTCAATGGTAAGAAACTTTCTCCCTCAAGAGGCAGTCAATGCTATTGCTGTAGCTCACTGTGAATGTTTGAATGTTCTTTCTTCTACTAGGCCAAAGCCTTTAAAATACATTATAAGATTTAGAGCCTTAGGAACATTGAATAGACTCTTTTGCAAGAAACATCTCCTTGTCATTGGAAGGGTTCAAATAAAGGCTTCATGACTCATGATCTCCAGATTCTCTAGAGTCTAGGATTGGGAGCTATATGACTTCTAAGGTCCATTTCTGTTTTCATAGTCTGTGGTTATATGTCAGTTCATTAAAAAGAATTAACTTTTTTCATCAAGCCTTTCAAATAGCTTATTTCCAATTTTCTCCTTTCTATTCTTTTTAAAAATCCTCCAGCCTCAAATCTTTCATCATGATCTGCATGTGACTCCTCTCTCTCCTTTGACTCTTTTTATTTCTTCATTTCTTTCTTTTTTTCTTCTTTCTCTTCTCTTTTTCTTTTGCAAAGCTGAGGATTAAACCCAGGGCTTCTTGTATGCTAGATAAGTGCCCTACCACTGAGCTATAGTCCCCTTTTGCCTTTTATATTTAGGTTCTTCCCTGCTCCCAACTCGTTATCTACTATCTGTTCTTACTTCCTTTCCTCATTCCGGTGCTTAACTCTGTCTTGCCTGAATTAATATATAGCCTCCTCTCTGAACTACTGGTCTCTATCTTTCCCCTTGTTGAATCCATTCTGTATTTCTAAAGTGTCCCTCTGATCAATTCTCTTCCCCTTTCACTTTCTCTTCACCTTAATATTGATCATTGAAAATCTTCCCCACTTTTTATCATGGCATTGAAAACCCTCCACCATCAGGTCCATATATTCTTTCTAGACACATTTCTTGTGATCACTTTCCTAAACTCCTCTAGTGAAATGGATCTCACCTTGCACTGTATTCCAAGAAAGTTTGATTTTCCTGTTATTCAGCATTTTATTATACAATTCCCATGCTCAGGACTTTTCCTGCTTTAATCACTTGCACCAAAACAATCCTATCCATGTTTCAAGGTCAATCTCAAGTCTTTTCTATTTTAACTATTCCCAAGTGACTCCAGCCTACTCATCTTTCCCCATTGAATACCTACACCATTTTATTGTCTGTATCATTCATCCAGCAATCAATCATTTGTTGCCTTATAACATCTGTGGAAATTACCTTAAGGAGTGTCATTTAATTATTTCTTTTATGTATATCTTATCTTACCAGCTACCTTAATGATCCCTGAGGCCAGGAGTTAGGTTTTTGCCTTCTTTTCAACTCTATGGAACAGAACTAAGCACCTAATAGAATCTGGCTCACTACTGTGTACTGACTAGTTTCCAATAGATTACCCAATTATTTTGTCACTACTCTAATAGGCCACTAAATCCATGATTAATCTTCCTTCACCACATTTGTCAGGCACTGGTGGTGACAGAGGATAGAAGAGACTGTTAGAGATAAGGTGCACATGAGAGAAAGTATATTTGGCTCTTTAAGCCTTGAGCAAGACAAATTGCTAAGATCTTGGTGGTGAGACATTTCTCTATCAGCTACTAGTGTTCCTTAATATATTTAGGTCCCTGGGGCAGCTCACAGAGGTTGTGATTATAACTTGATACTCACAACTCTTCAATAAAGTAAACAGGCAGATTATTTTTTTTTCCTTTCTGCTTTGTGCTGTGCAGTCAATACCTAGGTGTTTAATTCAGTGGAGTCAGGAACGACACATCAACTCTCTGATGACTTTCTCTAGCATATTTCGCATTCCTGGACTAATAATTAAAATTCAAAATATCCTATGTGACCATTTATGCCAAATTTAAAATATCACGTGATTTATAAGAAGCATTGAAGTTTGAATAGAATTAAGCCAAGGAAAGAAAAGGATTGTTCCGCAGACATGAGGATGGGACAGAAGCATAGAATTTACAGTTTTTCATGGCTAACTCGAATGTTGTGGCATAGTGGTCTCACTGCCAGGGAGGGGATATGTTTTTCCATCAGGAAGGAAAAAGAAAATAACAAAGATGTTAAATGCTGAGTCATATGAAGGACCATTATCAAATGTAAGCAAAGGATCTCTTAATAAAGCATAACACATCATCGGCTTGGAAAAGACTTTAATGACATGTGGAAAGGCCTCAGGTCAGCTAAATTGTCATGTTCCCTCATCACAGCCATAGGTATCAGAATGTATATTTATAAGACTAAGTGGTCAAAACCCTAGGAAGTCCTGGAAGAGTAAGGATAGATGGTTCTTCTCGATAGTATTATTTTTACTTCTAAAGGCCATTATTACTAAACTACATTGCACAATGCTCCATCTGAAATACCTGGAATAATCATCTGCCCTTTGCTAGTTATTTAAGACATTAAGATATTTTAAAGGATGTATTCAGTTCTTGATCTCCAAGACCTTCAAAGAAGAATGCTGCTTTAATATGAACCGCGTATCATTCCTTCTCCAAAACCTGGCTTCACTACTGTCCTCATATACATTTATTCACTCAGAAATACTTATGAGCCTCTGCCATGTGCCAGACATTGTTCTAAATAAATAAATGCCACAGATACCCCCCTTCTTAGAATTTATATAGCTTATAACTTTAGTATATCTAATAGAAGAACAGGTTGAGGGCATAGCTCAAAGTTAAAATGTTGCAGGAAGAAGTGGCCAGAGATTTGGTATTGCCAAGGAGAGAAAGAACCCTGATAAGCTTTGGAGAAGACTGTGCCTTGCTCTTGCTCTATGCTCATTCAGCGATGAACAGAAAACTGAGAGCCAGAATTGCATCCTGGTTAAGGACATAGGCTTTGGGATGACACAACCTAGGTTCAAGTCGTAGTTTTGCTACTGACTAGTTATTTCACCTCAGTCTGGTTCCTTCCTGATTCTGTGCTTCAGTTTCTTTAGCTGTTACTATAGTTATTCAGAAAATGCAACTCAATACTTCCAACTGCAGCCTGCCTAACATAAGGGTACCTATGTCAGCTTCACATATACATCTCGAGTGCCTTATTCATTGGGCATACAGTGACATCTGCATATCAAGTGTGTGTGTTTCGAGGTATATAAGTCACATATTTATCAGGGTCTGAGTCTTAGTGACTTATTCCTTTTCAACTATAGTTCTACACAAGTTTCCTAAAGCTATGTATTTATATTTCCTGACTGAATAGATTCTGCTTCTATTATATTATTTCCCTGTTTGAAATGTGGATTAACCAATGCAATTACTTAAGTGTTGAGAATTGCATGGGTTCTTTACTATTTCCCTTACCTTACGAACTTCTCCCTGTTGGACAGTTTTTATGATGTTAATCCATTCTTCCATGTCTTGACGGTTGGGTGCTGCCAGAGTGAGTTTTCGTTCTGGTGTAATAACCTAAACAAAAGGTCACATTATTAGCTCATTCTCAGTCCACAACAGTCTGTGAACCTTCCAAGGAACTAGCTAGATCTAACAAACACAACCCAAACCATTTCAATATAAGACACGATTTCCCAGGGCTATTCACAGCTCCTTCTATATATACCCAAAATAATAATAATGATAATAATAATAGCTAACACTTTAAATGAACTTCCTATGTACTAGGGACTATTTTACTATAGCCTGGATTACAACCCCTTCACATAGGCATTGTTATTTGTCCCATTTTATAGTCAGGAAAAATCAAGCCAAAGAAAGATAAATGACTTTCCCAGGGTCACCCAGCAGGTAAAAAGTTAAGCTAGAATGGAAAGATAATCTTTGGCTCAAGAATTCATGTGTTTTTTTCTAATACTGTAGATTGAACCCAGGAGTGCTCTATAATTGAGTTACATCCCAACCCTTATTAAGTTTTTGGGTTTTTTTTTAAATTTTAAGACAGGGTCTCACTAAGATGACCTGGATGTCCTTGAACTTGTGATCCTCCTGCCTCACTCTCCTGAGTCACTGAGATTACAGGCAAACACCACTGCACATGAAAGAATCCATGTTCTTAAATACTAAAGCTGTGCATCATCTATTACTCAAGTGAGGTTGCCTGAAAACCCTATGTGCTCACTGCTGCTCTGTCTACTTGAAGTGGTAAAAGTGTACATGCTTCCTTAGATGTACCTCTTTCTGTTTGAGGGTACACCAAAGTGAGATGTCCAAAAATCCAGTTTCTTTTTTTCTTATGGCAAGAACAAACTGAAGAAAATTTTATAGCTGTCTCTCTTAATGTTGCCTGGTTCAAGAACCAATTCAGGAATAATAAGTAAGTAATGCTAAAGGTTTAGCAGATGTAGACCATGGGTGTAAGTTGGCCTTTCCCCAGAGGGCAAGTGGGAACATAGATAGTTACGGAATTAGTCATTGCTTCAATGGCTTTACTTGCTTTGACCACCAACACTTCAAATAGTGGAGTTAGAGCTCATCACACGAACAAGCAATTTCATTTTCCATTTGTATGTAACACAGCATGATTCTGTGGCAGAAGGGTATAGCAGGTAGTTGTGATTGTGATCAGAGCCACTCCTTTGATCCAAACCTATTCTTAGTTGGGACTGATGTGCAGTGCATCTGTGCTTATATTAGGCTAAGGATCAGGCTTGCCTGTAGGATTTCTTTGTAGAATCAAGGCCCAAAACATTAACTTTTCGGCTCATTACCCAAAGGTTCAGCTTTTGGGGACCAGTCAACAGAATGCCAAGCTTTACCCTGGGCCGGTATGATGTAATGCAAAAAAAAAAAAAAAAAACTGGTTTCTATGTTAGATCTATCTGCTCTCCTTTCAAAAGAGGATGGAACATGGACCAGTCATGGAAGAAGGGTATTAGGCTTATGGCTTTTTAGTCTGCTAAATACCATCCTCTACCTGCTGCAGAGGAACACCCACTGTTGAGACTGGGAAGAGACTCTTTTGGGAAGAGGTGGGTAGGAGATTCCTGGGTCAATGGACTTGCTATTTTTCAGTGAGTTTTCTGGTCTGGATTCATTGGAATGACAAAAGCTATGTGACATTTCAGGCACCTTAAGCCCTTGAACACTTCTTTAGAATATCTTCTGCTTTCTTTGAGATACTCTCATCAGTAATATCAGCATGGGGTAGGTTTCACTTTGGATTTAGGTTCTTATCTAATTCATCTAAGGAGAGGATACTGCAGGGTGTGGTGGCATATCATGGCTGTAATCCCAGCAGCTTGGGAGGCTGAGACAGGAGAATCGCGAGTTCAAAGCCAGCCTCAGCAACAGCAAGGTGCTAAGCAACTCAGTGAGACCCTGTCTCTAAATAAAACACAAAATAGGGCTGGGAATTTGGCCCAATGGTCGAGTACTCCTGAGTTCAATCCCTGGTAGCAAAGAAAAAAAAAAGGAGAGGATACCATGTAACTGGATTGTCCTGATATTTTCTATGACATATTAGTAGTCTATTAAAACCCTCCCAATGATACTCTTACAAATCACCTTTACCAGGAAGATTGACTATTTTAATAGTCACACACCCTGAAATCAGCTTAGCTTTATGGTAGGCTAATAATAGGGAAAAAGACTATCACTTTTTGGTCTCAAATAGTGGGTTTGTAGAAAATGTTTGTATGAAAAATAACACTTTGAGATCAAATGAGCCTTGGGAAACTCGATGTCCAAAGAGGGAATAAGTGGGCATGGCAGGCCCTCTTCTTAGCTAGCCCCCACCCCTACTTATTCAGTCATTCCCAAACATACTTACAGAAAAACTGTGGCAAAGATTTCTACAGCTGCTTTCTGCCAAGGTGACTTGAGACAGATCAATTGTTTCAAAGTGTACAAACTGGAAAGATATAAGAGGAAGAGGAACCATTGGGTCAGTGAGGCAAATGGACATTAAAAGTTAAATACACATACACACACTGACAGGCACTTTTGGCAGTAATGATCCAATCATTCTTTTATCTTGAGGGCTGAGATTTATTTAGCAAAATAATTTTTGTGGATATGACAAATAAAAAAATAAACTAATCTAGGGGCAGGAAAGGGGAATGGGTATAGTAAAGATGGTTGATAAAAATATGTATAAAAAAATATATATATATATACTGTTCATTGAAAGTGCATATAAAGATGTTTAATATGAAGAATGTAATCTGCTTATAATTTTGTGCAAAGTTAGAAAAATTATGATTGTAACAATTTTTTTCTATTTGCCTCAACAAATGTTTTCAGTGAATAGTGTGTACAGCTTCTGATAATTTGTTTTTTTCTGTTATGTTT
>CM053417.1:83436129-83533769 GCA_028644305.1 Xerus rutilus | reverse complement strand
CTAATCTAAACCAAAACAAACTTTTCCAAAATCTTTTATGTGGATTTATAGGAAGCTTGGGCTGGTCAATCGGTTTACAGTTATTCAAAAATAAAGGTTAATGCTGAAGGAGATAATGGGACGTCATCTGTTAGTGTACTAGTAGTACCGATTGTTATTAACATCTGTTCTATTGAGTGACAGCCTTTGACCATGTTGCTTGTCTCATCCAATTTGAACCTTATATATCTTTGTACATTGGGCATAGTAGATACTATGCAGCCCATAGCAAGAATCCAATACTACTGATAGTTACAGAGATGACTTCGCCAATATGAAACCTGTGCAGTCACACAGGGCCCAATATTTAGAAGGGCCCCACACTTGGTTTCATGATCAGCTATCACTCTATTGAATTTTGCAATCATTTTATCTTTGAGTTTGTGTTTTCCATATAAGTTCATCGGGACAACAGGTTGTGATATGAGCAGAAAATATATGGACAATATACATCCACCCATTTTCATTTGTGATGTCCATGAGCATAGAATCACAGCCGACTCATCATATGCAGGTCTATGGTGAAACTTAAAGCAAGTACAAGATTAAGTGTATTATATGTATGACTGAGTAAACTGGGGAGGTGACAGCCCTGAGAGGCCACATTTGCTGTCGGAAACAGAACTTGCTGCAATCATAGAAAAGAGGCAATGGTGCTCTGGAAAACATGAACTATCAAGGAGTCCTATCATATTCTTTCTTACTCATGTTATTTCTCTGTGTTAACCAGTGATTTATGCTAAAAATGATGACATTGAAGGAAAGGGGAAAATAGGACAAACCATACATAGTTCTTTCAGTCAGAAAGTGTTGCAAGTATTAAAAAGTGGAAAAAAAGACATTTGAGCTAGTTTTGTATAGTTTTGTGTACTGATGAGAACAAAATACATATGCATGTATGAGCTACTAATACAAATTGTATAACTTTGGTGATTCTTTACATGATATATTCGCATTTAAAACTCGCACAGTAAAATGTACAAAGGAATGGTAAAATTCGTGCTAATAATTTAAAATTTTTATCTTTACTTAGAACAACATTAAATATCAAAACAAAAGCAACATAAGTCATTGTTTTATATTATAATATAAATATAAAACATTATGTTAGTACCATTAGTGACCTATTCCTCCTAATTTTTTAAAATTTTTTTTCCAAACCTTTATTTTATTTATTTATGTATTTTGTATGTGGTGCTGAGGATCGAACCCAGTGCCTCACGCATGCAAGGCAGGCGCTCTACCACTGAGCCACAACCCCAGCCCCCTCCTAATTTTTTAATAAAGGGCCCTGCTTTATCATTTTTCACTGGACTCTATAAATTATGTAGCTGAATCTGGGTGCAGAAGCTAATTGAAGAAGACAGGGAAGAGATTCAGGAAGGGGAAAGGCAAGAAATGTGTCTCAATTTGACACAAAAGGAAGTCAAATTAATGGAAGAGTAGAGGGTTTTGACTTCCACACAATGTTTGCAACCATGTCTTAAACTTCTTGGCCATCTTACCACCCAAGCATTTCCTGGCACCCACCACTAACTCAATTGATAAGATTCTATATATTACCGAGGGATGATGTGCAAAGTAGAGCTTCCGTCCTTGAACCAGACAATATCTAAGCTTCCATCTCTTCAAGGAGTTACAGTTCTTCAGCAGAGGTCCTTCTTTTAGTATTTTCTGAAAGACAGAAACACATAGCTATTGATTAGATCAATTTGCAAGGCCATATCACTTGTTCTCTCAGATGGGAAGATTAGATATCTAGAAGACTCTATCTCTGCTACGTAGGTGAGAAATAGCCTATAGGCCATGGAAGAACACAATGAAGTTAGTATGATTGGAGAAAGGATTGGTTGCCAGCTAGGAGCCGTGGTGCATGCTTGTAATCCCAGCACTTTTGGAGGTTGAGACAGGAGAATCGCGAGTTCAAAGCCAGCCTCAGCAATGGCGACGCGCTAAGCAACTCAGTGAGACCTTGTCTCTACATAAAACACAAAAGAGGGCTGGGGATGTGGCTAAGTGGTCGAGTGTCTCTGAGTTCAATTCCCAGTACTGAAAGAAAGAAAGAAAGAAAGAAAGAAAGAAAGAAAGAAAGAAAGAAAGAAAGAAAGAAAGGGATTGGTTACCCTTGTGTAACACATTCAGGATGACATAGGCTTCGAGTTTCTTAGGGTACATGGCCCCCTGACCATGGAGAATATCTCCATTCATGGTAATGAGTGGGAGGGAGAAATATGAATACAAAAAGATAAATTCCTAAGAAAGTATAAATGTCAGGGGAAAAGACTGAGTTCAGTTAAGGCAGATATGCTCAAAGTAGCAGGGTTGTATCTCTAGACAGGACATTCCTGTCAGCTCTTTTAGAGCATTTCTTTTAGAATATTAAATTATGTCATGTCCCTTCCCGGCTCAAAGCTTCCAATATATTCCCAGTACTTTTAGAAACAAATATAAATTCTATACCAAGACCTACAGAGTACTGATGGTCTGATGAGGGAGCAAGAACATAAAAAGCACACCCATATACAACTATTTTCTAATTACTTTCTTTACATATCTGTGAAATGTGATCATTAATTTCCCAGCTATGTGCAGAACATGCCAACTCCAATGAGGACATTCTCATTTATGTTATAGCATACAAACCAACATGTAAGATTGATATTTGAGAGAAGTATTCATCCATACCAAACTGGAAGCAAGCCTATACTTACTGGACAACAAGCCAGACAGTTTAAATCAACAAATTAAGGCTCCACCGTGAATTCTCTCCATCATCTAAATTAGAATTCACTACTGAATGTGAAAATGTTTTATTTGGCCTACTTTGTTTTTTCAAAGGTTTTAATTAATTGATAATATTTCAAAGGCAGAATATTCCATATTAAAATCCATATTTACCATTTCTTTAAAAAATCAGAATATCTAGCAATGGTGAGATTATATTCCCACGTGGCAATAATCTGCTGGAACCATGTAGCAACTGCTTCCTTCACATAAGGTGCCTGACTCCAGCAGATATTCAAGTTTGGGACCCTGATCTAAACAATTCTTTGCCACTCCCATTCTCCATCATACGTACATACATCTATCTGTTCTTTTCTGTTCTCTAACTGGTAAGATAGTACCAATAGACAGAGTCTCTACTTCAACTGAAAAAATTTGCTTCATAAGCAATCACAGTTTACCTGAACCTTTTGGATAACTTGTGAGTTTCAAGTTTATCGTCCTATTCTTGATATGAAAAAGGATGGTGCTGAGGAGGAGTCAGAACAAAGAGAACAATAAAATCTTGTGGGAAAGGGGGAGGTGGCATGAAGAATGAGAAATTACATTTAAATAGTTGATACTGAGTCATCAATGAGAAAAAATCTTTTGTCTAAGCATTAGCAATATATAGTTTCTTTCTTTCTTTCTTTTTTTTTTTTGGTACTGAGAAATGAACTCAGGGGTACTCGACCACTGAGCCACATCCCCAGCCCTATTTTGTGTTTTATTTAGAGACAGGGTCTCACTGAGTTGCTTAGTTAGTGCCTTGCCATTGCTGAGGCTGGCTTTGAACTTGTGATTCTCTTGTCTCAGCCTTGCAAAGTGCTGGGATCACAGGCATGTGCCAACTTTCTTTTTTTTCTGTTCAGGTGGCCTGTAGTGTATACTCCCAATTACAGCATTTGATTTTCTCTGCCCTAACCCTCTCTCCTCTGCCATATCCTAAATCCTGCCACACTAATCTTCACGATACTTGGGAAACATAGGAAGTCATATTTACCTCTTTCTGTTAAAGACTTAAATTTAATAATGTAACTGTTCCACTGGGTGTGGTGGCACATACCCATAATTCCAGTGAGACAGGAGGCTGAGGCAGGAGAATCGCAAATTGGAGGCCAGCCTGGCAATTCAGTGAGACCTGGTCTCAAAAGTAAAAATGATATAAAAAGGGGCTTGGGATGTAGCCCAGTGGTAGAGCACCCCTGAGTTCAATTCCCAACACAACCAAAAGAAAAAAAAAAGAAAGACCTATTAAATGTTAGGTAGACTCCTGTTTCCTCTTTAAAGAAAAATTGCTATTCCAATTCTATGAAACGGAAGCTACCTCCATTATTTATGTCCTTTCTCCAAGTTGTTCAGCTCTATCTTTGCTATTCTTGTTTTGTGAAATATGATGTCTCCTGTACTAGTTCATTTTATAGTTTTTGGCTAGATAATTCCCATTTCCACATTTTCAGTTTAAAGCCTTATAGTTCATACTGGTAGATATTTACACAATTACATTCTCTTCTGAAAAGCAACTCCCCCTTAAGCAACCCATTTTTGAGGTATTGCAAACCATGGACCAGTAAACTAAGATCTCCCATTTTGTAACCTGTGAATATGATAGCCCAAGAAGACTAATATTTTAGCTAAGGCATTTGCCAAGTTCTTTCATGTTATTACTATGAGCAAGAAGGGAAAATTATGATCTTTCCCAAAGTTCCTATTTTATCTGTCTCCAGACCACATTCCCTCTCCCAGCAAACCATCCTGAACGTCAATGATTATTAAGAGTCCACTCCAAATAAGCCAGCACCCACCTCAATTTAGAGTTCCCCAACCAAGTCCAGCAGTCAGAGGAGAATTAGAGATAATAAGAGTAAGATTTCTGTATTTCATTTTAAGTAAGTTTGAAGTAGATTCTGATAAGATGTGCATTATAAGCCCCGAGCAACTACCAAGAAAATAAGTTTAAAATAGTGTTGAACCATGATAAAACTATAAAATACCACTACATGCCTATTATAATGGCTAACATTCAAAACACTGATAACACCAAATGTGCAGTAACAAGAACTCTCATTCATTGCTGGTAGGAATTCGAAATGGTACCATCAGTTTAGAAGACAGTTCAACAGTTTCTTTTAATCAAACACATGACCCTGTAATTGCAATCCTTAGTATTTACCCAAATGCATTGAAAATTTATGTCCATACAAAAATCTGAACACAATTGTTTATTGACACTTTATTCATAATTATAAATTCAGGGTTTTATGTGTGTGAAGTTTGATAATTTTGAAATGTTAGCAACATGTCAAAGTTAAGAAAGAAATTTTTGAAAGCTAAACAAAACATGTCTGCAGGCCATGGTTGGCTTATAGGCAAACAGTTTGTACCTTCTGAACTATAACTACTGTCACGTCAGAGGAGGTTGCAGAGTGAGTTCAGAGTTCATGTGAGGCACATACTTATGAGATATATATTACCAAAATGGGAGCAGATAAGTAATGTGATTTATGTATTGTAGGGAGAAGGGTTAACATGCCATAATGAATTTCTTAAGTTCTAAACACAGGCTCTGTATTATCAACTCTGAACATCTAGAAATACCCAAACCCATATCTCATACTAGTCTTTTATTTTTTTTTTCCTAAACTCCGTCCTCTTTCAGGGAAGCTTACCTACTAACCCAACACTGTTTCTGGAAAAAAAAAAAACAACTTGTTTATTTAAAAACCAAATGAGAAGCCTCAGGAAACCAGTTTGAATAGGTAGAAGTTAAAAATCACTCAATCAATGGATTTTTTCAAGCCAATAAAATATATGCATGTAAAACAACCTTTACCTGCTTGGGGCTACTAAACCAAATAAGGACCTAAGAGGAAAATTGGAAAATTGCAAGAAAATGAGTAAACACATCCTGCAAATGGATGTGTTGGAAGGTGAGCCTTTGCCTCTCCCTTAAGAGAACCCTGCACAGTGCTTCCCAGTCCCTGGCCTCTTGCAGATAACATCTCAGTTCCTCCTCAGCACAACTATGCAGAGTGTCATCTCCAATTTCCAGATGGCACATCTGAAGCTTGGGCATTTTCCGCTACTTTGTTTAAAGACCGCAATTACAAAATTCTGGTGGACTCTGTGCTTTCTCTCCCCATGACAAGGAAACTGGGAGTGCCTGGTTAATTAGTATGTATAGGACACAGTGAACACAGCCCACCCAACCCCCCACCAAACTTTGTCCCCAAAGACAAGACCATAGATAGCTAAGAATTAGGTGTTCTGTGAACAGCTCTGAATACTCTGTACTGGAATTGTTCATGAGTTTCCCTCCAAGAGCCTTATTTTTCTAAAGACTTAATGTTCCATGATGAGCAAAAGGGAAGTTCTCCTGCTTTTTTAAAGTGATGTCCAAGATTGACCGGAACACTAAATAGATTCACATTCATGCAGCACTTTGCAATTAATAAAATGCTTTTATTTTCATTATGGATTCCTCCTAGAAGCTCACTAAAGTAGGTAGTAAAAGGCATTTTCTAACTCAGTTCTGTCCTATGAAAGACACCCTAATCTTGGTTTCTTTAAGTGGCTGCCCATGTATTCCATCATCAAGGAACTTGAAAATTTTCCTCTCAAATAAGATAGTTCATGTTTGTTTTCCACTTTTAAGACTTTGCAGCATCTTGGGGTTGCAATATTTGTCAGAAAAATGCATTTCTAGTGCTGTTATAAAAGGCAATGAGGAATGGAACCCTATGGGAAACTGCTTGGTGGCCACCTTTGCAGGCACAGAGCTATTGCATAAAATGGGGCATATTTATAATCTTCTTGGTTCAAGCTGCCATATTCCTGTGGCAAACATCTACAATGTGGCAGGTAAGGAAAAATCAGGAATGTTTGCAGGAACCTTGGATGTACTGACATGCCTTGTTCCCCCCAAAGCTTCTTAAACCAGAGCACATTGAGGACTAATCTCCTAGCCTTTCCTGCCAGTTCTATCACACGTTAAAACCCAAATAAAGTTGGGCACAGAGGTGCACACCTGTAATGCCAGTGACTCGTGAGGCTCAGACAGGAGGATTGCAAGTTCAAGACCAACCTCAGCAACTTAGTAATACCCTAAACAACTTAGTGAAACTTTATCTTAAAATAAAAAATAAAATGGGCTGGGGGTGTAGTTCAGTGGTAAAGTGCCCCTGGGTTCAATCCCCAGTACAAAACAAGTAACACTGTGGGCTCTACTATTAAATTCTTACTGTTGGCTGTTTGTAGTGGGAGTGATTATCGTGCTAATGAGTCTACTGTCCCAAGTTCAATCACCACTGAGATCAGTAGGTGTTGTTCCAATCCTAAGAATGCAAGACTCCAACGCATAGGGAATTCAGGTCCTTCGTGCAGGGTTCACACAAAATGTCTGCCCAAACTACAGAAGACCTTGCAGAAAAGCCTAGAGCTTTATAAAACTCTGTTTTAGCTTCATTTGAATCCTCTTTGATCAGTCAATCCCCAAATCTATTTCTCCCAGAAATTCTCACACTCTGGTACAGGTAGTGTCTCTTCCTGATGCTCTCTACAAATCAGTGTGTATAAATTAATTACCAACAGCAAGGATAAGCATTTCCCTTGTTCCATATTTATAAAATATCTTCTAGAAAATATCTCAACAGGGTCTGTAGAGTAGCCCAATTTCCTATATGTAATTAACACTTGCCTGCTGCTTAATTGAGAAAGAGTAAGTACAGCTGTTGCCAGGACCTATTCACATGCTCCTCCCAAGTCCCCAAAGCTTCTACTAACTGCTGCATCTTTTTCTATGGCTTGGTGGGTTTTTGGTGCATAAGGCTTTAGGGAATTTATTACCCTTTCCTGGCAAAAGGACCCCCTACTACATAGCCAAATTGAATTCCACCCCCACCCAATCAAAAAGTAGGCAAGCATCATGACATGCACCACTACCTGTTATCAGCTGGCTTCTCTTCTCTTTTAATTATTCATGCTGCTCTTGTGAGAGAGTGGGGATGAAGTTGGGATGGGGGATGATCACTCTCCATGTGAGAACTGCACTTCCACTATGGATACAGCTGCAGAGACCAGCTTTCTGCCTATGGCTCCTTCTGTCCAAAAACCCAGACCATCTATTCTCTTTGCTTTGGGGGTGGGGGGTGATGAGAAGAAAGCCATTTCCCAACACAGGCCTGCCAAAGTTGATTCAGGGCAACAGTGTTTGATTTAGTTAAAATGCAACTCCGGGTGCTTTAGGCTTTAAGAAAGGCCAGAGCCGCTGCTTCAGTGAAAGCTTTACATTCCCCAGGGTCCTATTGACGTGGCAGGAGTCAGACAGACTGGCTCCAGCACTTACTAGCTGTGTGACCTTGGGCAAATCACTTAACCTCTCTGAGCCTCAATTTCCTTGTCTGTTAAATGAGGATACCCTGCAGAGCACTTCCTGCCACTCTGTGAGTCCCTTGTCTTTTGTGGACTATGGAGAAAGGGGCTGGTACCATAGCTTCACTCATTACACTACCAAGATCTTCTTTACCTGGCTGGCTAAGGGCTATAGCAGAAGGATAGAGGATAGGATAAACTACTGTCTGGTCTTTTCAGGAGTTTCAGCACTAAAACCAGGAGAGTCATGGGCAAACTATGATCTGTTCTTCATCCTAGCATTGAGAAGCCAAATCTTTCTATTGTCCAAGACTGTAAGGACTATAGCTTCAAATTCTCTTCTGTGAATTCCTGTGCTAAGGAAGAATTGTAGAGGACCATCCATGTCCCTGCTCTCTCTCAGTGAAATATATCATCTCAGTGATGATATATTTATTTATTTCTCTGCCTATGCAAAAACTTTAACTAGCTCTTTGTACATCATTCAAAACATACTTAACGCACATGAGCTAACATATATAGACATCTGTTAGTTTTTATTCACATAAATCATTACTGTTGTATGTACAATGTTTCTTGCTTTCTACACTTAGTATATCATGGAGCCCTTATATATTGCTACATATTAAGCAGCTTCATTTCTTTCTTTTTTAAATCTTTTTTTTAGTTGTAGGCAGACATAATATCTTTATTTTTATTTATTTATTTTTATATGGTGCTGAGGATCGAACCCAGTGCCTCATCTGCACTGGGCAAGCGCTCTACTACTGAGCCATAACCGTAGCCCCGCCTCATTTCTTTTTACAATTGCACAGCATTCCACTGCATGAGTGTAATATGATTTATTTAAACAGTTCTCTATTGATGTACAATGGTTTTAAATCTTATTCTATTACACACAATACTGTAATGACTGTTGTTATATACATGTCATTTTAATTAATTAATTAATTTATGGTTGGTAATGGGGTTTGTACCCAGGGGTGCTAAACCACTAAGTCACATCTCCAGCCCTTTTTATATTTTATTTCAACACAGAGTCTTGCTGAGTTGCCAAGTACCTCGTTAATTTGCTGAGGCTGGCTTTGATCTCATGATCCTCCTGTCTCAGCCTCCCAAGCTTCTGGGATTACAGGCAGGCACCACTCCACTCAGCCTATACGTTATTTTTTATCTGGTGTGAGTACATTGGTAAGATAAATATCAAGAGTTAGTGACTTTAAAACCAGTCCAATGAACTAATAAAGCTTAAATACCTAGGTGGTTTTTCTGGGAAGCCAAAAGCTTAGAAGCAATAAACAGTGAAAAGAATAGTGTTAAGTGGAAGATCAGCCTATAAGCCTCTGTCTTCTCAAATCTCTCTGCCTCCTCCTCCACCTTCCTTTTTCTATTACTGGAGATTCTAAGGAGGGGTAAATACCACTAATTGTTTGGTGAGTGGAGAGGAGGTGAGTGATCTGGACCTGGGCTGACAAAGTACAGAAAGTGGTAACTTGGCTCTTAGTGGCTGGCCTGGGACTGGCAGCAGCCAGGAAGAGAGAGAGCTCAGCTGAGCCCTTCAAGACCTACACACAAGTCTGAATACTGGTTTTACTGTGCACTGACTGTATAGCCTTGGACAAGCCCATTCACTCCTCTGAGTATGTTGGCAGGATGGGGATATAAGGAACTCTGGTCTATGTAGTGCAAAGTCTGTACTCTTGACACAAAACTTCCTTTCAACTTTCTGAGCTAACCTTGACCTTAGCACTAAGTACTGTTGGGCTGGGGTTGTAGCTCAGTGGTAGAGCGCTTGCCTAGCATGTGTGAGGCACTAGGTTCGATCCTCAGCACCACATAAAAATAAATAAATAAAATAAAGATATTGTGTCAATTTTCAACTAAAAATATTTTTAAAAATAAGTACTCTTAGCCCTCCCACCCTGTTAAAGTTGACAGAAATAAAGTCCAGGAAGGGATTGCACTTACCCAAGTTCAAGAGCAAATTAGTGGCAGACCCAGGAGAGGGCTTTAGGCCACTCTTTCAATTGGTATAGTTTCTCCTCACCAACCTCTCTAAGGTGAATGCAGGTGCTCTCTAACCACAGCCAATGAGTTTGCTGTGCATCAGCAATGCCTCCTTAACATATGGAGAGCTCTGGAGTTCTGGAGAAATACCATGAAAAGGGATGCGAGGAGACCAGTAGGAAGATGGCTTGAGTCCACAAGTGGCACCGAGAGGAAGGGCTGGGTCAGAGCATTGGAAGTTGGTGGAGAAAGGTGGCTTCTGGGAAGGCTTCCTGGAAAAGCTTGATTTTCCTTTGCAAGTGCAGGGAAGACTAATGGTTGCCATTGGGAGAAGGAAGATTCCTTTTGAGCCTTGGGGGAGCCAAAAGCTTAGAATAAGGTCAGGTAGGAAAGAATATTATAAGTGAAAGTTTAGCAGGAGACCCCTATTGCTACAACAGCAGTTGCTTGCTGACTAGAAAAGGAAGTATTGTGGTCAAAGAAAGCCCCAAAAGGAAAGATAACAGGGTATTTTGAGTTGGTATTCTCAACATAATCACACTCACAGAGGCCAAAATACCAATTAGCTTATCTAGTGCCACCAAATTACAAAGAATGACAAAGCAATACCTGCTTCCAACTGCCTTCTTCCCCACCCTTCCACCTGACCATCAGCTAACAGAGATGAAGGCCCTAATATTCTGTGGATGTTTCTTCTCTCAGGGCCTTTATGTCCACTGCTTCTAACCCTGGTCTCCCACCATCAAGCCATATGTGTTCTTTATCTTAGACATGTACTATAAGACCAGTGGCTTGGGCTAGGGTTGTGGCTCAGTGGTAGAGTGCTTGCCTCACATGTGTGAGGCACTGGGTTTGATCCTCAGCACCACATAAAATAAATAAATAAAGGTATTGTGTCCATCTACAACTAAAAAAAATATTTAATTAAACAAAAAAAGCCCAGTGGCTCTTGTTCTGCTTTTGGTGATGGTCCTCATTAGGAGTAGTAGGAGCAGCAATTTCTTATCAAAGTTTCTCTTCAACCATTCCCATCCAAAGGAAGAGTTACTTCTGCCTGACAAATGCCTGTTGTGTTCCCTTGCTTTACATGCTCTATCTAATTTAATGCCCACAGAAACAGTCTCGTGAAGGAGGTGGAGAAGTTGAGGCTTAGAGAAGTTAGAGTGAGTAGCACATCTGTGCTCAAACGCTGATCCATTTGACTCCAGTGCACGCCTCCAGTAATACCAAAGAGCTACATAATTATCATCAAGCTGCGTCACATCCAATTCATGGATCACTTTAGTCTACTTTCTTTTCTCCTAGGGGGTCACTATTTTACCCAGCAAGAAAAGCTGTGAACTGGTAATGTCTGAAGATTTCCAACTAATTTAGTTGAATTTATTAAGAAGACCATGTATTGCAAATGATTTCACAAACAGGTAGGAGAAAAAAAAAGCACAGTCCTTTGGAGAGGTACCTGAGATGCCATAATCCCAATTTTTGCATATATTGATACTTTGTTACAATATGCTGGATCCTATCTAGAAGTCCCTAGGTCTGAAAACTTTGACCTTTAGAGGTATTTAAAAATGCTTGGGGGCTCGGGTTGTGGCCCAGTGGTTGAGTGCTTGCCTGGCACAGGTGAGGCACTGGGTTCGATCCTCAGCACCACATAAAAATAAGTAAATAAAATAAGAAGGTATTGTGTCCATCCACAACTAAAAAACATTTAATAAAAGTGCTTGGCATGGCTTGGGAGGCTGAGGTAGGAGGATCGCTAGTTCAAAGCAAGTCTCAGCAACTTAGTGAGGTTCTAAGCAACTCAGTGACCCTATCTCTAAATAAAATATTAAAAAGGGCTGAGGATGTGGCTCAGTGCTTAAGCTCCCCTGGGTTCAATCCCTGGCACCAAAAAAAAAAAAAATTGCTTGGCAGCCTAGGGCCAAAAAAGGAACCCTACAAATATGTAGCTCATTTGGCTAAAACTCACTCATTTTCTGCTTTCTGTGCTCTGGTCCTTCCAGTCAGTGCTTTAAATGTCTCTCAAAACGTGGAGTTGGTAAGTCCACATCATCCAATTAACATACTTGGGAAATAAATGTTTACCCCCAAGTTGAAAAGATTATTGCCAAACTGGCTCAATGCTGACAGCCACATAGCACCTACATAGGACCTAATAATACATTCACAAACAAGTTATCTGGGGTTGAAGTGGTCAGATAATAGAGAATTTATGGGGTTTTTTCTTAGTTTCATAAAGTAGCATTGATAAGAATCATGAAGAGGGTAGATAGAAAATGATGCTAGCCTAGTTGATTCTGATTACTATTTTTGTACCAGTGGCAGTCCAGGTAAGATGAAATTCACTAATTCACTAGACACTGTGTGTGAATGGTTAGAATGAGAGGTGTGTGTATGTGTGCACATGTGTGTGCGTGCGTGCGCAGATGTGCGAGAGAGAGAGAGAGAGAGAGAGAGAGAGAGAGAGAGAGAGAGATTCTTTGTTTGCTCTACTCCACCAATGGTAGGTGAGAGGAGGAGAAGCAAGTTGTCAGTAAGGGCAACTCTGGGGTGGGATTGGCTTGGGAATTCAGTGGGTGATGATGGATCAATGGGAGACTCCACTCAAGCCCTAAAGCTGTAGATGGCTTTGTTGCCTTTGAGAAAGGGACTGTTCCTGCTGAGCAAACTTGCCTCAAATAGAGCCAGAAGGTGTGATAGGTCGAGAGCTCAACAAACATGGAGGGAAATGGGAAGGTAGAGCAGAGATTGCAGGAGATACTACTCCTCACAAAAGCAGCTGTCATGGGGCTTGGTTCCAAAGAAACCACTGGCCAGGTAACAAATCAGAATCAGCTGTACCAGTTGGCGAAAGAAAGTTGCCAGAGACAAGCTTCCTGGAGTAATAATAATAATAATGTGAGTTGCTAACTGTTGCTAAGTTCTTACCATGAAGACTAGGCTAATAATATTACATGGTTTATCTCTTTTCATCGTAATAACTCTAAAAGGTAGATGTCATGATAATTCTCATTTTGTAGATGGAGAAACTGAGTTTTGGAGAGATTGAGTCACTTCCCTGGTGGGTTAATATGAGGAATATCTAATAAGCCTTCTTGGGATTTTATAGGACATGGATTATCAGTTATTCCTTGAGGGGAGAAAAAAAGTAAGGTTTCAATCACTGATCTGACTGGAAGTGATATTCTATTCCAAGTCATTCGACAGAAGGAGGGAGGTTGGTGATATTAATCACAGCTTGTTGGTTCAGTTTTGCTTTTCTTTTTGGTATTACATGCTAAAGTAATCAAGTAATAATAATTATTTAATTTACACAGCACTTTACAGGTTATAATGATCTTAAAGATTCTCATGTGGCTTTGAAGACAGCCCCAAGTGGTGGACAGAACAGGCAATGCTATTGGCTTTTTTATTTTCAGATCAGAACATTGTGTCTCAAGGGAGTGAGCTCAGTGACATACACAAGATCACTACTACATGGTAATATAACTGGCCTCCTGACTTCCAGTACAATCCTCTTTTCACTGTATCTCCACATTTTATGTTTCCCGTGTTTGATGTCATTTTAATCAGCAGTCCATATTTCAAAGCCTGCTTTCTACTTTCCTGCCATCCTGCAATATAATTCTTTGCCATCCCTGCTGGTAAAGAAATATGACATAATGAAATGTGCCATTGGCAGGCATCCTCAGTTAATGAAGGTAATATCATGCTGGACCCAAAGGGAAATTGTTCTCTGACCTGAGTGGCTCAGTAATATAAAAAATTAACTTGGTCATGCAACTATTGCACAAAAGCAGCCCACAAGGATCTTACAGAAAAAGACTGAGTGTGCTGCTTTTTCTGTTGCCTCACTCTCCCAGGGGCCATTTCTACAGCTTGTTCAAATGTTTTACCCTAATACCCACTGTTACCCTTTTCACAGTTTTGGATCTGTATTTATCTCCCTGTTGAAATACTATCCAGATCTTCATCCTTTTCCTACTTCTCCCTGCAGGCAAACACCTGGTAAAATCACACCTCCTTCACTCCTCTCCAGATAGGCTATGTTTAAGAGATTAAGACTGCTCAACTCCTAAATGGCCACTAAGTACAGTAATCAAACTCTGACACCCACTGGCCAGGGCTTAGAGCAAGGCTCACTATTACCATCTGGATTTCGTGCTGCTCAACTCTTGATAGCCTAACCCGAAGGGGTGACCAGAAAAGAAAAAAGCACTAAGAGAGCAAAGGAGAGAGAGGACAAGAGAGAGATGGGGGTGAGGATCAGTGAGATATAACTCAATCAGCCCTGGAAGTAGGAGGAGAAAGAGGAGTAGAAACAAATAATATTAGCATGTTACATTGGAAGAGTCTTTAGCAGATGGCAGCAGACGTCCATAGACTCGTACATGATGAGAGATTCTTGTTTCTTTGCTAATGACTCATAGGATTCCCACTGGTCCTCGAACAATCTCTGAGCCACCATTTTGTTGGCCCTGAGACTGTACCTTTATCAATGTGAGCCGCTCTCTGTTCAAAGCTGCTGGGGAGAAGGCAGTAGTGACTGAAATTTGAAGAGAAGTGATATCACTTGCAATCTGGGGAATAGGTGGTTTTGAATCACACACACACACACACACACACACACACACACACACACAGGCACAGTTGTCCTGTGGGAGTGGGAGGGAACTGTTCTTTAATTGGAAACAGGGCCTTCCAAACAGGGCTTAAGAAAGGGAAGGATCAGGGAAGAGTCCAGTTTGAAACAAGCTCACTAATATCAATGTGCACATTGCAAAATTGGAGCAGAAATATGGAGACTCAGCTTTCCCTTTCTTGACCTTTCTACCTCAACATACATATGATAAAAAGTAATGGTCTCATCAGACTGGCATCTGATATTCACTCCATTGTTGAAATATCCTCCTACTTTGTACATATTAGTGCTAACACTCACAACAATACTGAAAGGTAGATATTATTTTCTTCATATTACAGATAAGGCACTGAAGCATGGAATGGTCATCCTACTTCTCCAAGATCACACACAACCCCAAACAGTGATGACTTTGAACTCAAGTCTAAGTCTAAAGCCTATGCTGATTTCTAGTCATTATACCATACATACTATATGCACTGCCTCTCTCTCCTGGGAAGTGAGGGTTGGTTTTACATGAGAGAAAGGGATGATAGTTTGCAAAACCATGAGAGGTCTGAATTAACCCATGTCAGTTTTCACAGCAATGTTTGTACATAGGTACAACATTGGCAGTAATATGGCACCTGAGAGAGACAATGGGCTTAAAGGCCTCTGAATTACATGGAGTTTGATCCTCAGCAGTAATATGCTATATAAGCAAAGCATGTCACTTCCCCAAGCTGCTATCTCCTTGCTAGGAATTGTGGATAAGGATATCGAGATTTGGCACTTGATTCATCAAGGGAAGCCAAGATATAACAGGAAAAAAAGAAACTATTAATATCACTCAGGTCTGTTGACATAAAGTGGCTTCCTACCAAATTTAGGACTGCATAGATAGGCCTTGGTTCCAGGACTAGAAATTATCTCAAAACTGAGCAGACACAAAAGGCAAACCTCAGAAAAAAAAATTCTCTTGATAAACCATAATATGCATCATATTTGAGTTAGGTTTGACAAGCACAGTACCCACAATGTCACACCTTACCCATAGTAGGCACTTGATGAATGTTTATAAAGTGAAACTGAGTGAGGAAAAACCACACCCAGGGAAGACAATGAGAAAGGGTGTTCTCAAATGTCCAGGGATCCAGTTCTTATCAATTGGCTCCTAAAGGCTAGTTACTATTGCAGGAAACACGTGAAGATTGTTATATATCCAAGCACTTATATTTAGGCAAAACCCAATTTAGCACAGTAAAAAGGAATGTAGATTTTAGACTTAGATAAACCTGGATTTGAAACTCAGCTCCATCATTTACTATATTAGCTGTGTATCCTTGAGCAAGTCATTTTAAGTTACATATCTCAGAATTTTTTTTAAAAAAATTAGTTGTAGATGGACACAATGCCTTTATTTTATTTACTTATTTTACGTGGTGCTGAGGATCGAACCCAGTGCCTCACACATGCTAGGCAAGTGCTCTACCACTGAGCCACCATCCCAGCCCCCAAATCTCAGAATTTTTATCTATGAAAACACTTATAGTGACATTCAACTCTTTCAAGACAACACATGAAAGTGCCTAGAGGGAGGTTGAAATAAAATACCTATTTCTTCTTCCTTACTGTGGATATGGTGGTCATATTTTTGGACCCCTGAAACACGAGGCTTGTCAATTGTGAGTGTATATGTGGTTACAACAGGGTCTTGAGGCTGCATTTAAAATCAGTGTTTCCCCAAATTCAGGAGCATAATTTACATATGAATAGTCTAAACTCAGAGGGTCTTTACCCACTGAGATTAGGATGCTTTTGATTTTTGTCGATTTAGTCCACAAAAACACAGACTCTCCCTCCCATAAGTAACAGAGCATGGATCACTGAGAAGGGAAACAAAGAGTATAAGTAGAAAATCAAATTTAAATCTGTAGAAGAATTTGTGCCTGCTAACTCTATAAAGACACTCACTGAATACACCACAGTGAATCTCACCATCGTGTACATCCACAAGACTGGAATCCCAGTTAGAATAAGATATATTCCATGGTTGTATAAATACATCAAAATAGATTCTATTGTCATATATAAATTAAAAGAAGAAATAAAAATAAAGGCACTCATTGCGCTGGTATGTATGAAGTCCTCAGGAAAAACAGAACCTAGAACATCAAGATTATAGATATGATAGATTTGAACTAAGTTAAAGATATGAATATTTGAACTAAGTTAAAGGAATGGAAGAGTTCTATTTAGGCCTGGAAGAGAAAAAATGTACAGACAAGTGGTGATTAGATCAGTTAGTGGATGCAAGTGTTTGTATCTCTTTAAATTGATCACACAGACATTTTAAATATGATGCTCTCTAATGTTTATATTAAAACAGCCAGGCAATTCTCAAAGGCCTAAAAGACTGCTTGAGTTGAAAACATCCTCCACTTCTGTTGTAGTCCTTTACTCACAGATATGGAAAACATTGTTTCAAGAGCTGCTATAATCTGCCATAACTAAGGCACCACCATTTACCTGGTATAGATTTATCCAACTCATAGTGTATTCTAACTTGAGGCCAATTACCCAGGAGGATATCATTAGTTCTTTTTTTTTTAGACAATCTTTCACACTCAAAACTATTTAAATGAAATACACATAAATGTAAAAGGTGCCATTTTCCCATATAACAAACTGCTTTAAGAGCAGTGTTTTTTAAAAGTTGTTTTTAGTTGTTGATGAACTTTATTTTATTTATTTATTTTTTTGGTACCAGGGATTGAACTCAGGGGTACTCGACCACTGAGCCATATCCCCAGCCCTATTTTGTGTTTTATGTAGAGACAGGGTCTTACTGAGTTGCTTAGCACCTTGCCATTGCTGAGGCTGGCTTTGAACTCGCGATTCTCCTGTCTCAGCCTCCCAAAGTGCAGGGATTACAGGCATGCGCCACTGCGCCTGGCTTTTATTTATTTTTATGTGGTACTGAGGATTGAACCCAGTGCCTCACACATGCTAGGCAAGTGCTCTACCACTGAGCTACAACCCCAGCTCAAGTGGAATGTTTTATTTCACTTAGCATGATGTTCTCTAGTTCTGTCCATTTACCAGCAAATACCATAACTCTACTATCATGTATAACTAATTAAAACAAATAAAAATTAAAAAGAATAGTGTTTTATCTATGAATTTACTGGGCAGGACCAACTAACAAGATCTATGACTTTACTGGACAGGACTTAGAAATCTACAACCGTCTTCGTAACAGCATGTTGCCATACACTTAGCCTAAAACAAAACCAAATTCTTTCTCATTCTCCTTTGCCATTCATGTGCTTTGGGCTCTCAAGGGAAGTCTAAATGTACAACTCTACAATGAAAGCTGGCAAATGTATCTTCTTATGTTATCTGTATACCTTTGAAAAGCTTAAGAGAGTTGAAGTGTAATACACAGTCAAAAATCCATTTCCCTGCTAATGGCTATATGGAATGACTATATCCTATATCCTTAAGCTATATCCTCCAGAGAGTCGTTATTTCCTTTCTGTAGTTCTTGCTCTTCCTTTTACCTTTGATGCAGAAGTGGGAAACTCTGATTCTTCTTAGCTGTTGATTCTGTCAGGAGCAGCTGAAGATGTGCTATGCCAATGTGAGACCAGTGGAAAACCAAGAACAGTTGTAACACAGAGTGTGTATATAGAGCAGGTGGACAATAGTCCATGCTGATGAACTCTCTAAGGTTATTACAGAGATATTAGCTCCATGGCGGGCTGGGGATATACTTCAGTTGGTAAAGTGCTTGCCTTCCATTTATAAGGCCCCAGGTTCAATCCCCACTCCCCAAAAAAGAGATATTAGCTCCAAGGGAACTCTGTCTTCCTACAATCCCCATGGTTTTCCTGAGGGTTGAAACATCCACCTTGGTATTCCCAATTTGATGAGATTTTTTTCTCCAGATCTTTCTTACTTGGAAACATGATAAGACTCTTTTCCAGGATCATGATTTCTAAACTGTTTTTACTCAGGTGTAGCAAGTTACATATAGGAAAATAAAGGAAATGTGAACCGAAAACCTCATAAGTCTTAAGTATGAAAAGGGACACTCTTTCTGACCTCAAAATATGTGAAGTATATAGACATACTCTCTCCTCATTTAAGGGCTTGGCTACCTTGGAATCCCTTTGGCCTATTTCAGTTTCTTAATTGAGTGTGTGTCCATATGTGTGTCCTCCAAATAGCATGTTCAGAGCTAAAAGGACATGCTCATTGATGGCTTAAAACTAGGGTGGGTAGATGATGTATGGATGAGATAAGGTGGCTCTGAAAGAAACTGATACTAGAATCAAAGAGAGAAGCAATTGTTTAGAGGAAAAGCAATCAGTGAAAAGATTTGGAGAAGGCAAAATTCAGTGTATAAAACCTTTTATCTTATGGAAAAAGAGTATCAACTACACATTTGCTATGAAGTTTAAAATGTTTTATACACTGCCTGATTTGTCCTTTCACCATCCCCACAAAGGCAATTGAGGAAGCAGGTCATTATTTTCCTAACTCATTGCCTTAATAGATGCACTTAGAGTGCTTTTCCTTCCTCAAGTTTAAAGTGCAGTAAAATGTCATATTTTCTCAATAGCATCTATTTCTAAGAATGTCAAAGTGTGTTACAGACCATGTTCATTTTGTGTTATCACACTTGTTATCATGTATTTTCAGAATGTGTGTGTAGATATATATTAGTCTAGGTATAAACCTTTTCGTAAATTGATATAAATTAATAAAAATGATAAAAAATGATGCCATTTTCCTGGGCTGAATGCTTTCAGGATCTCATTGATACAGTCCAACAAAGAATCTTGAGAAATTCCATTGATAGCATTTTTCAGTCTCTTGTTGAGTTATATATTCTAATGCAAACTATAACCCCCAAAGAGGCTTTTTGAATCAGAATGTTTAATTCATTCCTCCAGGTAGATGTCAGAAGGCCATTGCTTCATATAACAAACAACCCAGAGCAACTTAGAGCTAACAATATGTGAAATGCACATTTTTCAAGTCTCAATAGGCTTTCTGCTTAAGGTAATACTTGGCCTGTGTATAAGATGTAATGCCATCTATTTTTTGAATGAAATGTGAAGTTACTTGGGCTCATATATCCATATTTAAGTAAAAACATAAAACATATTCTAAAAGCCAAATATAAATATATTTTGATCAGTTATGCCACAGCTCAGAACTGATTATTGCAAAAAACTAAGCAAACCTTATTAGTTTGTCCATTACATTTAAACAATGGGTTGTAAAATTCTGGCCCCAGCCAGTTGCATATATCCACTTTATCAAGAAAAATAACCGTATTTCAGGACACAATCAGCGAGAGGAGTGTGAAGCTAATCTTTTTGACCTCTCTGCTGCCTCAAGTCAAAGGGAGTGGATTCATGTGGATCATGGCTTCAACTCTTAAGTTGGACCCTGAAAGAGACTGCTGCATGTATTAGGTTTTAGTTGATGAGTAATGAGTTAACAAAAAACTTAACCACTGGGCTGGGGGTATGGCTTAGTGGTAGAGCACTTGCCTAGCACGTGCGGGGCACTGGGTTCAATTCTCAGCACCACATATAAATAAATAAAATAAAGGTCCATTGACAACTAGAAAAAATATTTTAAAACAACAAAACAAAAAAACTTAACCACTTCAAAAAAATCACCTCTTTATTATCTTGCAGTTTCTGTAGGTCAGAAGTCCAAGCATACCTTGGCTGAGTCTTCTGCTTCAGGGTCTTACCAGATTGTGATTCAGGTATATGCCAGGGTAGTGGTCTAATCAGAATCTTGATGGAGGAAATATTTGCTTCCAAGCTCCCTCAGGTTGTTGGCAGAATTAATTTCGTTCCTTGTGGTTGCAGGACTAAGGACTTTATTGCTGGAAGCCATTCTTATTTCCTACCAACAATTCTTTACTACATGGACTTCTCCAACATACCCACTTATTTCAAGGCTGCTTACTTCTACAAGGTCAGTGAAGAGAAGACTGTGTAGCTTACTTGATAGCAACACAAAGTTTTATACACACACACATATATATAAGCATTATCATGGGAGTGACATCCTATAATCTTTGCCATATTCTGTTGGTTGGAAGTAAATCATATAGTTACAGGTCTTTCCCACACTCAAGCAGATGAGAGTACACAGAGGAGTGATCTCCCAGGAGGCAAGGATCATTGGAGGTAACTTTAGGATCTGTACACCACAACATACCAAAGATCCTACCCCAAGAAACTCCAAATTCAGTAGCATAAATCCTCTCATTGACATCCCTACATGAGAGAATTAGCATATTCTATATCAGAGCCTCAAATATATATATGTACAAAAAGGCACAGATAGGACCAAAATAGAAATTGTATTAATTTTTGGTACTGTGGATTGCATCTAGGAGTGTTTTAACACTGAGCCACATCCCTATCCAGGTTTTTAATTTTTAATTTTGAGATAGAGTCTTGCCAAGACTAAGTTGCTTAGGGCCTTACTAAATTGCTGAGGATAGCTTTGAACTTGTGATCCTCCTACCTCAGACTCTTGAGCCTCTGGGATTACAGGCATGTGACACCACACCCAGTGGAATTATTATTTTTTTAATTTATTTTTTGGTACTGGAGATTGAACTCAGGGGCACTCGATCACTGAGCCACATCCCCAGTCCTATTTTGTGTTTTATGTAGAGACAGGGTCTCACTGAGTTGCTTAGCACCTCGCCGTTGCTGAGGCTGGCTTTGAATTCGCAATTCTCCTGTCTCAGCCTCCCTAAGTGCTGGGATTACAGGCTAGAGCCACTGCACTCGGCTCCAGTAGAATTATTTTTAATACACAAATTAATTATGATCTATATGTAAAACAAAATCTACTGAGTCAAAAATGTTTATTACTATTTTTAGTTGTAGATGGACAGAATATCTTTATTTATTTATTTTATAGGATAAAATAAATGTGAGGATCGAACCCAGTACCTCACATGTGCGAGGCAAGCACTCTATCACTGAGCCACAACTCCAGCCCCTATCACTGGGTTTTTTAAAAAAAAATTCTTAAGACTTTAGAATAATTATAGACTCACAGGAAAGCAATGTGCAGAGTGGTCTTGTGAATCCTTCACCCAGTTTTAACATCTTGCATAGTACAACATCAAAAGTAGGAGATGGACATTGGTAAAATCCATAGAGCTCATTTAGATTTCACCAGTTACACGTGCACTCATTGTGTGTGTGTGTGTGGGTGTGTGTGTGTGCAATTTTACCACATGTATAGCTTTGGAAACCCATCACTACACCCAGAAACTAGACTGTAAACATCACAAATACATTCCCTCATGCTGACCTCTTATAGCCATGCCCACTCTCTCTCTGTTCCTTCCTATCTCTAACCTCTGGCTACCACAAATCTGTTCTCCATTTTGATAACTTGTTGTTTCACAATTGTTACAAAAATAGAATCAATGAGTATCTTTTTTTAATTTGTTCTTTTTAGTTATACATGACAAAAGAATGGATTTTGGCAAATTGTACATACATACAGTATAACTTAGCCTATTTAGGATCCCATTCTTGTGGTTGTACATGATACAGAGTTACCCTGGTCATGGACTCAAATATGAGGATAGGAAAGTTCTGTCTAATTAATTCTACTGTCCTTCCTATTCCCCTCCCCCTCCCTTCCCTTTGTTCCCCTTTTGTCTAATCCAATGGATTTCTACTCTTCCCCTCCCAAACCTCCCTTGTTTTGGGTTAACAACCACATATCAAAGAGAACATTGGGCCTTCGTTTTTTGGGGGATTGGCTTATTTCATTTAGTATGATATTCTCCAGTTCCATCCATTTACAATAAAATGCCATTATTTCATTCCTCTTTTGTTAAGATTGACTTCTTACAGTATAATTTCTTTAGGGTCCATCAAAGTTGTTTTGTTGCTCAGAGTATTCCATAGTACAAATGTATCACAATTTGTTGAACCATTCACTCATTGAAGGATATTGGGTAGTTTTCTGTATTTGGATATTATAACTAAAGCTGCTATGAATATTTGTGTATGTTTCTCTCTGAAAATGAGTTATCATTTCTTTGGAATATGTACTCAATATAATTGCTGGGTCATGTGATAAGTCCATTTTTAATTTTAAAAGAAACTGCTAAACTGTTTTCCAGAGTTCTAAATTTCTACCAACAGTATGTATGATACAGTTTGTCTATATACTCTCCAGCATTTGATGTTGTCATTGTTTTTTCCTAGCCACACTAATATGTATGTAGAGATATCATATTGTAGCCTTAATTTGCATTTTCCTAATTGTTAATGATGTTGCACATCTTCTCGTGTGCTTATTTGCTCTGTGTAAATCCCTTGGATAAAATGTCTTGTGTCTTTTACCCATTTTCTAATTGGAATTTTTTTTATTTTTAAGTGTTGAGTTCTTAGAGTTCTTTATAGATTGTATATATATGATTTGAACATGTTTTCTCCTGGTCTGTAATTTATCATTTCATCCTCTTAACAGGGTCTTTCATAGAGCAAAAGTTTTACATTTTGATGAGGTTCAGTTTACCAATTTTTACTTTTGGGGGGGGGTACCAGGGATTGAACTCAGGGGCACTCGACCACTGAGCCACATCCTCAGCCCTATTTTGTATTTTATTTAGACACAAGGTCTCACTGAGTTGCTTAGTGCTTTGCCTTTGCTCAGACTGGCTTTGAAATCACAATCCTCCTGCCTCAGCCTGCTAAGCCACTGGAATTACAGCCATGTGCCACTGCACGCGGCACCAATTTTTACTTTTATTGATCATACATTTGGTAGCATATTGTTATGTTCTGGTTATACAATACTTTTGGAGAAGTATTCCCTGTGAATATTTCTGCTGTCTTTTGTGCTTTTGGAGGATTTTATGCCTGTGTGCGCATGTATGTGTATGTGCATATGTGCATGTGTGTGTGCACATGTGCTGACTGGCCTACCTAGAAGAATTAGAGCTTATTGCTTGTGCAGAATTACTAGGGCATATATACTATGATGAAATTCATAGGTCCGTAGCTCCTGGAACTGCATATAATATTGCAAAACATATCTGGTTAGAATTTATTTACCATGCCTGATGTGAGCAGGAGGGAACAGCTCATAAAGTTATATTCCCTCTTCAAATTATACTGCTGTCTATGTAGACAAGATAAATAGGAAAGCATGATTAGTATATGTATATAGACATATGTAGATATGCATATATATGTATGTATATAATGTTATATAAATCTGTGAAACTTCTACCTTGAAAATATGTTTTCATATACAAGATGAAAATCTAAAATCCAAAGTACTTTAACTTTGAGGAGAAGCAGTATATACTTTCACAGCAGTTCGGTCATACCTACTTTTTCTTTTGTTTTAGTAGTGGGGATTGAACCCAGGGGTGCTTAACCACTGAGCCACATCCTCATCCTTTTTTATTTATTTTTTAAATAAAATAAAGGGCTTTGCTAAGTTGCTGAGGCTGGCTTTGAACTTGCCATCCTCCTGCCTCAGTCTCCCAAGCTACTGGGATTACAGGTGTGTACCCCTGCACCCAGTTATGTAACTACTTTAGTAAGACATCAGTGTAAATCTCATTTGGCAAACTGGAACTCACTGAAGAACAAAGGATTTAGGTGTTTCATACAAGGATAATCAAATTTCATGAGTTTATATTGCCAAGCATAGACCAGTTGTCATAATCAGCTCACTCTTAAAACCCATCTTGGGCTAAAGTAGATTTCTGATGCTAGACTTCTGTTTGTACCAATATTTGACCAATTCTTGTTATTTGCACAGTAAACTTTTATGTTCAGGGCAGACAGAGAATCCAAGTGACTTCTTGGATTCTCAGTGAGAAATTTCCTCAGGAATTAGAGAACAGTAGCCCAGCTTTTCTGTGTTCTTTTTAGAAAAACTTTCCAGATGTAAATACTGCTTTCTTCCAAAGGAGTGGCTTAAAGATGATCTAAAAATAACTTAAATACTGAACACACTACCCTCACCCCAGTTCACTGTCAGATAAATATAGTGGGAAGTATATTTGGAATCCTTAAGCAAAAACATCAGCAAAGATCCTTTGACCCCTTGTTAAATGCAAAATAAATAGATCTTTAGTCACCTGGACAATTTAAATGCAAGAGCTATTTATGTGTTATTTCCAAACATTGAAGGAGAAATCAGGCATCTGGCAGGGGCTATATAGGAAGGGGATCTCTTTACTCTTTTACCAAACCTCCTTTCTCTCCTCTTTCCTATCCCATCCCCAAGACCTCTATCTTGCAGGTCTGGCCTCAATACCTTTTCCTAGTTCCCAAATGGCTGATCTGAAATTCGGGCTATTTAATCTTCTGGGAGCTCCCCAAAGAGTTCTTATTTGAATCGGTCCTTTTTGTAATCAGCCCAGTCTGCTTAGGGACATCTGGAGGTGGGAAGTGCTTTCTAAACAAATTGCTCTACTAATTCTCCTGAGAATGCCCCTCATAGGATTTGACTAAAAAATATAATGCTAAACTCCTACACAGAAACACTAACTCATACTGGTAGGAAGAGAAATACACATGCATCAGCAGGGACAAATCTATAGAATGTGCACAAGTATACAAAGAATAACAGATGGACACAATAGTGCGTGGAGAGGGTGATGTAGGGGCTGTTGAGCTTCAAAAATAGGTTTTCTGGTTCTTTTGAGGGTCTTTAAAGTCTATATAACTATCAAGGGTTCCCAATGATCACAGGATGACCAACATCTTTTACCTAGGGTGACTCAGAAGATCAGGTGCTTGCTGAGTCACAGTCCAAGGTGTTCCAATAGTGAACCAAGCTGCATTCAACAAAACCTAAAGGCTCCTATCTGCTCCCTGACCTGGAACTCCCCCTGCAGGATTCTCTAGGAATAATGGTCCTTGCTACCCCACAGGGACCACAGGGACTTGTGAAGTGGAGAGGGTTGGGTAGGTGCCTCTGTATTTACCCTGTCAACATAATTGCCAGGATATGAGAATTAACTGAGTGGCATTTTTACTTATTGAGCTTTTGGGCCTTTTCTCCTAGAGCAGGGAGAGAGTAAGCCAGCAACACCCTCAACACCAAGCTGGCCCACACCAGCTTGGTTTCTCCCAAAACGTATCAATTGCCTTTAAAGATGCTTCTTCACAGGAAGTCCAAGCTCCAGGATGAGACCTACATGCTAAACCACACAATGATATTAAAAAAAAAACAATCAAGAACCCTGTGTCCTTTAGGGTGGCAGATGAGGGAGTTGTCAAGACAGGAAATATGAGAAGTAACAGCCTTTGAGATGTATTACACACTGGAAGCCTCCTGTCCTCACTCACTCCTTCCACTTTTCCCCTCCTCAAGTAGAAACTGGGAAAGGCCATCCCAAAGGTGATGAAATACTCAAATGCTCCCATGAATAGGCATCCCATAAAGGAAGTGTCTGCTGTGGTGGAAGCCTTAACCCAAACAGCCAAGACAGTTCAACAGCAATGGGACTAGAAGGCAGTGAGCAGAGAGAAGGTTGACTACTAGGATTGTTAATTTTTCCTCTATGTGCTCAGAGTCAGAAAGAAACCATGTGCCAGAGAACAGAAACCCTATGATGCCTTTGAGCAAAGAATGCAAAGGTCATGCACAGACCCCAGTTACCAGGCTCCCTGGAAAGAAAAGCCAATAATAACATACTCTGACCTCAAGAACTGGGCCACATTATAACCCACCCTGAGCTGCTGTTTGTGCAAAAGTGGGTATGATGCCCACTCTTGCTCAGACACACATAGAGCATACAGGCTCTTACAGCTAAGTGAAGCTTTTGTGACTGACTTCTCCAGCTACTTGACTTTAACTTTCTCCCACAAATCTCTCCCTGGCACCTAAGAATCAGTGTCCAGGATTGACTTTAGCCCAGAAAGGATGATTAGATGTAATATAGCACTTTCTTTCTTTCCCCCAAATCAGAGAAAATGTGTACATTGGCCTTCTGTAATATGGTCTTCAGAAATAAGGCACACATTGCTGTCTTTCATGCTGGAATGCGTTACAGGTTAGAGTGATGACTGGTCATGTATACACATGGCTGCAAATAATTACTGAGGGGGGATCTCTTCCATGCTCTTTACATAAACTCTTTCCTTGAGGCCAACCTTATCCATTACTCATGCCAGGTGGTTTTCATTCCTTTACAACTAAGATCCAGATATAGCTCAGTATGTAAAATGATATTCTGTTCCTGAGAGTTCCTGATCAGAATGGCCTGCATGTACAGTTTCACTTGGTGCAAGTTGAAGGCCAAGCCATGCTATGTCTTAGAAGCTTTTCTTCATAATTTAGGCTTCTGATGGCCCCACTTCATCATATACTAGCTGTTTAGTTTCCAGCCACTGTTTATAAATCCACACAGTACCAACTTAGATGGGTGAAGGTGTGATGGGAACTTGAATGTTGCTGTCTTAACCTTTTGATATGGATGCCCTTGTTCCATTGGTGGACTTAAAATGGTAACTTTCTGCTGTGTGTCAGCTGTGGACAGAACTTGATCCTGTTGCAGGATGACACATAAGCTGGGTCTGCTTTATGCTTCCCAGAAGTGCAGGGCTGTCTGCATGCCATTTATAATCCCTTGTCTGTCTTCTGAGGTGTGTGCTTAGCAAATACAACCATTTAACTACAGCAGAGTCTACATGAACATCACTGGAATTCAAATGTTATTTTAAACTACTGTGTCTAAGAATTCCCCAGAGGACAAGAGACATGCTCTGTCATGAGCCTTTTCTCTGAAATCTCAAAGCTACTTTGTACTATGAATAAAATACGTAAAATCTTCTCTTCATTTCACCTAGTGATGAAGAGGTGGTTATACACGATATCATCAACTGTGAGGAGCCTCAGGATCTTGGAGACATTGTCAGGGCAGCCAAAACTGATGTCAGAGCTCAGTTCTCCTAATAGTAGCAAATGTACTATCAGTGAATAAACGGAATATCCTTGTTTTCCCCACTTCTCATGCTTATCTATCCATGCAGCAGAGATCGGGGCTGCCATGTTGGCTATGCTGTAATCTCAAATTACAAGACAATTCTAGGAAAATATAGTTGCCAATATTCTTTGGTGGTACATTCAGAAGGATTCTCTTTTTTGGTGGTGCTGGGGATTGAATCCAGGACCTTGTGCATGTGAGGCAAGCACTCTACCAACTGAGCTATATCTCCAGCCCAGAAGAATTATTTTTAAAGGGAGTGGCAGGGTAAAATGCAATGCGAAACAGGTTTTTTTTTTCTCAAAATGGAAGAATGATAAAAGGAGCTTTGACATTCAGTGGGATCTCTCTAGTCTTCTAACAGGAAAATCTCTATGTAGATATTGAATTAATATCTCTTCTATCAGCTTGAAAATTTTCCCTAAGAGTGCTACCAAATAAAAAGAGCATCTTTCAGGACTTAGATTTCCAAAACAATTTCTTCAGAAGTTATAGTCAAGTTAATATTAGAATTTGTAAGCTCTCATTCTTTGGTTGTGGAAGCTCAGCATCATCATCTTTGCTGAAGGAAGTTTGTCAGCTTTAATGATGAAAGTTCATGATATCCTTGATGACTAAAGACCACTCATGTGTTATTGATAAGGGCAGTATAAATTAAATTGTTGCCAATACTATGCACCCTGGAGAATATACATACATCCATATATATGTATTTATTTATATTTACATAAGTATATGTATATAATATAAATGATAGTAATTAGTCAGATATAGGGTTAGCTCAGATGTCAGGAGAGATTAAAATAAGTATTGATTAAAGCTTAAGAAATTCTATGATTATTCATATCAATGAAACATTTCCCCTTCCCCAATAAATTATGGCAAGAGAAGATAATTGATTTTGAAAGAAGTCAAAAATTGCTTCAAAATACTTGTTCAATTGAATTGCACCTCTGTCTCTTGATATGCTCCTTTAACCAGAATAAAAGCGCAGCAAGAGCCGGGTGCAGTGGTGCACGCCTGTAATCCCAGCACTTTGGGAGGCTGAGACAGGAGAATCACAAGTTTAAAGCCAGACTCAGCAACAGCGAGGTGCTAAGCAACTCAGTGAGACCCTGTCTCTACATAAAAAAAACACAAAAAATATAGGGCTGGGGATGTGGCTCAGTGGTCGAGTACCCCTGAGTTCAATCTCCAGTACCAAAAAACAAAACAAAACAAAACAAAAAGGGAAAGAGGATGTATGGCTCTGATGTTAAAACACATGGTTAAGAAGCAATGATAGTTACTCTTGTTCCTACTTTCTCATATCTGTATGAAGCACTCCTTTGGAAAGGGAAGGAGAGCAGAGGCAGGGAGCAAATATAGCATTTGTTTGAAATAAAATCAGTGTCTTCCACAATGTAGCATCTACTACTTTTTAAAGGATCAAATAGGTACAAGAGATCGAATTAAGCCTTCCATATGTCATTCGATCCTTAGAACAATTTAGCAAGGTGAGAATTATTGGCCTCATATGATAAATGAGGAAAACAAGACTCAGAGGGTCTTTGCCCAAGGTCACAGAACTAACACGTGACAGATCTGGGATTTTAATTCAAATATGTCGACTCTGAAGCTCGCTAATTATACTGCAATTCCTGCATTTAGCTTCATACTCCATACTTTTAAGATCTGCAGGTAGAAGCAGATCTTAATAACTGTTTGATAGACAAAGAAATTTAGGCAGTGGACAGAGAAATATTATTCAAAAAGGCCTAAAGCATAATCTTTTCCACAGAGTCCAATATTTAAAGGAGGTGGGGAGAATGAAATAGAGAGTTAGCTTTTTTCAAATTAGGCTTCTACCTTAGAAAAATCCCTACCCAGTGATATTAGTGTCAGTGTATTATTACCATATGGGGAGTACTATGCAAGATAATCCAACTTGCTATGGCAATACCATATTATGGCAGAGATGGAAGCAAAACATAGTCCCTAGCTGCATCTATTAAAAAAAAGTAGTAGGGGGCTGGGGCTGTAGCTCAGTGGTAGAGTGCTTGCCTACCATGCATGAGGCACTGGGTTCGATCCTCAGCACCACATACAAACAATAAATGAACAAAATAAAGATCCATCAACAACTAAAAAAAATTTTAAAAAAAAGTAGTAGGCAGGCAGAAATCTTTGCCTTGACCATGTCTCCATAGACTTGTTTTTTCTTTCTTTTTTTTGGAGTGGGGGGTATCGAGGATTGAACTCAGGGACACTTGAGCACTGAGTCACATCCCTAGCCCTATTTTGTATTTTATTTAGGGACAGGGTTTCACTGAGTTGTTTAGAGCCTTGCTTTTTGCTGAGGTTGGCTTTGAACTCTCAATCCTCCTGTCTCCACCTCCCAAACTGCTGGGATTACAGGCATGTGCCACAGCACCTGGCTCCATACACTTGTTTTTTAACGATTAAATTCCATTTTGTATTGATACAGATTCATTTTGAAGCGATGCAAAGTGCTCTACAGAATTTGTAAGGCATTAAAATATCTTTGAGCCTAGAATTTTAAAGTGCTTCCTAGATATCCTATGGTGGGAAATATGCTTATTTACTAATGGATAAATAAGATATGAGAGGTTAAAGGATTTGCCTCAAATTACAAAGGCACAGCTGGAAATGGAATTAGCCTCTTAAATCTCAATTCTGGGCCCAAACCACTAGACTGGTGTGTTTTTAATCTCATAAGACTGTAGAACCTTTTGAGAATTCTGATCTCAGGGAGTTTCAAACCATTTAAATGATGAATCATCATTATAAGCCTTTTAAAGCAGATTTTAGCTTTAAAAAGAAAACAATCATTATAACCACCTTAAAACTCTATCTCATCTTAAGTTTGTGAGTTTGGTTAGCTTTAAAGCAGGTAATTAGTCCTAAAATGAAGTAGGTTACCTCCATTATCCCACTTTGTTTAGAGGAACTTAGATAATTTCTGGGCTCAAAGAGGCTGCTTTGAAAACCTTGTATTAACTAGCCTGACATAGATTAGGGATTGGTTTTGTAGCCAGGAGTCTGAGATTTGAATCTTGACTCAAATCCTTAGTGGTTAAGTGGCCTTTAGCTTTAGTTTTCTTATCTGTACAATGAAGATGAAATTAATACAGTTAATCACACAGGGTGGGGAGGAGAATACAAGGACATAGGAAACGGGGAATGTGGAAACATTTTGTGAGGCTGTAGCGTATGATAAAAAAATAAAATGGCATTACATTTTATGGCTATCTTATGCCTGATTAAGAAGGATCTTTGAAAGCCTCAATCTGTGATTTGAATATCACAAGCGTATTTAGAAAGCTTATTAGAAGTCATATTTCCTACATGAATGACAAGGCCCTCCAAAGGTATGCCAAATAGACATATATAGGCAGTGAAACTGAGACTGAAAGAGCCTCTTGAATGACAAGGACTCAATGTAGATGCTGATTTGTGTAGAACCTGTTCCTATATGAAATGCATGAAGGAATTGGTCCCCTTCTCAGACCAGGACATCTCTAGATCTGATGATCTCACATCAGAGAAAGATGGCACACAGAAAAGGGTAGTCATGAAATAAACAAAAGCATCTTAAGATGGCACCAAGAAAGAATCCAGACAGAGACTGAGGAAAGGGTGAGTTGCAAAGTAGAGAGAAACTGTGAAATTATCACTATCCTATGCTTCTCTGGCCATTTCACATCCTTCCTACTTCCCCCATTTACTTGTCCTCATCCTCACTTTCTTCTAGTTCTTCATTTCTTGCTGCATCCCCAAATCTTCACATCACTTGGTCTCTAAAAACCTGTGTTTCACACTTTACTTCCTTTGCTTACCCCATTTTTGCTTGTTTAGAATTCCCTTCTCATCACTCCTCATCTCCTCCACCCAAATAAAAAGTCTGGAATGTTCTTTTACTTATCTCTGTACATAGGTCTACACCATCCAGCTAGTCCCCAACCAATTCTTATCTCCTTTGAATTTAAGAGTTTCTCATGTCCATTCTCATTTTCTTCTTGGATTTAAAGTTATTCATACACTTGATTTTTTAATTTTTTTTTGGTACCAGGGATTGAACACAGAGGCGCTTAACCACTGAGCCACATTCCCCAGACCTTATATTTTTATTTTTTAATTTTAAGACAGGATTTCACTGAGTTGCCTAGGGCCTTGCTAAGTTGCTGAGGCTGGCTTTGAACCCGTGATCTTCCTGCCTCAGCCTCTTGAGCTGCTGGGATTACAGGCATGTGTCACCATCCCTGTCTTGACTTGGTTTTATTTCCTTTACTTGGCTAGAATTTCCTCCAGGTAAATTCCAGTTATTGGCACAGTTCCCCACACAAAGCAGACACTTAATAAATGAATTTTGATCATCATCATTTGCAAAAAGCAGGCCACCATCATCTTTCACTTGAATTTCTGCAACAACCTAGGTAATCTTCCTGCCTCCTACCTTTCCTCTCCTCCAATCTACCTGTTACACTGTACACTGTGTATGTGTATACACACGCACATACATGTCTTAAAAACAGTCCTTTTTATTATGTTGCTCTCCTACTCAAGAACCTTATGTAATATCCGTTTGTACAGAGTAAGGTCCAAATCTATCTGCCTTTCTCTCAAAGCTATTTGATATCAGTTAAATACAGTTCTTGCTGCTTCCACGTCTTTGTATATGCTGCTACCTTGTAGTGGAATGCTTTCAACTCTTTATAGATCTAAATTGAACTAATCTCACCTCCTCCAGGAAGCCTTTCCTAATGACTCCATTGTTTCTTAGTCCTCTATTATAATTCTATAGCATTACTCTATGTACTACACATGCTGTAACTAAAGCATATCTTTCCTTGCATTGTTATGTACCTGTCTCCAGTATATATGTTTTGTTCTACAAATGAGATTGCAGGCTTCATATCTATTTTGTTCTTCCCATACTAACTAGTAAAGTGTTGGGGGTCTATACTGGGCCACCAGTTCACACTTTCAAGCATTGGTTAGTTTATTCCCTGATTATTCTATTTGGACTTCGTTTCTTCCAAAACGAAGACATTTTAAGGGGCTTTTTATTCAATTGTTACTTAAAAGACAAAATTTACTGGGTAGGACAAATTTCTTTTAAAGAAAATCTCTATTTTCCCTCAATATTTTCAGAGCAAATCTTGTAATGCCCTAAGTATATCTTGGCTTGCTGACTTTGGTGATCTTTTAATATCTCTTTCTATCTATCTATCTACCATCATGTCTGTTTTTTTGTTTGGTACTGGAGGTCAGTTCCAGGTTGCTTTACCATTGAATCACATTCCTAGCCCTTTTCTATTTTTAATTTTGAGACAGGGTCTCTCACTAAGATGCTTAGGGCCTCACCAAGTTGCTGATGCTCACCTCAAACTTGTGATCCTCCAACGTCAGCCTCCTCAGCTGCTGGGATTACAGGCCTGTACCACTATGCCTGGCTGCCTTTTATTCTTAAAGCAGTAGTTAAGCACTTACTATGTGTGAAGAAGTTTGAAATAGAATCTTTGCTATAGAAAACAATATATTCTCATTATTTTAACATCAGTGAAGTGTTCTCATGCTCCTCCAAATGGTAACTGAATAACTATTGACCTCTTTACTGGTTTCCCTGAACACAGTATATTCCTGGGCTTATGAGTGAGAATTTGGATGAGAGAAAAGTCACTTACATTATGTCCATTCACAACACATTAACAATATTCCCTTTCCTTTCAAAATAATTCAGAGAATCTTCAGAGAAAATAGAGGAAAGGATAGAAATTTTATTGAAAAAAATTAGAGGATTGACTCTTTTAAATAAATTTTTTTTTAAAAAATGTTTTTATTAGTACATTATAGTTATATACAATAGTGGGGTTCATTTTGATGTATGTGTAAATATATAGAATATACTTTACTTCATTCCAGTCCCCTATTACTTCCCCTTTCCCTCCATTCTTCTTTTCTCTGACCCTGTTCCTCTACTTTATTGGTCTTCTATTTATTTATTTTTAATTGGTGCATTACTGTTATATATAAAAGTTGAATGCATTGTGATACATTCATACATGCACATAGAATAATTTGATTGATAAAATCAAATTTCCTTAAAAATTACATATTCTCTTCCTTCCTCCTTCTTTCTTAATACTTCAACCTCCAGTCCAAATATTTTTCCCTTCCCATTTCCCTAAACTTATTTACCCACATCCACCTCCTTTCCTTCATCTGATTCTATTGATTTAATTTCATTGTTTTCAACACAGTTGGGGGTCACACAGACATTTTCCACCCTGCCTAACTTTGATGGAAAAAATATGTCTCTTTAACCCCTAAGTACTAGCCTCTCACTAATCACTGTCTTAGCTCCAGCTTTCCCAACACCTCAAACTGTAATTCTCCAAAACTGAACTGATCATCTTCCTGTAGCTAATACCTAAGCCTGCTTTTTATCCTGTGTTCTCCATAAGTTTTATAACTCCAGGCTAGAAAGTTCACAATTATCTTCTCTTTCCCTCAGCCATTCATATTAAATCAAGTACAAACCAAATCCTGTCAACATCTCTTCTATTTCTTTTTTTTAAATATGTTTTAGTTGTAGATGTACACAATATCTTTATTTATTTTTATGTGGTGCTGAGGATCGAACCCAGAACCTCACACATGGAGGCAAATGCTCTACCACTGAGCTACAACCCCAGCCTCTCTTCTATTTCTTTCAGTACCTATTGCCTTAGCTTTAAGCCCTCAAGAGCCTTTGTCCCATTCTCCAGAGTTTTCCTATCTAACCTATCTTATATATTTAGTTTTTCCATCAATCTTAACCTGATCACTTTATTCTCAACCAAAAATCTTTCAAGATTCTCTACTATTTATGGAATAGAATACATATCATTTTGCCTGGCATTCAAGGTCACCTACAACTTAGTTCCTACCTAACTTTTCCAGTCTTTTTTTTCTGATGCACTGAAAATCTTTGCGGGATTCTCAAAACATTGCCCTTTCTACCTCTTCCATGTCTATGCTTAAGATATTCCCTCTGCCTCATGGATCTGTTTTCTTGTGCTCTTCCATCAAAGTCCTACCTAATCTTCAGACACAGTTCAGATCTCTGTTCCTTCATATAACCTTCCAAGACCAAATGGCTTCCATCTCCACATAGCACAATTCTTTGTCACTAGTAAGCCCTTAGTAAAGATTTATTAAATTAGACTTACATAAGGGCATGTAAACTGTAGGGAACTCACTACCTATGGGAGTGAGATAGCCTGAAAATAGGTTAAAAGGAGAACTGGGGAAGAAATTGATACCAGAGCAAACAGCCATAGCTTCCTCCTCCTTCATGTGTGCCTCCCTTCCTCCCTCCCTTAACTTTATTTTGTGATTTTACAATTGAGTAACATTTTATCCTATAAAATAGAATTAAGTGTTCCCCTAAAACACTATCAGTGTGCATATGAATGTGTAACTATCAGGTTGCTCAGCAATTGAAATATATATATATGTATATTCCTGGGAATGAACTTATCAGTGTGTATTGGTGTCTGTATGTCTGTCTATGCTTGGTTCCCTTTAATCCTGTTTGAAATCCTTATTACAGGTTTCGGTTTTAGAATGATTCTTGGATTAAATATGATATGGAATCAAATAGGTACTTTAAAAAAATATTTTATTTGTTTATGGACCTTTATTTTGTTTATTCATCTATATGTGGTACTGAGAATCAAATCCAGTGTGTCACACATACTAAGCAAGTGCTCTACCACTGAGCTACAATTCCAGCCCCAAACAGATAGTTTTGGAGATCAGTTATAAGCATATAATTTATTTTCGTCTAGGGGATTGCTGAGAAAATCACTGTATTTAAATGCAAGGAATTAATAGTAGGGTTAGCCCACAAGACACCTTTGAGCACATCAGGAAAAGATACCTTTTCCTAAAGATACTTTACTTTCATTTGTTAGAAAATTGTATAACATATTGATGTTGTTAGAACAAGGCACGTGATTGCCAGAAAATTGTTAGAATAAATGTATACATCTATGATGGCTGTGATATGAAAGCTGTCCCCTTGGACATGGCACTTCATATAGTATGCAACCTGCACAACTGTATGTGGTGCTCCTGTCCTGCAAGCTATTCTAGAAAGGGTAGAAGTTTTCTACTTCATTTAAGGGAACATTTTTTTCCTTCTGATTGGAAACAAGATGGCTGTTAGGGATCTCTGCTGTCTGAAAAGAGACTCCACATTCTCTTTTCCCCACCAGGCCATTTTCCAGCTCAAGGCGCTAATCTGACCAGAGACATTGGTGAAACAAGTTAAGGCTTTTCTTGTAATTAGTGGAAAGCTATTTTGGATACAACTTGGACTACCAAAGGAACATCAAAGCTTAGCTGTTGCTTCTCAGTCCTTCTGAAAAAGGGAAAGCCTGGAGTAGTCCTACTGACACCTAGCTCCAAATTCAAGTGACAGCTATAAGAGAAATTTGACACTAAAGTAATGACTCAAGAGCTTTTCAATTAAAATGAAAAGAATACCAAAAATAGATTAAATTTTGATTAACAGTTAAGATTAGTAAAAAGGGTACCAAATGGTACCTAGTTACTTGTTTGAATCTAGTCTTTATGTATTAGACTTAAATATAATATTCTTTAGTTTGGCTATGCTTGAATATTTTCATAAATTTGTATTTTTCTTTTCTTAAAAACTAATTAGATAACTGTTCTCATTTTTATCAAAATTATGTTTATGATTGAAGACTAGGAACTTAGGACTGCATGATCAACAAGGTTGCTTCAAGTGCATAAACTGCTTCTGTGAGAGTTAGAAAAATCTACTGTTATTTGGGAAGATATGAGACAGCCCTGCCAACCATTATCTACTGGTAAAGCATCAGAATTGCTAAGTCCATTTTTGACAGATAAATATATTAAAACTTATCTGCATACCTAAACATAGGAAGAATTACAGCAAATATCTTGGCATACATACTAAAACAAGCTAGCATTTGCATGTTTCTTATTTTTGAAACATGTGTTTAAAATTGCTTTTCTCTGGTAAATGTCTGAAGTGATGGATAAGCCAACCACCCTGATGTGATCCTTATACATTATATACGTGTATTAAAATATCAAACTCTATTCTATAAATATGCATAATTATCATGGTTGCTTACAGATGAAAGAATAAAATCTACTTTTTCATCAGCCTTTATAATATTCTTCTAACATAGTTCCAACAGCATTTATTGAGTGGCAGGCAGTATTCTCTGCCCTAAGTGCCTTGTTCTTACAGTCTAATGTGGTGATCTCACTATATGGCAAATAAGCAGCAGAGGTTTTCATAAGGTGCTCCAGGAGCCCAGAGAAGGGTGATCCAGTCTAGATGGGATACTAGTGAAAGCTTTCAGAAGGCGACTGCTGATCTGAGTCATTGGGAAAATATTGGCTTCAGTTCAGAGACGCAAAGGCTAAGCCATGGAAAGATTAAGCAATTCACTCCATATTGAATAACTATCTAAAGTGGAATCAAGTTAGACCAAAAAGAAGTGACTCCCAATTTAAGAAAGAGTCCACACTCTTGAACCTCTGGCTACAAGTTACCATGGAACAAAGATTTACTTGACAAAGTTCCATACTGATATGCCTCACAGACACATGCATTAGAATACTGGAAAAATGCAAGCACACCAAAATAACCCAAGCTTGCAGCATTCTAGGACAGCTAATTAACACCTATACCACAATCCTGGCAACCTTTAGTTCTTCATTTTGTGGTTGCTGCAGCTTGCTACAGGAAGATGTATTGCATAAAAATGAGGCATCGGCTCCAACTTCCTCAGATACCAACTTCAAGAGGGCTGAGTCATTCAAATCATTCCCTAAAGTCCTTCAACCACCCAAAGCAGCAAAACAAAAGTACTGCTAATTAAATGTGTAGTTAGGGTTTATTATAACTATCACATATTAGTTTTAGGTCTCATTTATCACTGCTTTGAGATGGCTTTGTTCTGTTTTTATTTGTTCTTAATTGTCCTATTTTATACACATTTAATTTTGTAAGATACTTGGTGTTCTTTCTGGATTCAGGCAGAGTGTAAATTCTAAATAAATAATAAACAATACATTCAATTTGTGTACAATTGGCTCTTTTATGTGCTCCATGTACAGTTTATGGTGTACTGGGGCCACTTAGAAAATCAATGTGTATGGTACATTTATGCCCATTTTATAAGGACTTGGAACAATTTTGCTGCCTTAAATGTTTACAGAAGCTTAGAGTTATATTTTAGCTTTTACTAGATATTTTTAGTTATATCTACAGTTTACTAGGTGTGGTGTCCTTGCTCAGGAACACAATCCCCAATAGTAATGTTCCTACAAGCAAAGACAGTGCTGAGACAACCCACTTTATGAGATAGTTGTAACACTCTGGGGTTGGGGGAGGGGAAAGAAAATCTCAAGAAGGACCATATTTCCAAGACAGTATTATTTAGTCTCTGGAATATTATAGGCCACTTTTAAAACTCTAACTAGCTTCTCTTCCCTGTCCAATTTGCTCCTGTATCACCAACTTCCTTGCTAAGGAGCCAATAATAAACAGAGTGTACAAACTCACTCTCCTATTAGCTTAAAATAAATAATTGGGTGGTAATTCATTTATAAACCCATTTTAGCATGGAAACGGACAATGAAACACAATTTTTTATGTTAAATATTTGAGTTTCATTTATGATTTCATTGAGGAAAACATAAGATTCTACTACTAAAATGGTTTTTAAAACACTGGATTAGCTCTTCCCCCAAAGGCCCTTTCCAGTACATTCTATACTTCTATAATACCAAAGATAAAAAGTTTCATTGAATTGCCATCATGGTATCTTCTTTTCAATATAGATAACACTGGAATATGCAATACAAAAAAAAAGATGGAGAAAGTAGACCAGATTTCCAAAAGTGGAATGTGGGTCAAAGAAGGCCTGAAAAAATAGAAAAAGAACTCTAGATAATATAATTATTTTCTCCCATTTTTAGCTTGTATAGGTAAAATTGGCATACAAAGAAACTGAAAGATAGTTTTAAAATTATATGTCCCATCTGCCCAGTCTTCATTTCAGCAATCTTATACTAGTGTATAGTCCTCTATGGTTGTGTCATCAGATGATATCCAAAATTTTGCCAGTTGTCTTCAAAGTTTCAGTAGTATTTGCCCCATAAAATTTATTTTTCACACTATTAGAATCTATATCCTGTAATTCTAAGTAGACATATTTAAACAACTTCATATACCAGAGCTTCACTCCTCTGTCTCCAAGCCCTAGCCTTTCCTGCCCAATTCAGCCATAACCTTGCTTCTACTAATACTTTTTATGACACTGCTTAATTTTTTTATAACTTTATTTTTATTTATTAATTTGTATGTAGTGCTGAGGATCAAACCCAGCACCTCGCCCTCACTAGGTGAGTGCTGTACCTCTGAGCCACAACCCCAGCCTGATACTGCTTAATTTAATACTGTTTTTTTCTATAGGTTTAAGGAGGCTGTGTCGTTCCCACTTACCTCAAATAATGTCTTCCTCACCACCCTCCAAGCTTCTTAAAGCAAAGTGAATTTACTATCAGGAAACCTCTCATATTTGAATCTGATATACCCTTGAAAACTTGTTAAATAGTGAATTTTGGAAACTGAGAATCTTTATTCCATTATTTAAGCTGGAAAAACAATAATGCAATCATATTCCATTTAAAAACACAAATCAATTTCACCCAAACATGCTTTTGAATACCTATGTAATGATCTTCCAAATATGTATCATATTATGTAGCACTTAAACCATCAATTGTTTAATTATTGAAAACTTAAAGAACTAATTATCAGATATATTTGCATGAAGATCATTATTTTTATTTTATTATATAGAATGCAAGGAACTATCACCCCGCCCTCCTGCAAACTTTCAGTCTAGAAATGTCTATCTTCGTTTTCCATCATTAGAAGAAAAAATACAGGCATTATTTAAAAACTTAGTGCTGATGAGGGGTGCTAGAAAGGCAAAGTAAGACTTTTCCAGGAACTTCTAGAAAGAGGACTCACCAGTGAGAACAATATAAGAAACTCATGAAGAGAGCCACTGAGTGTTTTATCCCATGTGAAACCACAGTGAATCCACCCCACCCCAAAAGGCCTGGAGATCTTATCACAAAATTGAGTAAATTAAAGCAGAGGAGACAACAGCAATGTCAAAATTATCATTTTAATTAGTCTTAACAATCAAGTTGAGGGAGAGAAGGGAGAACAATGTCCAAAATTTGGGGTAAGAAAAAAATTTGGTTTTACTCAAGCCCATCAGGAGTGAAATTGTCACACTATACATTAATTGAGGTTAGAGTGAAGAGTACCAACTTGTTAATTTTTTGAAAGCAAGAATCTTGTTCTGTAGCTTCATTGACTTTCCTCTTTACTGTTTATACTTACCTGTTTTAATAAAGTGACATCACATTTTCCTTTATACTGCAAGAAACATGTATAGTGATATAAGTGTACCATGAAATAATTTGTGAAAGGTACATAATAAATGCAAATGACACTTATCAAAGGAAAATTAACCATCAAGACATTATAAAATGGGACTCAGAGATTACTGTTTGGGTTCAGAGAATGGTGCCCTGTTGCTGAATGAAGCCTGCTTCAGGAGAGTGAGGACTCAACTGACAGAGCCCAGAGATAATGAAAATTTTGTGGGTTTCAAGTCTCTCTTTCATAGCCAAGCTCTTAACAAAAAATTTTTTTGTACCAAGGATTGAACTCAGGGGCACTGGACCACTGAGCCACATCCCCAGCCCTATTTTATGTTTTAGAGACAGAGTCTCATTGAGTTGCTTAGCACCTTGCCTTTGTTGAGGCTGGCTTTGAATTTGTGATTCTCCTGTCTCAGCCTCCCAAAGTGCTGGGATTACAGGCGTGTGCCACCATACCCATCTCATCTTAACAAATTTTGCTCAGCAGGTACCTTTCAGATCCTGCCTCAAAGCTGCAAAATCTAAGAGAACAAGTAGAGACATTAGTTGCAGGAGAAGGTAAATGAATGAACACTCAAGATTGTGAACAGCCTTAGCACCCCCGACATCCTATTCCTGGAGGCAGGGTCCAGGCTCAGTTCCCAGGGCCCATTGTGTCTTGTTTTAGAAGAATCATGCAAAGTTCTGGGCTGGAGGAGCATGAAACCTCTCTTTCAGAATCCACAGTATTGATTAAGAGCCTCTAATACCTGGCTCTTTGCTTGAGGGAAATGAAGTGGGAATCCCTGTCCTCAGGGGCCAATATCTCTTTTACAGGCTCTTTAAAGCAAGAGGCTTAAACAATAAATGCCTATAATGCTTTGGAAGATGAAAATCTCTAAGTGCTACAGACAGGGTTGAAGATTCCGATCTTACTCAATAATGCATTATGCTTGCCTTTTAAATTACCAATTCAACCTTGGTTGAATTGTATACAGTTTATTAACTCTCAATTGTCTACTACACTTGGTTAATGAGAGCTGAATGGACTGAATATACTATCTCCTTATAATTGTCAATAATGTCCTCACACATGAGTATTTCCCTTTTCAGTCTGAAGTACTCAGCTGAGCATGATACAGAAACTTTGTATTAGAGATAAAGCCATCAGTGATATTTTCAGTTATGGTTATAAGTGACCTAAGAGGTCAGGTGTGTGGTGCATACATGTAATCCCAGTGGCTGAGGTGGATGAGGCAGGAAGATTGCAAGTTCAAAGCCAGCCTCAGCAATTTAGCAATGCCCTCGGCAACTTAGCAAAACCCTGTCTCAAAAATTCAAAAAAGGAGAGAAGGTGCTGGGAATGTGGTTCAGTGGTTGAATGCCTCTGGGTTAAATTCCTGGTACCCCCCCAAAAAAGTGACCCAAGAAAGTCTCAGAAATTTACATTTTCCTTTTGGGAATTTAACAGTGGAAAGATGGTGGATTTTGTTCTGGATCCGCTTCTCCAAGGCCAACTCACAAATGCTACCTGAACAAATGAAATCCAGATATCCAAGAAAGTACAGCAAGTGAAAATGAAATCAAACTTCTATTTTATATGCGAGTATCCACAACAATTGTGTCTTCACAGAATGTATTATTAGCTTATTGCTTTGCACATCAAATATATATCTGTATAATTACATTTTAAGCACATGTTTATAAATCAGATCATATAGGAGTTTAACTAAATAATCATTAAGCTGAAATTTATAAATATTTCCTAAAAGCAATGTAGAACAATGAATATGATCTAAGTTTGTGGTGAGGGGATATGACTGGAACAGTGGGAAGGCCAAGACACAATTGTACATTCCCTGACATCTTACTACATAGACTAAAAGCATGTATTCACAGAAAATAAATGGATAAATATAGCAATATATGAACAGTAATTATCTCTCAGTGGTGGGGTGGTAGAAGATTTTTATTTACTTTTTGGAAATTTCCTTGATTTTCCACATTCTCTGAAATTAGCACAACTTCCTTTATTACACTGAGTTTTTAAGAAAAGAGATGTTGAGAGAATTGGCTGTTAATAGTGAATACCTCAGCAAAGCATCTGATAAAACAAATAATCACCATTTGTATCTTTGGTTTGGTAATTGGGTCTCTTGTTTATCAGTTTTGTTGAAAGTAAGTCTCAATTATGCAATTTTGTTTACCACAGACTCAAAGCAGATAGAGCAAGTACTCAATTGAATTTTCATGTGTGTGCCCATATGTGTGTCTGTTGTACTGGCGTTTGTACCCAGGGATTCTCTACCAGTGATACCTACCCAGGCCTTTTAAAAATTTTTTATTTTGAGGCAGGATCTCACTCAATTGCCCAGGCTTCCCTTGAACTTGGTATCCTACTGCCTCAGCTTCTACCTGGGAGTAAAGGTATGTGCTACCACACCTCACTCAATTAAATTTTTTTTTTGTACTGAGGATTGAACTCAGGAGGGCTTAACCACTGAGCCACATCCCCAGCCCTTTTTGTATTTTATTTAGAGACAAGGTCTCACTGAGTTGCTTAGGGTCTCACTAAGTTGCTGAGGCTGGCTTTGAACTCGAGATCCTCTTGCCTCAGCCTCTCGAGCCCCTGGAATTACAGGCATGTACCAATTTAATTTTTTAAGAAATAAATGAATTTAAGAATGTGGGAAACATTGACTCTTATTCTTTGTCTGTAAATATGACTTGCCAACTTTATAAATTTGTGAAAGCCAAGTCTTTTACCACCCTACAAGAATGGATATTGAAGCCATCACATCTTGAGACAACCACCACAAGATAATATTTCACCCCCATGACAGAACTGGCTAAGAGTCCTTGCTTGCTAGCTAAAGTTATGTATTTCATGGGGAGTTAATATCAAGAACCTCATTGCTTTAGAGCTTACTATCCACTCTGTAAAATTAGAAGTAGTATTAGAAGAGTAGTATTAGAAGAAAAAATGATGAAGCTAATCCTGAATTCATTTGTTTGGTTTGGAAAAGAGGCATATGCCTTTTTCCCAGCAGGTCTGTCTTTCCAATTCTTTTTTCTTTGGACAGGGTTTGCCTTCCTGAGTGCTTACCCTGCCTAGCTATGGGAAAGGTAACCGGAAATGGGCTGAGGCAGAAGGAAGTCAACCTGGGATTATATATGCACCTCCCTTCAGCCTTCCATGCTCAAATTGAAACTTACTGGCAACATTTAAGAGGGATATTTATTACCTTTTCTTTGTATAATATTTCTGAGTCTGTGGAAGGATTGGGTCAACAGGGTGCTTTTTTTAGAAGTCACTTTTTTCCCTTCTCTTTGTTTTGGAAAACCTCCTTAGGGCAAGAAAGTTCAATTGTGTTGGTAAGCTTACTGCCAAATTGCCTTGGGGTAAGAGGGTCCCAATTATTTAAAAATGTTTTTCTTCTTTAAGAGGGTCCCAATTATTTAAAAATTATTTTAAAATGTTTTTTTCCTTTTCTTTTAAAAAATAAATAATTTATTTGGAAGATATTAGATTGGGGACATCTCTCCTTGAAAATATTTCCTATTCTTTCCTTTAAAAAATAAACAGTGAAGACTGAAATATTTAAAAAAATAAAAAAGATGCCTAGGGTTGGGCGAATCCCTGCTCCTGCTCCTCCCCCTTAAGGAAGCTATAGAGGGAGATTTCTCCTTAATGTGGGGTGGGTTGATTATCAGAAATAGCATGCATTGTCTTCAAGAAGCTGTGGATGCATCTTTCCTGAGAATTTCTTCCTTTTAATTTTTAAGGATGTATCTCTTTACTTATTTACTTTTGCAGTTCTGAGGATGGAAACCAGGGCCTCCCACTGTGAGCTGTATCACTGAACCACACCCCCCAACCTTCTTTATTTTCTTGTCTTTACCTCCTCCCTTGCCCATCTCCTTCGCTGCTCCCTCCCCCACCTCCATCTTTCTGTCCCTCTCTCTCCTTGTCTTTCCCTGTTTCACCTTCTTCCTTCCTCTCTGTCTCAACTTCTTTCCCTCTCTCCCCATCTCCTTTATTCTGTTCTCTCCCTCTCTCCTTCTTCCCCTCTCTCCTTCTCTCACTCACTCTCATTTTTGTTTTAAGAAAAATATTCTGGCTGGGCGCGGTGGCACACGCCTGTAAGCGCGAGTTCAAAGCCAGCCTCAGCAACGGTGAGGTGCTAAGCAACTCAGTGAGACCCTGTCTCTACATAAAACACAAAATAGGGCTGGGGATGTGGCTCAGTGGTCGAGTACCCCTGAGTTCAATCCCCTTTAACCCCCTGCCAAATATCTCTATTCACAATCTTTCTTTTTTTCCCCTTTAATTCTGAATGTATTTACTTATTTTGAGGGGAAAAAAAGGAAGGGAATTTTGTTGAGGATGGGGATGCTTTTCCTTAAGTGAATGTTCTTGGCTTTGTTTCTGTTTCTCCTCTACATTTTTTATTTCTTTTCCAATTAAAAAAAATCCTATATTAAGAATAAATCTTTGGGTTTGTGTGAAATTTGGGTCAACTTTAATTAGAAGGATTTCCTTTATTTGTTCTTTAAAAATTTGTATTTATTTAGGGGCTGGGGTTGTGTCTAAGTGGTACAGTGCTCAACTAGCATGTGTGAGGCACTGGGTTCTATCCTCAGCACCACATAATAATAAATGTATTGTGTCCATCTGCAACTAAAAAATTTACAAAAAATTTCACATTTATTTACATTGTGTTTTGGCAGTAAAGTTCATGGATGTTTGTGAGGTTGGAGCACTTTTCTTCAAGGAGATTTTGTTTTCATTTCATTAATAATATCCCCTCCACCAACACACATACCTTTCCATTATTAATTTTCTTTTATATCTTAAAAAATTGTACTTTGAGAATAAGGCTCATGTGCTTTGGCTATCTGAGGGTTGTATTTCTTTTGTTCCTTTATTCTCTTAGAATTAAGAATTCAGGACATTCGGCAAGATCAGGGACCCTGTCTTTTAATATTTCATTTTTAATGAAAATTCATGTGTAGGGGCATAATAAATACATTTCATTGACTGATGATTTTGAGAATCTGCCTTTAAAAAATCCTTTTTCAATTGTTTTCTTCAAAATATTAAAAATTGGAGTGGATTTGAATAATAGTTATTTTCTTTGGTGAAGTTGGAGGCACTGTCCTTATGAGGATCTTTTTTTTTTTCATTTCCTTTTTACATTCTTTTTTCAATTTATTTGTTTGTGAGAATATAATAGGTTCATTATCTTGAGATTATTGGATAGACTCATTTACTTATTTTTTACTTAATGTTATGTAGTTCACATACCACAAAATTAATCATTTTAATGTCTACAATTCTGTGAGTTTTAGTGTATTCACAAGGTTGTGCAACCATCAGTGTTATCTAATTCTAGAACATTTTAATACCCCAAAGGAAGACCTGCACTCCTTAGCCATCACCCACTCTCTCCCATATCTTCCCGGTCTCTGGCAACCACTCATTCTCTTTCCATCTCTAAGCATTTGCTTGTTTTCGACATCTCGTTGAATTGGAAGAAATAATATTAGGGAACTGTGATAAGGTTAGTGGGCCTCCCATTTAGAAGAATTATTTTTGTCCCTATAATTTTCACTAGGGATTAGAGATGGGCCAGGTAGTGCAAATAAAGTTGCAAATTTCATGAATTTTTGAAGGTTAGAAATACTGTTTAAGATATTTGTTTCTCTTTTCATAATTTTTATTTGAGGGATAGAAACTTCATGGACTTTGCTGAGGGTGAGAAAGAATTTCCTTTAGAATTCTTTCCTTCCTTTCTTATCTTTTAATAATTTTTGGAGGAGAGATAAGTTTCATTATCTGCAGTGACTGTCCCTTTATTTTCCTTATAAAAAATTCATAATTTTTTTCTATTTTGAGAATAAGGCTTATTTGCTTTGGTGAGGTAGCATCTCCCTCTAGGAATGATTACATTCTTTCTTTTTTAATTCTTAAAATATTTTTTTCCATGGAGAGAATTATAGTCAGCAGGCATTGTAAAGGTTGAACACCCTATCCTTCAGGAGGATTTCTATTTATTTCATTTTCAAAAAAAAAGGTCTTTTTGTGGGTAATAGGTTCAAGGGCTTTTGCTTCTTCTCTTTCCTTGTGAGGCTCCTGTTCTATGCTGGCCCCCTCTGGGAGCATGGGAAGTGGAGCAGCAATCACTGCTTTGGGAAAAAATCAGAGCTAATGAAATGTCAGCTAAAAAGACTTTTCTTAGACAAATGAGGATCTTATGTGTCACAGAAAGCCTTATATTGGATATTCCAGAAATATCCACAATACATAAATTAACCATTGTATCCTATTTGCTGTCAAATTTTATCTTTGCCCTCTGCTACCCTGCTACCTTCCTCAGGGGAATAAAAGGGTTAATAATGCAGAGGAAAGCATTCTGTAAACTGTAAAGTGCCATACTAGCAGAATAGATTAAATAATCCTTATTACAAGGTCCCTGAATGGTTTCCTGACCTCTTTGGATTTTTGCCCTTTTCTGGGAGGCACTTGAGTAAAAGCTCTTTTTGGGCTACAGATCTGTAGATGTCCAAATCATAGATTTTTATAAACACCTAAGAAGAGTGCTCTTGGAAAGGAAAGACTCACTGACCAAATGCCTCATTATCTTTTCTAAAACATTCTGCAGCAAATGCTCAGGAGCTCTGGGAATATACCAAATAAGTCAGATGGTATCATCAAAAGCTGGTAAAGAGGGAGAAATGAACCTCATTTTGTCCTGACCTTCAACAGGTTAAACATCGAAATCTATATTCCAAAAACTGTTCACATTCACTGCAGATATTCTGTTTACCTCGGAAAAAAATTTATTACCCCTGAAACCAACATCATCATCATTAATCTGCTGCTTCTGGGATTGAACGGGATAAGGACACTTTACAAGCCATTTTAAAAAAAGTGTTAGTAATTTGATTCTTAATTATGGTTCCAATACCCATTATGAAAATGGAAAGATTGACTGAATTTCCTTAAGAGCTGTATATCTCAGGCTATTTAAATAAGCATTTACTTCTCACTCTGAAACCAGGGAGAATGCATTTTTATTCATTCACAGCAGCAGCCTCTATGTTGTTGGCAATGGAATTGATAGGTTTCAAGCTTCAGCAGCTATTTATTGAGCAAAAGCTGGGTGTGCTGCATGTACAAGGTACTGATAAAGACAGTGCCTACTTCTGGGAAGCTCACAAATAGGTAAGATAATAAAATATTAGGGTAAGAATTGCCAGACATAATATAAATAAATGCTTGCTGTTTTACAAGAAAATGTGTGTCCAAAACACCAGTTTTGTGGGCAAAAAATGTTCTGTTCTGATTTTGGAGTAGTACTTTGTAGTCATTAGAAGGGATATATAGACCCCTCCCTCCTCAAATAAAAGCCACAAAAGTGTGTTTTTCCCCAGATTTGCATTGATTACTGGTATAGTATGATTATAATTTCATAGCTGGTAAAAATCCATTGAATAAAAATATAAACTGTCTTTCCTCAAGCACAGCTGAGGGGAGAAAATATGATCCACTTCATATAAGCCCCCCATTCCCCCAAGAGAGTATAGCATTGTTAAAGAACCAATTCACACATCCTTACTTACACTTGCGGCCAACAGGAGGGAGACCATGGTTCATTTCCTGGGAATCAAAACATTTTAGAAAGGAAGGAATAGGCAGGTTTGGTTCACAGACTGCATAACCCTGATAGCTATTTGGAGAGAAAACATGACCCCCCTCTTTCTTAGTCACTACCCACATGCTTGGTACAGAATTCCAAACAGCAGGTCCCCAAATCCCCAAAGAAAACAGACGACAGGCTGGAAGATGTTATATTTTTACTGCAGTACCAGTCAATGAAATTAACTGGAAGAAGCTTGCATTTGTATTCAAACACTTGGCTTTCTTCATTTCATCCTTTGAATTATTATACTAGTTTCATGATAATTAAGTGGATTTTATTGTATGAAATTATTTTTTATTCCTTGATATTGTGTGTGTGTAGTTGTTTTCCCCCACATTTTCCTCAAGGAGGCAGTGTTTGAGAACAATGCCACTCCAGCTAAGATGGCAACCTGTTTACCTTGAATGTTAAGATTCAAGTCAGCTGGTTGCAGTTGCTACTTGATTGAAGAGGATGCAGCAGAGAATGGTCCTATCACTGAAGATCAGATATTCTCAACTGCTCAGAGAGCAATTACAGTGCGACACGTAGGGTATTGGAGAAGGGTTCTGCTCCTAGCAATCTGAGCATTTAACTAGATCTTTTGCATTCTTCAAAATCATCCAGAGCCATTGATCAGTTAATCTTCATGGCTTTCTTGATGGCTGGTCAGGCAAAATCAAACCCCTGGGATCCTGGTCTCCTTCCAGTGCTGCCAAGTGTCTGTGGGACAGCAGTCCAACACATCTGAATGGACACTATGTAGAGGAAGCTAACCTGATATCCCTTGACTTGATCCTCCAAGTCAGTCTGGCAACAGACATTTTCCTGTCAAGCTGGTAAGGAGATGCTTGACAGGATGATTTTCATTTAGGATTGAGATGGGGGTTGGAGGGTAGGGTGACTCTGGGACTCCAGTCAGCCTTCCAGAGGCCAAAGAGTATTAGCTAGCCATCTTGGTAATTAAGTCACTATGTGTCAGTTTCCCCGCCAGGTTCCCAAAACTTGACTTAAGATGGCCACTGATCAGGTGATTCCTGCTGGTCTCTTTCCCACCATCTTAATGTAAAATCTTCCCTAAAGACCAGAGCAAGCCTCAGGGTTAGTGTGACCTACGTGTCTAGCTGCCCCACCCCTCCCTTTATTGAGATCTCATCAGGGAAAGGGAAGGTATCCACAGGAAGGGAAAGGATGCACCCCCTTTTGAGAGTGGGAGTATTGGATTTAAAAAAGTCTGAGTCCCCTACCAGCCTATTTTATTCATTTATTTTTTAAACCTCTGCACTTTTTGTTTTCTGTGAAACTTTTCCCTTTAGACTTCCTATTTTTCAGTCGTTTATCACTGCAGATATTTTGCAAACTCAAGCCTCCCCACCAATAATTCAGGAAGCAACCAGCGCTTCCATTTCGTGGTGCAACCTCTGTTCCCGCCCCCGCCCCCACATTGTACATTCTACAAGTGTGCGGTCCACAGCGGAAGGGTTCTGGAGGCTTGTCCCTCTGCCCTGCCAAACAGCAGGATGGACTGGCATTGTTGGTGTGTTGTTCATTTTCTTGTTTCTCTGTGTTTTCCCAGGGTAAGCTATATTGAAGTGTACGTAAGCATTATCGTGATTTTCACTGTTTTGTGGAACGAAGTTTGGAGGAAAGAAAGAGTAGGGGGAGCACAGAGAAAGCAAGAAAGACAGACTGCCCCTGAAAAGCAGACAAATGAGGTTTCAGAGACCCAGGATAAATACCAAAAACCTTCCTCCCTCCTCCCGTTTGGGTGGGTGCCCAAGGACCCTCAATGCATTTTTACTGGCCAAGTGCAACGGTTTAGAAGGCATCTCTGTGGACTGGTAAGAGATGAGGGTTCTCATTCATACGCTCTTAAATCCCAACTCTTATTTTCTTGTCTCTAAACCAGGACTCCTGTAATATTTCAACTAGCCCTGGTGCGGGATGCCAGTTGCGGGCTTGTGACGCGGCACATCACTGTATCACTGTTTGCGACTACCTGCTGGGAAATCCTGCAGACAGATGGAATGGTGGCTTCGACACACGCATGCTCTCCCCTTCTTCCTAGCGAACCCTGCCCTTCCCCTGCAGTGCGCGTGGGCGCCGCCCATCCCCTCATCCCCCACCGAGAGTACCAGTACTCTGCAGCCCGCAGAGGCGCCAAGCCCCTCCCTGGACCGTCGCCAGTTGCGACTCAGCCTAGACGCCCCCTCCTCAGTGGCAGGGAGGGGGCCAAGTAGGCGGCAGCTCCGCAGCTTGGGCCTCTGCGGCAGTGACCACGGCTAAGAAGTGTGTCCCACCGCCCCCATTCAATCCCATCCGCTGTGTACCCGGGACCAGCCCCAAACACTTGCGCTCCCTGAAGGCACGCACCTTCCCCCCCTTTTTCCAGACAGGCGCTCCTCGTGCTGTCTCTTCTCCCCATGGGGAAAACTGCTCCGACTCCCACCCCTACTGTCACCTCCATCCCTAGCCCCCCAAAGCCCACTCTTGCTTCCCACATGTTGCTTCTCACCTCCTAATAGCTTCCCACTCCTCTGGGCTCCCCTATTCCTGCATCTTTCTGAGCATCTTGGTCAGTGGATGGCAGCCAAATGGGATGCAAGGGATACCAGGAGTCCCTTAAGCTCAATAACCATCTGACTTCGCCTTGCTTCTTTCCTCTACCTAGGGGGTCTTTTTCTTACCTTTATTCTGGACCACGTCACTGGTACTGGTGTTCGGGGTGACGGCAATGGCGAAGTCTTTAGATCCCTCTCTCGAGGGACCACTGGACACTGCAGTAGACATGGTGCTGGACTCGGTTTCGGACTGGACTCTGGAGCCGGCTCAGGGCAGAACTCTGGAGCCGGCTCTGGGGCAGGTTCTGGGGCCGGCTCTGGGGTCGGCTCTGTGACTGGTTCTGGAGTTGGCCCTGGGGCCGACTTTGGAGCAGGCTCTGGGGCCGGCTCTGGGGCAGGTTCTGGGGTCAGCTCTGTGACCAGTTCTGGGACCGGCTCTGGGGCCGGTTGTGGGGCCGGCTCTGTGGCTGGTTCTGTGGTCGGTTCAGTGTCTAGTTCTGTAGCTGGTTCTGGGGTCGCCTCCGGACAGGGACCTGGAGCAGGCTCTGGACAGGACTCTGGTGTCGGTTCCGGCGAGGGCTCGGGAAGTGGTGGAGGAGCCGGTGGCGGTGGAGCCGGCGGCGGTGGAGCCGGCGGCGGCGGAGCGGGCGGTGGCGGCGGCCACGGCGGCGGAGGCTCTGGAGACTCCAAGAGCTGCTCTCCATCCTGAGGCGGGGCAGTGCCCTGGGCCGCAGCAGCTTCGCGGTCCATGGCTGCACACCGCTTCAGGTCTAGGCAGCCTGAGCCCTTGAGCTTAGAGGGCTAAACAGCTCTTGGGCGCCCCGCCCACTCCAGTCCGACAACCCCTCGCGGGGTGCCAAACTTTCCCCCGCCGCGCTCCATGGCTGGCTCCGTTCTGAGGTCTAACCCAGGGGCGCTCAGCGTCTCCTTGTATTGGAACACGCCCCTCGGTGTGCGCACACCTCTTCGTAAGCAGCCACGGGCCAGATGGGCGGGAAACAGAGGGGCTTGCGAACGCGGACTGGGCAGAGCGCTTGATGACCTCCTAGCGACGCGCGCGGGAGAGGAGGGGGGAGGCATAGAGGGGAGGGGGAGTGGAGCGGAGCGGGCTTCGAGGGGAGGATTTGGAGCCCGGCCGCGTTTAACTCTTTAGTGACACGAATGAAGGGGGGGGGGGGAGAAAAACAGGCGAAGTTGAGGGTCTTTGTAATCCCCCTAACCACTCAGTCCTGAGCTGCTGCTCATAGCAGCTTCCAGCCTGTGGCTGCTCTCTCACCTCAGCAGCAGGTGAGCCTAGCCTGGGATCAACCTCTTGCCCCCATCTTCAAGCCTTGGTGGGCAAGTAATCCTTTTTATCTAACCCGGGAAAAGAAATTAACCTGCACGGGGTTGGGGTTGGTGTGTGGGTGCACGGGGGGTGTGTAGAGGAATGGGGTTCCATCTCCTTTGGATTGAAGTAAAATTTGTCCCCCCAACCCTGCCTCAGGTTTTGCATTTCTGCGCTTTGCCAGATCCAAGCGGTTTGTCGTTGGGTACAGGGTTTAGGCTGCTTAGGGAAAGGAGTGTGATGAGGGAGGATTGGAGCCCTGGTTTCCGCAGCCTGCAGCCCAGAGAGCAAGGCGAGAGTGCCCCGGCAGCGGCAGCTGGGCTGCGCGCTTGGGAGCTGAGGGTACCCTGATCTCCGCAGCTATCAGGGCAAGTCTGGCTTGGCTTTGCCGTAGGAGATTGCCTTTTGCTTTTAGCTGGACTCTCCAAGCATCGGCAGGACTTTTTACCGAACTTGTTAATGTTTGTGCATGTATGTCTTGAGCTGGGAAAAATTCACTGCAACACCCACACCTTTTTCACCTCCTGAAGCACTCTGGCATTAGAATGGGAGATTTTATTGCGAAAAGAACGTCGGGTCTCTGCTGCAGCACCCTTCCCACCACATCAGGAGACTTGAGAAGCTCTCTTGGTTAGTCACGTACGCATACATACAAACCATCTTCTTAGTCAGACCTAGACTTTAGACGCCAATATGCTGCCAATTGCAATTAAAATTTGAGGAGACTCCCCATCAAGCCACTGTTGGGTGGGGGTGGGGTGGGGGAGGAATACCTATAAACCTAATTTGAAATATGACAAGTGAATTTATTTCCCACACACATAATGCTGCAGTTGTGGATGGCAGCCCTCCATCTGCAGTCCCTCCTTTCGCTATCTCCTCCCAGACCATATCCTTCACTAGTCCCTCTTCTTTTGCCTGCCGACACTGACCCACCCAGAATTTTCTAGAACCTGCAGCATTTTTCTCTTCCCTACATCACGTCACAGCGGTAAACAATACCACAGAACACAGTCTCACCTAACCCCCTCCAAAGACCAGAATCTCAGATGAAATCTGCATTTCCCGGATCCTTGCTGCAGCATGGCAACCTAAGCCCACCCTTCCAGAGATGTGTTTCACTGCTTGGCAGCTACTAAGCCTAGTGCAGGGACAATCTCTAACCCCTGGGGATGGAGAAGCCCAGAGGAGGTGAGCCCTAGAGTCTCTCAGGTGGCAGGCCTCTCAGTAAATCCACCCTGTGTGTCCACCATCTTCACCCTCCTTGGACTTTTTCTCCTTTCTCCTCCCCCACACTCAAACAAACAACCAAGGTGCCTTTAACCCAAAGAGTTCAGAGCTGAAACTTACAGGTGCCAGATCTGACCAGTTTGTAAACTCATGCTTGGAGCTCATTTCTCAGGCTTTCACAACTTGGTGAAATGCATGTCCTTAGAAGGAGCCAATATCCTATATTTAAATATTGCTTTTCACTAAACCCTGTCATGTACTTAGAAGGACTCCAGTCACAGAGTAAGATGGCTTCTTAGGTTAGAGAGAAATGAGGTAGGGCTTGACATAGACAATATGTCTGTTGTGAAGCAGGACACAACCAGGGGACAACTTGGAGCTATTGCCTTATGTATGTTCATTGAAACTCCTGTCTATAATTCTATGCTCAATCACAATGAGTCCAAAATTATGATGTAAATTTTTAATGCAAGGTCAGTTTGAGATTGTGTGTGGCTTTTACTCCACTAGAGTGGGTTACTGACAATACACTGCTTGAATGATTTTATGGTTAGATTTAAGAGTTTTAAAAATTTACTACTTCTCAGCACATCACAAGCTGTCTTATAGCCTTCTGCCATAGTAAAGGGTGTTTGTTCTTGTCTCTCTTCAGCCCAGCATTGAACATAATGCTTTACATTGGGGATGGGATGGTCAGAATAGTTTATTAGTACCTGATTTGGGAAGTCACTTTTGTTGTAACTAGTGTATACCTTCTTTTCCTCTATAACTTGTTGGGGTGTGTGTGTGCATGTGTGTGTGTGTGTGCGTTTAACAAAGCTTTACTTAGATTCTTAGGTATTTTCCTCAAAACCTAATCTTATGTAGAGGCCATAGTAAGCATTCAGGAAATGTCTGTTTAATGGCTGATTCATTGCAGGTTACTGGTTTGGGTGTCTTTTTGCTGCATTGCTTGTTAGCAGTATTTGATATTTCGGATGATTAATGATCTCCTGAGAGGCTCTATTCTAATTGAACAATACTGATAAAAGGCCAAGAGCTACAAAAGTATTTCTTCAAGTAGGCATACCGGAGCGATGACCATCTCTGCAGAGTTTTGACTGTCCCCACAGAGACATAGCTCTAGATGTCCCAGGGAAAACATGGTCCTAAACCTAGTACTGTTGGGCATATTGTATAAAAGTTACCTGATTGGACTGAATGAAGGATTAATAAGTATAGTGGCTCATATCTGTTGCATGTGCAATGTTCTATTTCACCCCCACACCTAGCATTTATTTTGTTTCCACCCCAAATAAAGTCTATCCAAACCCTTATCAGCCATGCTAGGAGTTCTGGAGAGGCAAAGTAGAGAAAAACTGAGAAATGTAGCAAAATTAAAAGCTTTTCCTCCTTATTTTCATTTCCTTTTGTTATCAAATGAGAGAGTAACACTGCAGTGCTAGAGTAAAAGCTCTATTTCCCTTAACCAATTTTTCAAATTCCCTAAGTTTTCCCTTTTAGAGAAGTTTGGAAGAAATCAGTGCCTCTCCTGAGGCTTAGCAGGTGCTGACCTCTCCCTCCCTTACCCCCCTTGGCAATGTGCAAAGCCAAAATAGCAACCTTTACAATAATCTGCCAAAGAAAATTAAGAGATGGGACCATGAACAGCATTTACAGAGAAAGGAGAAGTTTCAGACAATTAATTGAGATGGGATTAAAATGCAAACCTGTTATCCTTCACTCACTCTGGTCTCCTAGGATTTAACTGATAGAGGATTGGAGAGTTAAAAAGTTAATTCCTTGCATTCATATAATGCCTTTTGATTTTTAAAGTACTTTCACATATAATATCTCACTTGAGCCTCACAACAAACGTGTGAGGTAAATAATCTGTATTCCCACCACACCCCCCACCTCCTAACCTTTTATAGAGAAGAAAACAGAAGTCCAGTGAGATTAAGTGTCATGTCCTAGGTCACAGAGATAATTAGTGTTGGAACAGATATTTAGAACTTATGTCACTCAGCTCCCAGCTGAGGGAGACCAAAGCACAGTGCTGACCTGGGAGTTGTAAGACAGGGGCTATATAAATCCTCTGTGGAGCAGAATGGGATGCTGTCTTAATGCCCCTTTCCTTCTCCAGCCTATAAGAGGAGCTGTGACTCTTAGATTTTTATCTCTATTTTTCTCAGTGTGCTCTCTCTGCCTCTCTTTCTCTCTCTCCCTCCCAGGCTCTCTCCCAGGGACCCCTAGGCTTTGGACAATAGTTAGGGATCTGTTGATCTGTAACCAAATTCACTATAGGAGGTCTTCATTTAGAGGAAACTTTTTAATATGTATGTAATATAATAATTTACCCAGAATGTCCTTGTTTTATTGGTTCTGTTCTTATATTTTCTTGAAGTGAAGCACTCCACAGTTAAGATGTATTTACTGCCAGTCTGAAGGGTGCATGGTTCTGTTAAGAGCCATGGAGAGGGCTTGGGCTATAGTTCAGTGGCAGAGCGCTTGCCTAGCATGTGTGAGGCACTGGGTTCCATCCTTAGCACCACATAAAAATGAAACAAATAAAATAAAGGCATGCTGTGCATCTACAACTTCAAAAAGGTTTTTAAAAAAGAGCCTAAAAAAAAAGAGTCACAGAGAAGGAGGAGCAGAGCCAGAAATATGTGCCATGATCCTTCCCACAAGGATTATCAGAACTTGGTTGTTGAGGTAAATCAGATAGAGATGAAAACTAATCCAAACACAGATACCCATTTATAATCATGATATCACACTTTGGAGGGGGGTTTGGAGGGTGGAGATAAAGTGTGAAGTGAAAGGAAAATGCAAAGGGAGGAAGAAATCTGGCTTCAGATTAAGGTTCTACCATTATAACCCATAGCATAATCTTATATTAATTATTTAATATCTTTGGGCCTTGAGTTTTCTCATCTGAAAAAAATGGAGTTAGGGATAAAGTTGAACTTGACTGACTAGCTCTAAAATGTTACAACATGAAATGTCAATGTTGCAGTGAGTGACTTAGAAGTGGGTCTTGAATAAGTCCGTTAACATGGGTCAGCAAGGTAGAAGTGGAAAGGTGCTTCAGGCAAAGAGAAGGGAAAGCATAGAAACCTGCTAGTGAGAATGAGCCAAGCTGGTTGATGCAGAGGGTCCATACCAAGGACTGATGAGAGATGAGGTTAAAGAAAAGTGATAGGAAAAACAGGGAGTTTGTAAAAGATTTGGATGCCAGACTGAAGAGATTGAAGATTTGCTTTTAAAAGTAATTAGGAGCCAACAAAAGTTGTTTGAGTATGGGGATGACATAGTAAAGCCAATCAGTGAAATAAATTATCCTTGACACTGTACTTCATTCTGGAAGCATCTACAAAGCTACTTTGTTTCCTTGAGCTGGTATTGAGTTAATGTGGGGTCATTTGTGAAATCATGATTCTTTCTTGATTTTTGCTGCAACCTCTAGTTTTAGGTCTGAATTGCCAAGGCTTGGGCCAAGCTGCTGGCTGGACCTGCTTAATCACCTGCCTGTATATTTGGATTCAGTCCATAATGGGTCATTTGGCTTCCATGGACTCAACATGCTAATGGAATTCCTAATTTGAAATTCTAAGTGATGATGAATGACCAGGGGATGAGAGAAAGGTCTTTGTAGGCAGGCTGGAGTGCGATGGTTGTGGATCTGAAAGCAGATTAGGAAATAAAGAACAGTTTGACGGAGGAGAAAAAAGAAAATGGATCTTTGCAGAATCTTAGATATAGGGGAACAAAGATGAGGAACAGCCATTCAGTCCTAAACTACCAAGGATCTAAACTGATCTTGAATTAAGAGAAAACAGATTATTCTAATGGCATAGAGGAAAAAGTGGCAAGATTTGGTGTGGGGGTTGCAGGTATGTGTGGGTTGGGGTGGTAGTGAAAAAGCACAGAGCTGATAGCCTGCCTAAGGTGATATTTAGAAAGAGTGGAGAAGACTGTGTCTTAGAACACTCAAGGTGCGATGTCACTAAATGAAGAAAGGGGAACATTTGTAATACTCATTCTCAATATTTAAGATAGAAAGATCTTACTCAAAAAGGAAAAAATGAGCCAGGCATGGTGGTGCACACCTGTAATCCTAGCAATTCCAGAGCCTGAGGCAGGAGCACTGCAAATTCAAAGGCAGCCTCAGCAATTTAGCGAGGTGCTAAGCAACTGAGTGAGACCATGTCTCAAAATAAAAGTGGCTCAAAAGTTAAACACTCATGAGTTCAATCCCCAGTACAAGGGAAAAAAAGAAAGAAAAGAAAGAAAGAAAAAAACCCAATCATTTAGTAAGAATTGTCCTTGCATAATAAAATTACTATCTTAACATTCTCCACAAACATTTCTGACACCAACCCAAGGGGATAAAGTGATAGAGGGAGAAAAAGGTAGGGAAAGGAATTTAATAAAAATGGGTTGACAGGCAGTATTGCTGCAAAGAAGTTGGTTTTGTTTCCTCCAAAGAAACATATGCTGTTTTGCTAGATATCCTTTACTTTTCCCCACAGTTCTGCCTTACTGAGAATTAGCTCAAAAAATGTACAATTCATTGGTTCTGTGGTAAGAAGGAATCATAGGGAAAATTCTTTACACATTGAAATGACTTACAAGGACAAGGTGTCACAAAACTCAGCTTATTTTAGATGATGGTTAAAGCATTAAATGGTGAGTTCCAAGGCCTCCTTGTCTCCATTAACCTTTTAGGTTTAAGTCCTCATCCCCTAGTTACAACCTTTGGGGTCACTGCAATCTCTTGAAGTGCCTATTCCATTTAACCACACTCCATATACCACAACTACGCTGAGTCCTTCCACCTCCCACTTTCACTAAGTCTCACAGGTCTCTGCAATAACAAGGCCTTTCCCCAATTGGTCCTTAGGGCCTTAACTTGGCCCTAGGAGAAAAATCCCAGCTGCCTGATCCAAGAATTCCTTGAGGTTGCTTCATTAATGCATTCTACATATAATTATTGAGCATGTACTATGTGGTAGGCACTTGTTTCAATGCAGGGGATTCACTAGTAAATAAGACAGACACCAACCTTATTAAAATAACATCTTTGGAATAGGGGCTAAAACAATACTGACATTAAACAGACAAGCAAATATATAAACAAAACATTTTCAGAAAATGACAAATATGACAAAGAAAACAAAATAGGATGATGTGATAGAAAGCACCTGAAGGGCTATTATATCTACTTGTAATATATCTACTTGTTTGCTTAATACTATAGCACAAACAGTTTGAAATTGACTTTATCAATACTACTACCACCAACAAATACACTAAATAAAGTTCAAAAAATTATAACTTTTAATTTGGAAAATTTTCAACCTTTCAAAAAATTGCAAGAATAATACAATGAACACTCATATATTTTCACAATAATTAACATTTTGCCACATTTACTTGATTTCTCTCTCTCTCTCTCTTCTTCTCTCTCTCTGTCTCTCTCTGGTGCACATGTCTGCTTTGGCTGAGCCATTTCATAGTTGCAAATATCAAGACAGTCTATCCCTAAGTATTTCAGCAGGCATCACATAAAGATCAAGGACATTCTCCTGCCTATGAAATACAATTATCACACTCAGAAAACTTAAAAACAATAAACTAATATTATCAAACATACAATGCATATTTAAATTTTTCCAATTACCCCAATAATGCTTTGTATATCTTTTTAAAATACATACTCATAGTCCTTCAATAGATGAATGGATAAAGAAACTGTGGTACATATACACAATGGAATATTATTCAGCAATAAAAGAGAATAAAATTATGGCATTTGCAGGCAAATGAATGGAACTGGAAAGCATTATGCTAAGTGAAGTAAGCCAATCCCAAAAAACCAAATGCCAAATGGTCTCTCTGATTAGTGGATGCTGATGAATAAGGGAGGTGGGAATGGGAAACATATGAGAAATAGAGAAACACTGGACGCGACATGGGGGAGGTGGGGGGCAGGAAAGGGGAATGGGTATAGTAAAGATGGTTGATAAAAAAATATATAAATATATATATATATATATACTGTTCATTGAAAGTGCATATAAAGGTGTTTAATATGAAGAATGTAATCTGCTTATAATTTTTGCAAAGTTAGAAAAATTATGATTGTAACAATTTTTTTTCTATTTGCCTCAACAAATGTTTTCAGTGAACAGTGTGTACAGCTTCTGAAAATTTGCTTTTTTTCTGTTATGTTTGATAACATGTATTAAAATGCAACTTTTGAGAAAAATTTAAAAATTAAAATAAAAAATAAAAAACAATAAAATACATACTCATAGATTGCCTTTAGTTGCTTGTCTCTGTAGTTTCCTTTAATCTAGAATAGTCTCCAGTTTTTATTTTACTTTCATGACAGATTGACAGTTTTGAAGAATATAACCAATTGCCTTACAGACTGAACTTTGATTTGGATTTGTCTGCTTGTTTGAGTGAGGTTGAGGTTGTTTGAGATTATGTGGTTATGGAAGGCTTCTCTGAAGAGGCAACTTTCTGATGAATCCTGAAAAAAAAAGAAAGAAGAATCCAGCCATAAAAAATCTGGGAAAAATGATTCCAGGCAGAGGCAGCAGCAAGTAACAACGGCTCTGAGATGGGAGCAAGCTTGTTGTGTTTGAAGAAGAGAAAGTGGGTTAGAGTGGCTGAAATCTGGAGATCAAGAGGAAGTGTGGTATGAAGTGAAGCAAGAGTTAGGCATAAAGAGCCATATAAGTGTGGAAAAGAGGATTTTGTTCTAATTGCAATGTCAAGACACTATGGGTTTTAAGCAATTCGATGACAGTTTGATTTGAATTTTCTTTTAAAAGTAGTTTTGATATTCTAAAAATTATACTTTATATGCAATTTAAAGAAGCAAGTTTTTTGTCACAGCTATGAAAGTACAAAAGCCCACCTCCATTATCTACTTGCCAAAAGAAACTACTTTGAACTATCCTAGCTAAATAGTATGCTTATAAAGCTAATTGATAATTTTTCAAATTCATGAATTCTATGGAAGAAGAGAGGGTTTTTTCATTGTTACCTTCAGCCCTCATACATACACAAACACAAACTTCTCATTCCACTCTTCTCTCAGCACAATTATATCATAATTTTGATTAGCTCAATATTCAGTATTTATAGAAATCTTATTCCCAATTGAGTTATGTAGCACACTATGATTACTTTTCCTTGCACATCTGCTTGTATTTTTGGATTTATTTATTTATTTACTTATTCATTTATGTGCCAGGAATTGAACCCAGGGGGGCTTAACCACTGAGCCACATCCTTATTCTTTAAAAAATGTTTTCCTATTAGAGATAGGGTCTTTCTAAGTTTCTCAGGACCTTGCTAGGTTGCTGAAGCTGCCCTGAACTTATGGTACTCCTGCCTCAGCCTCCTGAACCACTGGGATTGCAGATGTGTAACATTATGCCTGGCCATCTGCTAGTACTTAATGGAGAAGATAATTGTCTTATTAATTCACTTGCTTCTTTTTCTATATATTTAACATTAGTTTATCCATAACCTGTTCTTCAGTTGATTAAATATTCTCCAATTGTGTTAAGATGCAAAAACCCTTCTATCAATTTCATCTTCTAGGAGACATCCTTTCAAATTGCTCCTATCTGGCTCAATTGCACTTTAAATCTGTAGAACTCCTCATCCTGTCATGTTCCTAATAATTTCAAAGGCATTTCAGTATTGTCTTCAAGATTCTACCCTTTGAGAAGTCTGAAGCCATTCTCATTCCTTATCCCTTGTAGTTTTTCTTTTATGGAAGTTTTTAGGCTCTTTGTTTTGCCCTTAGCATACGTCACATGTATATCCTGTGATGAATGTCTATTCTCTTTCATTGTGCTGAGCATTCTGAGGACCTTTTCAATTATAAAATTGTCAATTCTGGGAAATTTACTTGAATTATTTTTCTCTCCAATTTCTGACTTTTCCCCCTCGAACTCATACAATTCTTATGTTGGACTTTCTGCACTGGTCCTATAATTGGCTTACATTTTATCTTCTATTTTCCTTCTCTTAATCTGTTTGTATGTTCTGTTTCTGGGAGATTTCCCCAGATTTATCTTCCAACTCTTCTAAAATACTGTAGTGCAATTCTAACCCTAATTACCCAGAGTTAGTACAGACCACACCGGTCCATGGCACAGTCCCCAATAAGACTGTTCTCATTTCAGAGTCCAGCCTCAAATTCTTAGATATCTCTACCATGCCCACACTTTTGACCAACTGACTGAAAATTGGGTGTTTCATTGAGTCTTTCAGGTTTGATATATCCCTAGAATAACTCACTGAACTCATAAAAGTGCTATTTTATAGCAATTTTATTATCAAGTATAAAAATTGGGGCTACCCAAATGAAAAGACCTATAGGATGAGGCCTAAGAGGGTCCCTTTGTGAAGCTTCCATGTCCTTCAGGATGTTATTATCCTGTCATATCAATGTATTCACCAACCAGGAAGCTCACCTAAGCCTTGGTGTCCAGAGTTATCATTTGAGTTTCATTACATAGGCATGACTAATTGAATCATTTACCATACAATTGAACTTGATTTATAATCCCCTTCCCCTCCTCAGAGGTAATATTGGGCTGAAATTATCTGAATCAAATCCCTAACTCTCTACTCACATAGTTGGTCTTTCCAGAATGGACAGTCTCCATTCTTAAACTGTCCTGGGGCCTACAACGAATCATCTCATTGGCATCAATTCAGGCATGGTACCAGAGGCCTAGTACTAACAACAAAGACATCTCCCACTGAACAAATTTCAAGAGTTTAGAAGCTCTGTTCCAGAAGCCTGGGACTAAACCTATAATTTTTCATTATATAAAACATTATAAGAATTTCAAAAGCAAGAATTTTCAGAGCAATTTTTTTGTTCTCTGAGTATCTTTTTTAATTTCATCTTGTTCTTGTTTGATAGATATAATACCTTCTCTTATTTCTTTGAAGATAATAAAGGTTTTTAATATTCATCTGTTTCCTTTGTTTGGTTTGTTTTCTGGTTTGGGTCTCTAGTATTTGATATGAGAGGCTTTTCTCATATACCTCCTCATCCTTGACCACTTGTTCATGTTTATGTGTAGCTTCCTAAAAAAGGAATTGGAAAGTCAGGGTACTTAGTGAGACTTGCGGGTTATGATGGTATTAGTTTTCTATTGCAGTGTAATGAGTTACCACAAACTTCTAAAACAACATACATTTATGATCTCATAACTTCTGTGCATCAGTATTTCAGGCCTTGTAGAGCTAGATCCTTTGGTATGGGGTCTCCACAGACTGTAATCAAAGTATTGGTCAGGATGCAGTCTCATTTGGAGTTCTGAGTGGGGAAGAATTTGCTTTCCAAGATCATTCAGGTTGTTCCCAGAATGTATTTCCCTGTGGCCATATGACTGAGGGCTTTGGCTTTTTGCTATCTGTTGGCTGGAGGCCACTCTCATGTCCTAAGGGCCATCCAAAGTCCCTTAAGGCCACTTGCAGTTCTTTACCATGTAGGTCTCTTGTTTTGTCAACTCCACAAGATAAGAGCCTGGAGATTAAAACTCATATGCAATGGAGTGGGGATAGAGAATCACCCAACTGTGTAGAGTTGTGGAAGAGATCTTGAGATGTAAATTGCATGATTAAAATTTCTCCTTTTCAGCTTCACTATTGTCTCTTCTTCCAGAGATATTGATACCACCATTTTTTGAGCCTTTTGGAGCTTCTGTATTGTGAATTGTGTTGCTTATCAACTTTCCCCATTGACAGTTTTGTATTCAATTTCCCTGGGTCTGCTAAGTCAGTTACCCTTGTATTTCTATTTTCCAGCTTTGAAAATTGCAATGTTATCGCCTTTCCCAAAATTACTGTCATTTTAGTGAGGTTTGGCAATGGAGTGGAGGTAAATGCATGTGTTCAAATTGTTATGGTCAATTGGATGGCCCAATTTACATGTTAAAAAGATTACTCTGACTTTTTGTGAAGAAATAGGCTATGAGGGAGCAGTAATCATGGAAGTTGAGAGAATAGTTAGGTAGCCAATCAAGAGATGTTTGAGAGGAGAAATAGAGCTTGGTAGTGGGTTGAGATTAGGGGACAGAGAAAGAAAAATAGAAGAAGATGTCACTGATGACTCCTAAGTTGTATTGCAAGATGGATTTCATCTATTTCTTGATTCATTGTTTTCATGTTATTTTCTAGGATTGTTATCAAGACACTTGTCTCCCCTTACTGCTACAATTGATGTCACCACAATACCAAATCAGAACATTGTCAGGAACACAGTAACCATGATAAAGAAAGCTTAATTCAACCAATAACCACCACAACAATAACAAAGATAAAAATCAACAATAACTCCCATTTATGTAAAGTTTACTCTAAGACCAGTTCCATATTAAGTATGTTCTATATATTTTTTTATTTAATTTCTCTACCAGTCCTATGAGGTAGACATGCATTTGTAGTTCATTACCATTGAAATCTTCAACTGGATTCTTTCCAAATCAATCAAATTTTGGAGAAGATAGTTTCTTTACAAAATATGTCAGGGGCTCTTGAAGTGACAGCAGGGGATATCACATCAGCTATTGTCATTCCTATTCTTTTGCTGTCTACTCCACAATTGTGGTAGTACACACCTACTCTTCAGGAATACTGCCTCTCCTTCCTGTTAATTGATTCCTCCTGTTCTTTCCTCAGAATTTTGTTTCCTCTAAAAAATCCTCTCCTGTGCTTGAATTATTTCCCAATAATGTTCACCTCTCTTTCAACTGCAGCTCAGAAATGCAATCTTGTTCTACACTACACTTTGTTCATAGGAGAGGAGGGTCAGAGTGGAAATCAGCAGGACTTGGCCCAATATAAGAACATTCTGTGGAATCTCAAGAAGAAAAGGCGTGAGAATGAAAATGTCTTGAATTATTTAAATAGCCTGGAAGTGGACAAACAGGAAGAATAAGGAGAACTGACTTTAATGCAGTTTGAGACTTTTCTTGAGCTTCTTGAGGAATGGAAGGGTTGGGAGAATGGAGCAGACAGTATACACTACATTCACTTATTACTTACTATATTGGGTTGCTACTCCTAGGATTAAACCTTGGAAGGATGTTTTAGTCAGTTCAGGCTGCCATAACAAAATATCACAGACTGGGTGGGTGGGAGCTTAAATGACTTATTTCTCACAGTCTTAGAGCCTGAGAGTCTGAGATAAGAATGTCAGGCTGGTCAGGTTCTGGAAAAAGCCCTCTTCCTGGTTTGCAGATGGTCATCTTCTTGCTGTGTCCTCCTGGGGTAGAGAGGTATCTTTCTGATGTTACTAATCTCATTATGAATACCTCACCCCCATGATTTCATCTTAAGGCCCCATCTCCATCTATCATCAAGTTGGGGGTTGGGGTTTCAACATATGAATTGTGTGGGGGGTGCAATTCAGTACCTATAAAAGATTAAGCTCTACTTTTCCATATCCTTACTGAATATTTCCCCTAGAGTTAATCAATAAAATTGAGAACATGAGAGGTTAACAACCAAGTCAATCAGCAAATCTAGGTGTGAATTGCATGGACCCATTTGTTTCCTTTGTGCCATTCTCTATAACAGTGCCTGTAGAGCTGACATTCTTGCCTCTAACCACTTTTGTTCTGCTGACTTCTGGTTGGATTTTCCTTCTCTATAAATCTCTTTCTTCTGTGTTATATTAAGGTTCATTGAGATGTACTTTTGGTTTGATGATAAAAGATGTGGCTAGATTGACTGACTACATACTAAAATATCATTGACTTTCCTCCCTTGAGAAAGGTTCTTTTTTTGTGTGATTAGTGACAAGGGTGAGGGTAATTCAGAGAACAGAATTTGTAAAAGAGGTTTGACTTCTTTGGAGAAAAGAATGACGAGGGAAGATTTTGTAGTCTTGACGACATCAAACGTGTGCTCTCTCTCCTCCATGGAAACCGAAACGTGTGAATGAGACTGAAGGAGTCAGCTAATTCTCACTCCCTGTTCCACTCCCACCTCCACTGCTAGCCTAAGGGCTAGCATTTTTCTTCTTTAGTGCCAATAATGAACATACTAAAGAATAGAAGGTGCTATAAGTAACTAAATAACTTAGTTTCCTGGTTATTGTATTTCTGGTTGCTGCTATAGAACCTTCTATTATTTCCTGAGGCACTTTCACAATATAGTTTGTGTGGCCATTCACCATGAACCCAGATGGTTGAGTTCCAAATAGTCCATAGGTCTCAATGCATGCAACTGTTTTTTTGTTTGTTTTTTCTCATAGGGCAGGTAGTGTCTTTCTATACAGCCAACCATATTCATCCTTTCCCCAAACTTGATAGAGTACTTACTGTGTGCCAAGCACTCTAGTAGGTATTGAAGTTCCAGAGAAACATATAACACAATTTTCTGCTTTTGGTGCACTTACAGTTCCACACACAGATCTCTCTTCAAGACAGAGGCACGCACAAATTGCTGAGGTATAGTGTAATAAGTGTGATGATTTGATGCCTGGACGAAGTGCTAGCTCAGGAAGAACAGCATATCTCTGCTTCAGGGGAACCAAGGAAATGTTCATGAATGAAGTAACATATTTGCTGTTTCAAAAATGGAAAAAGAAGGGGAAAGTCATTCTGGGTCTAAGGAATTGCATATGTGAAAACACAGGAATGTAAAGCAGCATAGAGTGTTCAAGGATCTGCAAGGACTTGTTTGGCTAAATCTGTGAGGTGATTTGACTAGAAAAGGAAGTTGAAATGATTAGGAAGGACTTTATCATGCCATGCTAAAGAACTTGGTTTAGCATTGAATGTTTTTGGGTAGAGGAGTGGCATAGTATTATTAACAATTTATAAAGCCGAAAGGAGGCAAGAATGGATGTAGAGAGACTGATTAGATGGTTGTTTTAAAACTCCAGGTGGGAGGTGATACAGTTTTCAAACAAAGGCAATGACAGTTGAAAACAATGAAGAGGGACTATGATCAAGGAGCAATTCCAGAGAAGGTAGAATAGGACCTTGTGGCCAATCGAATGTGGTTACTGGGAACTGTGTGACTCTAAGTTTTCTAACTTAGGTGACTTGATAGATGACAATGTCATTAACAGAAATCAGTTGGAGAGCTCAAACAATCTGGAAGAGAGGAGTTAGGTACTAGTTAGAGGTAAAAATTTGTGTCATTGATGTGGTAGTTGAAGTCATGGATGTAGAGATTGCCTTAAGAGAGTTTGCAGAATGATATGAAGAGAGTGTTATGAATAGGGTCTTTGGAAACAACATTTAAAGGGTATGCACAAGAAGAAAAGTCAATAAAAGACAAGAATGAATACTCAGAAGGAAAAACTTAAGAGAAGGAAGGTCTTATTCACAGTGTCAGATTTTCCATAGAGGTCGAAAAATGATGAAAGGCGCAGGACCCATTTGATTCAGCATGTGGGTTGGTAGTGGTCCTAAAGAGAGCATAATCAGGGGCTGGGGCCGTGGCTCAGTGGTAGAGCGCTTGTCTCGCATGCGTGAGTTGCTGGGTTCAATCTTCAGCACCACATAAAAATAAATAAATAAATAAAGATATTGCATCCATCTACACCTAAAAAAATTATTTAAAAAAAAGAGAGCATAATCAGTAGACAGGTGCCAGAGGAGTCCCACTACAAGTGGGAGGAAACAAATTGAAGGATAGAAAGTGCAGACTACTCTTTTTTTTTTCACTTTTAAATATGGACTCAGAAACATTCCAATAGCAATTAACCTTGCCCTGAGGTTACCTCATACACTGAAGTACACAGATGAAATGATAGTAACAGGTGTTTTTCTCTATATCTAATGTTTAGTTTTTCATTTTGTGTATTACACCATGGTTTATATAATATATATGAATAAATAGACATATATGTGAGTAGCTTTTGTTTCTGATAGGATGAAAAATTAATCAAAGTTTTGGAGATGCCTTCAGGAAAGTAAGATCTGCAGAACACCTACTTGCCCCTTTGATTCCAGAAAAGCTCATATCTGCTTCAAAGCAGCTTCATCCCCAGTGAAGGGGGAATGTTACCATGAAGGGCATTCAGAATCTCCTGGAAGCATTTGTATTTTTTATATTAACCTATGCTGGGAACAGTACGCTTCCCATGAACCATTATTGAGCAAAAGAGTGCCAATTGAGGCTGAGGAGCACTCTTGAGTCCATCAGGGTTCCTCAAAGCAGTTATGAAGACTGAATTCCAAAATCTACAGAGGTACCTTCTTGGGTAGTGATGCTCGACCTGTGCTCTTCATGCACCTGAGAATCTGTTTGCACTATCAGTAACAGTAATCAATTGAGTAAACCAGGGGGCAAGATAATAATGGTGACTACATTTATTAAATAGCCAGATACTGTCTTCAGCATTTAACATCAAATGAAATCATTTGCCCAGGATACAGTGCACAAACTGAGTCAGAGAAGTCAGGCATTACGGTTTGAATTTCAAATGTCCCCCAAAGGTGAACATTTGAAAGCTTGGTCCCTAGTTTGGTACTTTTGGGAGACTGTGGAAAATGTATAAGGTGAGGCCTAATGGGAGGTCTTCAGGTTATTGGGGCCATATCCTTGAAGAGGGTAATGGATCTCCAGCCTCTTTCTCCTCTTTGCTCCCTGGCTATGAGAAGGGTGGTTTTGCTCTGCCATACTCTGGCCATGGTGTTCTGTCTTACCATAGGTCCCAAAGCAATGTGTCCAGCTGATCATGACTGAAACTTCTAAAACTGCAAGTGGAAGAAACATTTTATCTTCATAAATTGATAATATGAGATATTTGTTATAGAAATCACATCAAGTGATTTACCCTGACAGACTACCGCTTCAAGAGGTGTGGTGGCAGCTGGGTGGAGTGATGCAAGCCTGTAATCCCAGCGGCTCAGGAGGCTGAGGCGGGAGGATCATGAGTTCAAAGCCAGCCTCAGCAATGCTAAGCAACTCAGTGAGACTCTGTCTCTAAATGAAATACAAAATAGGGCTGAGGATGTGGCTCAGTGTTAGAGTGCTCCTGAGTTCAAACCCTAGTACTACCCTCACCCCCCAAAAAAGAGGTTTGGTGGTGAAAAAAGACAGAATATGAAGAGAACAGGTATGGAAAAGGCAGATTGAGTTTGCCATTCAGCTGCATTCTTATATAAACCATATTATCCTCTCTGGAGAAGATGTAGGATGTGCACATGGTCCTGTGTTGGAGCAGCCATAGGTCAGTGTAGGATGAAGATGGTATGTTCCTAACTTTTAGGTACTTATGGACTGTTTGTCTAGGTCTGTTGTTTAAAGAAACAAACATATGGAAAAATAAAGAATAGATGGTGCTTTTTAAGCCTGGGTTGTAAGGCAGTTGCTTGAAACTCGAAATTCATTTACTGTGGGAACTTGCTAAAGATGTGATAGCCTCTTCAACAAATGGTACTGGGAAAACTGGAAATCCATATGCAGCAAAATGAAACTAAACTCCTATCTCTCACAATACACAAAATTCAACTCAAAGTGGACCAAGGACCTAGGAATTAGACCAGAGACCCTACGCCTAATAGAAAAGGTAGACTCAAATCTTCATCATGTCAGATTACGACCTTATTTCCTTATCAAGACTCCTATAGTGTAAGAAGTAAAATCAAGAATCAATAAATGGGATGGATTCAAACTAAAAACCTTCTTCTCAGCAAAAGAAACAATCAATGAAGTGAACAGAGAGCTTACATTCTGGGAACAAATTTTTGCCACACGCACATCAGATACAGCACTGATCTCCAGGATATATAAAGAACTCAAAAAACTTAACACCAAACAAACAAACAACCCAATCAATAAATGGGCTAAGCTGCTGAACAGACACTTCTCAGAAGAAGATATACAATCAACAGACATATGAAAAAATGTTCAATATCTCTAGCAATTAGAGAAATGCAGATTAAAACTACTCTAAGATTTCATTTCATGCCATTCAGAAAGGCAATTATCAAGAATACAATCAACAATAAGTGTTAGCGAGGATGTAAGGGAAAAGGTATGCTCATACATTGCTGGTGGGACTGCAAATTGGTACAACCAATCTGGAAAGCAGTATGGAGTTTCCTTAGAAAACTCAGAATGAAACCACCATTTGACCCAGCTATCCCATTCCTTGGTCTATACCCAAAGGACTTAAAAACAGCATACTACAGTAACACAGGCACTTCAATGTTTATAGTAGCTCAATTCACAATAGCTAAACTGTGGAACCAACCTAGATATCCTTCAATAGATGAATGGATAAAGAAACTGTGGTATATAAATATTACTCAGCAATAAAAGAGAATAAAATTATGGCATTTGCAGGTAAATGGATGGAGTTGGAGAACATCATGCTAAGCGAAGTAAGCCAATCCCAAAAAGCAAATGCCAAATGTTCTCTCTGATAAGAGAATGCTGATCCATAAAAGGAGAAGGGACCTGGGAGGAACGGAGGAAATTTGGTCAAAGGGGGGCATGAGGGTAGGAAAGTTGGTGGAATGAGATGGACATCATAGCCCTAAATTCATGTGTGACTGCATATATGATGTGATTCTACATCATGTGCAACCAGAGAAATGAAAAGTTGTGCTCCATCTGTGTACAATGAATCAAAATGCATTCTGCTACCATGTATACCTAAGTAGAATAAATGAATTAAGTTAAAAGAAGATGTGCATCCATAAATCCAATTTGTCCCATGATATAACTGAAATACTATGTTTTTCTTACACAAATTAGTATGAAATAATATTGTTGTAGTATTGATAATTAAGCAAATTTAACTATGAAGTTGCATAAGGCATGAATTTTAAATTCTGGTACTTGAAGAGCAGTTGGTTTAATTAGGAGTGAGATAGAACAGATGAATACTTTTATGGAAATTATGAATAGGACTTTAGGCACTTTCAAAGACTTTAGAGGATGCTGCATCTGTTTTTCATCATGTATTATCTCACTTTTTGTGAGTGTGTGGTACTGGGGATTGAACTCAGGGGCACTCAACCACTGAGCCACATCCCCAGCCCTATTTTGTGTTTTATGTAGAGACAGGGTCTCACTGAGTTGCTTAGCGCCTCGCCGTTGCTGAGGCTGGCTTTGAACTCGCGATTCTCCTGCCTCAGCCTCCCTAAGTGCTGGGATTACAGGCGTGAGCCACTGTGCCCTGCCATCATGTATTATTTCACTTTAAAGCATATGGCTCTTCATTCTTCAATTTGGTTGCATTAGCACTGCTCTTAGACTTATCAACTGTAATTAGAGTTTTTGGTTGAATCACAAATGGAACAAAGAAGAAAATGTTAAGAGCACCCTAGATTAGTAGCTACCTAGGAATGGTCACCTTTTTACCTCTTAAAATCACTTGACCTTTAATTTCCACCTAACCTGTTTTCTCAAAATAAGTTAATCAATGATAACTGTTGTAGTAAATGGTCCTAAGATTTCATTAACTTAACAGACTAAAGATTATTTCCTGCTCACATGACAGTTCAATGTGGTCAATGAGGATATGGATCATCTGATCCCCATAGGCATTCAAATATCTGATTTCTCTGATCTTGTAATACTGCTATCTTCCACCCTGTGACTTCTTGTGTGTTCATATGGACAATAGATTGTTTAGCTGAACATTTAACAGTGTTTTGAATACAATGACATTCAACAGGAAATGGCTAAATAAACTATCAATACCTTTTTTTGTAGAGTGCTATTTAATATTTTGCTGGGTGCGGTGGTGCATGCCTGTAATCCCAGCAGCTTAGGAGGCTGAGGCAGGAGGATTGTGAGTTCAAAGCAGTTTAGTGAGGCTCTAAGCAACTCCTTGAGACCCTGTCTCTAAATAAAATATAAAAGGGGTTGGAGATGTGGCTTAGTGGTTGAGCACCCCTGGGTCAGATCCCCTGTATCCAAAAATATACTGCTTAATATTTTAAAAAGAATGAATGGCCTCTATGTGGACTGGCATGAATATATGCACAATATTTGGATGATTAGTTAGAAACAATTTAAGAATGATATAACACCAATAATTTTTTTTTTGGTACCAGGGATTGAACTCAGGGGCACTGGACCACTGAGCCACATCCCCAGCCCTATTTTGTGTTTTATGTAGAGACAGGGTCTCACTGAGTTGCTTAGCGCCTCGCCATTGCTGAGGCTGGCTTTGAACTCGCGATTCTCCTGTCTCAGCCTCCCAAAGTGCAGGGATTACAGATGTGCACCACCACGCCCGGCTCCAATAATTTTTATTAGAGCATTGAAGTTATACATAATATTGGGGATTATTCTGACATAATTATACAAAGTGGAATATAACTTCCTCCATTTCAGTCCCCAGTACTTCCCCTTTCCCTCTCCTCTTTCTTCCTCTTGTTCCCCTACTTCAACACTACTTGTCTTCCTTTTATTTATTTATAGTGTTTTTTTTTTTTTTACAAATAACAAAACAATGTTATAGTATGGTGATGGAATCTTTTTAAATTTTTTATTTGTTCTTTTTAGTTATACATGACAGTAGAATGTATTTTGACATATTATACACACATGGATTATAACTTTTGATTCTTGTGGTTGTACATGATGTGGAATTACACTGGTCATGTATTCATATATGAACATAGGAAAGTTCTGTATGGTTCATTCTACTGTCTTTCCCATTCCTCTCTCCTCTTCTCCCCCCATTCTCCCCTGTCCAATCCAGTGAACTTCCACTCTTCCCTTCCCTCCTCCTATTGTGAGAAAGCATCTGCATATCAGAGAGAATATTCAGCGTTTGGTTTTTTGGGATTGGCTTATTTCACTTAGCATAATAGTCTCCATTTTCATCCACTTACTGTCAAATACCATAATTTCATTCTTCATTATGGCTAAGTAGAACTTCAATCACAATTTCTTAACCCACTCATCTGTTGACTAGCATCTAGGCTGATTCCATAATTTAGCTATTGTGAATTGAGCTGCTATAAATATTGATGTGGCTGTGTCACTGTAGTATGCTGATTTTAAGTCCTTTGGGTATATGCTGAGGAGTGGGATAGCTGGATCAAATGGTGGTTCCTTTCCAAGTTTTCTGAGGAATCTCCATACTGCTTTCTAGAGTGGTTGTACCAATTTATGGTCCCACCAGCAATGTATGAGTGTAGCTTTTCCTCCATATCCTTGACAACATGTAATGTTACTTGTATTCTTGATAATTGCCATTCTGACTGGAGTGAGATGAAATCTAAGTGTAGTTTTAATTTGCTTTTCTCTTATTGCTAATGATGTTGAACATTTTTCATATATTTGTTGACCATTTGTATTTCTTCTATGAAGTGTGTGTTCACTCTCTTTGCCTATTTATTGATTGGATTATTTGTGGGTTTTGGTGTTAAGTTTTTTGAGTTCTTTATATATGGTGATGGAATCTTGATTGTACTGATGGTTATATAGTCTACACAATCATATGTAGATTATAAAAGAGTATAGAATCATATGAACACATTGTATATATGCTAAATTCCTGTGTATGATATTGTATTCTCATTTTGCAAAATGTAAAAATTGGTAGAAACTGGTAAAAAGTACATGTGAATTTGATAGTTTTGCAACTTCATGTGAATTAATTTTTTTAAATTAAGAAGTTAAAAATATCAGAGTTAAAAGGAAAATAAATGGGAATTGAATTTAATAAATAAATGCTGTATGTAAGTGCATATTCTATGTGTGTGTATGTGTGTGTGTTTAGAAAAAGGTCTAGAAGGTAACAAAACCTAAAATGTCAACAATAGTTATTTTTGAGCTGAATGTGAGTGGCCCTTGACTGTTGATGATATGCAAAGTGGACATTACATATAACTTTCAAAATTTTCACAAAGAAAATGAATTCACGTGTTATGTGTATGATTTAAATTTATACAAAATAAGAGTTATTGGGGATGCACTTTTTTCATTCTTTGAAAGGATTTTAAGGTGTGAGTTTAGTTTTTCACTTGTTGGATTTAAGGAGGTAATGGAATATCCAGGTTTATCTTGTGGTTGGAGCTCAGGAGGCAGCTCAGAATTCAGGTTTACAGGGCTGGGGTTGTGGCTCAGTGGTGGAACACTTGCCTCGCATGTGTGAGGCACTGGGTTCGATCCTCAGCACCATATAAAATAGATACACGTATTACATTTATCTACAACTAAAAAAATATATTTAAAAAATTCAGGTTTGCAGTTCTGGGGAGAAGCTGAAGCTAGAGATGTTGACTTGAATAAAATTTCTTTGAATAGGTGTGAATATTGAAGCCAAAATCATGAAAGGACCTCAATGTTGATACTTTTCAAAGTACCAGGGCATGACAAGAGGAAATAATTGTAGCAGAATGTGAATCAATGCACTGTTTCCTTTATTGAGAAAACTTTGTTGGAAAAAATGCAAGCTAAACTAATCTATGTGCTTAGTTGTAGGAGTGATTTACATTATACACATGCTTATAATCTCATTGTCAACCAATAACTGAATGTTTGCTGACGGGCACTGGTACATGAACTACAGTTTGAGTAGTAATACTCTGTGAAAAGAAGAATCCAGAGAAAGAAACAATTTCAGAAGAGATTTCTAGAAGAGAGAAGAGAACCTTAGGATGTGACCACGTTTGGAGTGAGTAGTAAGAGAAAGATTTAGCAAAAGAGAAAGAAGTCACAAGAGTCTGTACTAGTGTGCGGTGTTCCCAGACAGCTGTGAGGAATTTTAAGAAATGAAAGTAGAGTAGTCAATTGTCTTAAAAGCCATGAATAGGTAAAAAATGAGAGGACATCCAATGGGGTTAAGTGTGTGTGTGTGTGTGTGTGTGTGTGTGTGTGTGTGTGTGTGCATGCACCTGTACATATGTGAGTGCTTGCTTATGTTTGGAAAAACCTATGATGTTATTGAGCATTTGTTCTCTGTAAGGAACTGTGCTGTGTAATCTACATGTGTTATCTCATTTCATGGGCTTATTGATTAAATAACAGTGTAAGAGAGAGAGAAGATAGAAGCCAGCATGCTGGAGGTTAAGGAAAGGGTGGGTGGGTGGATACGAGCAGTCATTGCAGAGAAGATGGATGATATGAAGAAGGATATAGAATGTTAGGTAGAAGGGTACGGAGGAGGGAAGTCTGGGGAGCTCACTTCAGATGACATTGATTTCAATAATGTGGGAGGCAAAATTGACTAGAGGAGGCTTGAATGAGCTGAGAAGGTATGTGACATGCTGTGGGAATGTGATGTAGGAGCCAAAGAAATATGTCTAAAATGATTTAAGAATTATTTCATGACCTCTTCTATCAAGGCTCAGAAGGACAGAAATCACTAATGCAGAACACAGAAGTACTACTGACAGAAGGGAAAGGTAGTTAGGAAATTCGTGCTACCAATCACCAAGCTACATTTCATTAATCTTGAATTCAAAATAGCTTAATTTCTATCAGGATCCTATTTCTTTTCTGTGGTTTTCTTTATTGGTGCATATAATTATACAGAATAGCAGGTTTCATTGTGGCATATTCGTACATGCACATCACATAATTTGATCAATTTCAATTCTCTGGTACCTCCCCTCAGACAATTGTGACAGCTAAAATCCCCCCTCTAGATTGGGATGTCATTGATGTGTTGGCAGATAAAGCCTTGGAGGTTTCCAGCTCTGCACTTTTCTCAAGAAATTAGAAAATAAAACTAACTCATGTAAGTAGATCCATGGGATCATCGTTTCTGCCCTTCCTTTAGTGGCTTTCATACAGAAAGGATGGCTGGGAGCCTGTCTGACCTGCAAGGAGACAGAAGATTGGGTAGGATTCAGTATGGGGTGACACTATTACATGACACAGCCTAGGGCTAAGGACAATTGAAGAGATACTAGAGAATGAAGGACCAAACCTGGCTGATTAATAGCAACACAAAGATGACAGCCATTGAGCTTAGGGATCATAAAATTCTCAATAGTATTTGCAATATGACTCTCAAATCATTTCTGTATAGATTCTGTCAGACTAGTGTGTATTAGAAATTTCAGACCTTCACAAGTTCTTATCCCCATTTAAGTCCTTGAATAATTTGAAATCTTCTGTAATTTCTTATCCCTTCTCCCTGCTTTTCCTTTATCCCTTCTTTGTGTGTCCTTTCTTTAATAGCTTTTTTTGGTACTTTCAAGTGTGTATGCCACTGAGAGAAAGAGCAATTGTGGGCAAGGTTGAGAATAAAGTCAATGAACTGGCTATTTCAAGATGGGATTGGGGCCAGGTGCAGTGGCACATGCCTGTAATCCTAGTGGCTTGAGAGGCTGAGGCAGGAGGATCACAAGTTCAAAGCCAGCCTCAGCAACTTAGCAAGGCACTAAGCAACTCAGTGAGACCCTGTCTCTAAATTAAATACAAAATAGGGCTGGGGATGTGGCTCAGTGGTTGAGTGCCTGAGTTCAATTCCTAGTAACCTCCCCCACCAAAAAAAAAGAAAAAAAAGATTGGATTCGGGAGTCAGGCCTGACAGAACTTTGCTATGTTATCTTGGACAAGTCCTTTCATTCTTTGGAATTTAGGCACCACATCTTTAAGCAGGCATTGACTAAATGATCTAAGGGTATGCATTAGAAACAATAGGAGGTACGTTATTGAGGATCTGGATGCCCAGGCCCTCTTGTTGAAACCTCACTATATGTGGGGTATGCACCAGGTATCTGTGGTTTTATAAAGAAATTTAGCTGATTTTAACGCATATCTACAAATGACAAGCACTGGCAATAGATGATAGTTAAGGGATCTCCAGATTTAAGACAGTAATAGAGGAGAGAGAGAAATGGAGATTTTTACCCTCTGGAAAGAAATTTAACTATTGTTTACAAAAGCCAAAATTGGAGATCTGGGACAGTCATGCAAACTGTTCACATTGTTAATGTACAGAGGTGTTTTGGATGACTTAGTAACTAATGCATATGGACACTCAATAGCTTTTCCCAAAGAAATAACAAAATATGAAAAGAAATAGTGCAGAATAAAAGCAGAGTCTTCTTAGAAGGATGAATACAGAAATGGACTAGTCATGGACTCAGTGTTCAGGCAGCTTGGATTTTATGCCACATCTTTTCTTAGTTTTCTGATACTTGTCAACGACTCCCAGAATCACTGATAGTTGATATTAAGACTTACTGTGTTTTGAAGTGTTATCATGCCAGGGCAGTTTGCATTTTGAAGAGTCTATGCCAAATAACTGCATTTTGAACTACAGTTCATTAGAGAAATTTGGGGAAAGATTGCCTATCTGGAGGTTGAAATTTAGGTTTTGGATTCCCATGATGGTGTGGAGGGAACTAGATAATTGAGAGTCTACAGTGGAAATGGTTGCCTGTGATGGCCATTAAGTATAGGGCATAGATTTTTTTTTTTTTTTTTTGGTACCAGCGATTGAACTCAGGGGCACTGGACCATTGAGCCACATCCCCAGCCCTATTTTGTATTTAATTTAGAGCCACAGTCTCACTGAGTTGCTTAGCATCTTGCTTTTGCTGAGGCTGGCTTTGAACACACCATCCTCCTGCCTCAGCCTCCTGAGTTGCTGGGATTACAGATGTGTGCCACTATGTCCAGCTAGGCCATAGATCTTTAAGAACCAGTGGGAATGGGGCTTTGTATGAACTCTACCGGTACATTGTTAGCTCCTATTGGTAGCTAGACTAGAGATAAGAGTTTAGTAAGGTGAATGTGGATGTCCCAGTGTGCAGAATTCCTAAGCATAAACTTTGGTTTGTGGGAGAACTAAGAAAGCCCATGTTTTCAAGTTCCATTATTTTTAAAATGAATTGTTGGTAAGAGAATATTTCATAGTTGTTCACTCAAAGGAAAAGTCCATGTGAATCAAGTAGTTTGTAAAATCAGATCTACAGGTTCCACACCTCCAACTAGCTCCCAAATCTCCAAGATGTGAACTTGGGCCTGACCCAGCACCAAGAATATGGCTTGGACATAGTTAGAAAAACCCAAAGCACTCTGCAGGTCTGGCTGTTTGCCATTGTGGCTCTAGTAAGCAGTCAAGAGGAGATTCTCCCCTAGGGCTTTCTCGTGTTGCATAAAGTAGCTGCACAGTCTCAGTATACAGAGCCAGCCTACAGCTTTTTACAATTAAAAGGACAAGTCCCTTGTTCTAAAAAAAGTAATCCTGCTTTGCACCTCTCTGTAGGCAGTGTTGTAGTACCTCAGCTTCCCTAATCCTCTATTTAAAATGCAATTGTTCTGGGAGCATTCACACTTTATTATACTCTAAAATTTCTTAAACTGCTTTAAGATGCTCTTCGAAAGCAAATCTCTGATTTTAGAGGTTTAGTGCCTTGGTCTTTAATATAGTCCCTAGATCAGGAACAGCAGCAGCACTTGGGAATTTGTTAGAAATGTTCTCAGGCCCCACCCAGACCTCAAACTCTGGGGTTGAAACCTGGTAATCTGTGTATTACAAGTGCTCTAAGTCATTTTTGATGCAGACTAAGGTTTGTAAATCCCTGGCATAATAGAAGGAATTTGGGCTTTGGGGCCACATAGGCCTGGGTTTCAATCTTGTCACAGTGCCTAGGTAACCTTGGATAATGACAATAGCTAATATTTATTGAGCAATGTGCTATTTACCAGATGATGTGCAAAGCTTTGTTAAGGGATTATCATGCATACATTTATGTTTGGGTTATCCCTATAGAATTTCACATCTAAATGTCTAATTTAGAATTTATCCTTGCTTTAGAGATGAGGAAGCTGAGATTCTATAATGTTAATTGAGTTCCCAAAGATGACAGAGCAGTGGAGCTCTCCTCAGGTAATCTGGATCCAGAGTCTGAGCTTTCAAATGCATATCTACAATTGAAAAGCACTGGAAACAGATGATAGTTAAGAAATCTGAGTCTCAGTTTCCTCATTTGTAAGATAGGGTTAACATTATACTACTGGAGAAATAAAAATCATATATCTTGGGACCAATTCTTTATAGGTAGTCCAGAACCAGCACTTTAAAAAAGAACCCTTCAGTAGAATCTACAGCATTTATGGTACTTTTCCATAAACATGTCAGCAGCAGTGTGACTAGAACAGCAGGAGAGAGGAACAGCTGTAGAAAGAGCCCCAGAGGTGTCATGGAGCCTGTCTCTTGCTTTACGAGTTGTAGCATTAATTCAAGCTAAGCCCCTTCCTCCTTGCCATCTCTACCTTTTACCCAAGTCTAATGGAGTTAAGGGAAGCAGCCCTCTCCATGGAAACTCCTCCCGCGCAATGATTCAGGTAGGCCCCAAGGGAATACCTTTCTGGCAAATTGGTGCTGTGCTATATACTCCTCCATCAGTGCATTCAGGTGGCAGTGAGATTGATGGAGAGGCCTCTCCCTAAAACCTACCCTGCAAGCAGTTTGGAGTCCACACCCTGTTAGTGAAAAGGAGAGGTGATGTGCCCCTCCTCAAAAAAATGTCTCTCTTGGGGATGGGGCTGTGACTCAGTGGTAGAGTGCTTGCCTCGCATGCATGAGTCACTGGGTTCAATCCTCAGCACCACATAAAAATAAATAAATAAAATAAAGGTATTGCATCTATCTACAACTAAAAAAAGATTTTAAAAAAATGCCTCTCCCTTTTCTCATCTTCCTTATAGCTCCTAATTGGCCTGGGGAAGAGGTGTAAGATAGATTCCTTCCTTCCTATGCTTTCTCCTGAATGGTTGTTATGGAGACCAAGCCTGTTCTTTGCCTCTGGCCCATTGGCAGTCAACAAATGACTCCTGGACTGCTTTTCTTATTACCTTGACCCCCTTTCCCAGTAGCTGTTCCTATATCAATGATGCACACAATAGGCATTTAACTTTTGTTAGTTGAGCATCTACTGTATGCCAGGCATCAATTCTAGGTTCTGAAGATCAGTGGTAAGCAAACAAATAAATGCTTATTGAATTAAATTAAACAAATTGGAATGAGTTGCTTAGCCTCGGGCAAGTTAGTAAACAAACTCAGTACTGCAAAGGATCTCAATTGCTTTTCACAAAAACTTATTTCATGAATGAGGCAGTATTCTAGCTGCTGTAGATACATCTGTATTAAAGGCTTTTCTTTACTGCAACTTGCTTTTTTTGAAGAGTAAGACACACAACAAATAAGTATATCCTGATATTAGATGGTGATCATTGCTGTGAAGGTAATAATTTCAAAAGTGACTAATGTTGGGATGTAGGGCTATTTTAAATCTGTGGTCAAGGAACAACATTTGACTTGAGATTAGAAAGAAGAGAAGAAGGGGTTGGGTTGTGGCTCAGTGGTAGAGCACTTGCCTAGCATGCGTGAGGCACTGGGTTTGATCCTCAGCACCACATAGAAATAAATAAATAAAATAAAGCTATTGTGTCCATCTACAACTAAAAAAATTAAATAAAAAAATTTAAAAAAAGAAAGAAGAGAAGGAATTGGCCATGGCAGAATCTAAGAGAAGAGTAATCTAAGCAAGAGAATAGTATTGGCAGGGTCTCTAAGCTGGGATAGTGTGGCTGAAAGGAAACCACCAGAACAAGGTAAATAGTAAAAAGAGGTAGGTATGGGTTGAGTCACTCATCTGTTAAGCCAAGGTAGGGAGTTTAGGTTTTATTCTCTTTTTTTTTCTTGGTACTGGGGATTGAACTCAGGGGCACTCGACCACTGAGCCACATCCCCAGCCCTATTTTGTGTTTTATGTAGAGACAGGGTCTCACTGAGTTGCTCAGTGCCTCGCTGTTGCTGAGGCTGGCTTTGAACTAGTAATTTTCCTGTCTCAGCCTCCCTAAGTGTTGGGATTACAGGCTTGAGCCACCGCGCCCAACTTAGATTTTATTCTCATGTGATGCAAAGCCATTGAAGAATTATAAGCAGTGGACACACGTGATATGATTTATATTTTGTAAGAACACTCTGGCAGGCTGTGTGGAAAATGAGCTGTGCATGGGGAAGAGTGGAAGCTTGGAAACCAGTGGAGTAGAGATGGCAATGTTCCATTTAATTTTTTTAAAGTTGTGACCAGACAAGTATACAATATAAGCAACAAATTACAAAGATTAAATATGCACACTTTGAGTTTAAATTAATGGCTTGCCAAAGTGTCATTATGCTACCTCATATCTCAGTTAACTGGGATTCTTGGAAGGTAGAGCTGAGACCAAGGAAGTCTGTCTAATTTACAACCTTTTTTCACTGTGTGTGTGTGTGTGTGTTTGCTTAAGGTGCCTTAGTGTCTTCTCATTTAGTTTTCTAAAATTAATTCTGACCCACTTAATTCATATATATCCCAAAAAGCAAAAATAGGAAAATTGTATCAAGTAATCACAGGGTGGTGTGTATGCTTGTAAAAAAAACTACTTATGAAATCCTAGACATGCAAAGCAGGTGAACTAGGAAATAATTATTCATATTACAGATTTTTTCCTCTTTTCTGCTTTCTCTAAATAGTCCCCAACATGTTCTTTTAAATAACAATTTCTCTAGTGCAGGTAAGTTTTTGTTTACAGATCATGAACCATTCATTACTAATCATTAACTGTGTGACAGTGAGGCGAGAGGGCAGAGAAATTCAATTCAATTCAACAAACATTTATTGAGGTCCACTTTGTCCAAATAAGGAAGAAGGTAAGTTCTAGGGAAAATACAAAAATTAATAAGATTAATAAGTAAGATTAATGGAAACATGTAACATTGTGAAGGAAGACACCCAGGACATAACTAGTTATGATGTGAGTTAGCCTAGAATAGAGATCTATAAAAAAGGTGCCATGAAACATGAAAGGAGCAATTTGTTCTGACTGGGAAAGGTGGGGAAGTCTTCATATTAATGGATTTTCTTTCATTTATTCATTAAGCATCCTTCCTTGAGTACCTATTATGTGCCCGAACCTGTGATAGATGCTGAGTCTGCCATGGTAAACAAGAACCCAAACAAGTTATTACATTCTAGTGTGATTGGAGACTTGTGAGAGTGAGTTCAGGGTGATGTGGGAGTACAGAGGCATGGCATCAAGTGAAGACACAGGTTTCTTGGAGGTGGCATCATTTAAGTTCAGACAGAAGAGTACAGGTTGGCTGGGTAAGAGCTGCAGTGGGAATAAGGGACAACATTCTAGGCAGAGGAAGTAGCATGTGACAAGGCTTAGAGGTGTGCACAGAGAGAGGAAGAGAGGCAAACTAAGATAAATGAAACATGCCCCCCAGTGATCTACTTCCTCCAGCCATGCCTCATCTGAGTACAATTAGCACTCAGTAATACAAAGTATTAATCCGTTAAATGAATCAACCCACTGATTAGGCCAAATCCCATAATCCAATCATCTCGCCTCCTGCATTACTTCACACATGAGCTTTTGGAGGAACTCTTTTCCAAAATTCTAACATCCTGCCTCTGGTCCTCCCAAACTCATATCTATCTCACAATGCAAAATGCCTTTACTCCATCTCCAAAAGTCCCCATAATCTTAATAGTTTCAGCATTTTCCAAAAGTTGAATTCTGAAGTCTCCTCTGAGACTCCAGGCAAATTCTTAGTTGTGAGCCCCTGTAAAAATTAAAAGCAAGTTAGATACATGCAATATAAAGTGGAACAGAGTACACATTCCCATTCCAAAAGGAAGAAACCAGGGCTTAGAAAGAAGGGATGGGGCCAAAGCAAGATGGAAACTCAGCTGGTTAAGTAAGTCTGGAACCTTCTTGTCCAGCATCTAGGGCATGTGGAAGAAAGATGTGATCGCTAAAAAGCTTTGACAGCCCCATCCTTATGGCCTCTCTAGTTGCAGCACATGTGGCCTCTCTTTTAAGTTATCTCTGTTCACAGCCAGCAGCTTTCCTTGGCAGACATTCCATGTTTCTGGCATCCTATAATTCCAGGGGTTTCCATTCCAGCTTCACCTTCACAGCTTTATGTATCACTCTCTTAGAGTCAGCCTTCAGGGATGCAACTCTGCTACACTTCCCCTGGCCTCCAGGGCCTTCCTTTGAAATCTCAGTGGAAGCTTTGGTGACCCCCTAACTTCAGCAATCTGCATTCTTACAAAACCAGCACAATGTGAACAATAGTAAGGTCTAAAACCAGCTGAAGCAGTAGCTGGGCCTCTTGGAACCGTAGCTGCACTGGCCTCTGAGTGCCTGGGCGACTGAGCATGGTGAAACAAATCCTGGGGAAAACAACTTTCTAAGCAAAATCCTGTGTGAGCAGGGTGCCCCAATGTCTCTTCTTAAAGGAATTTTCATTTCTACACCCTTTAATCTGCAATGGATTTGGTCTTCCTGATTCTTAAGATGACTTCAAGGCATCTTTCCTATTGTCTCTGTGCAAAGTACCTAATTTCTTTTTAGTGGCTAGTAGTCTTTTCAGCAGCTGCATCTTCCTTGGCCACAGTTTTATATATGCTTTCTGGATGAACTGCATTTTTCAAAATCTTTCTTATTTCTTCTCCAAATAATCCCAGCAAACCTGGCTAAATGCTTCTAGCAATACTCTTGCCACCTCCTGAATCCTGTGCTGCCTTGAAATTTTCTCTGCCAGATTACTATGCATAACCTTTCAATTAAGCCTCACACAAAGTGTCAGGACACAGGCAAAATATAGACAAGTTCTTAACTAGAATGTAACATGTGAGGTCTCTAGTCCCTTCCCAATAGAGTTGTCATTTTCATCTGAAGCCTTATGAACACAATGTTAATGTCCTCATTCCTATCAGCATTCTAATCTTCTGAGATCCCACTAAAAATGCCCATTAACCTCTGCTTGCAACATTCTAAGGCTTCTCCAGCATTCATCTCCCAATTTTTCAAAGTCTTCCCACAAACCAGTTCCAAGTGCTTCTGAAATAATTGGTCACATTAGTCACAGCAAACCCCCTACCTCTTGGTACTGATTTCTGTGTTAGTCAGCTTTTCATCATTGTGTGTGACAAAAATATCCAATAAGAATAACTTAGAGGAGGAAAGTTGATTTGGGGCTCACAGTTTTAAAGGTCTCAGTCCACGGTGAGGTAGAAGGAAAGCTTCTCAGCTAATGGCAGTCAGGAGAGAAAGAGAGAGAGAGAGAGAGAGAGAGAGAGAGAGAGAGAGAGAGAGAGAGATTGAGATCTATCGTTTTAATATTCCCAACCAGTCCTGGAGTCCTGGGTAGGTTTGGGCAGAGAGGTTAGATGATCATCACTAGACGTTTATTTATTCCGTAGCAGCATTGTATCCAATTAGTCATTGGGTTTTAGATTGTGTCAATAAAGGACAGCAACACAAACATTTTTTTCAGAGATTTTTCACCCCAAACAAATTCTTGTAAATCTGCCAGAGGTGACTATCTTCCTTTGGCAGCCACTTTTATGGGCTTTTAGATGATAATGAAGGCCTTATCACTTTCTGACAAGTTTCAGAGATGATAAAGACAATCAATTACTTTACTACAGCACAAAAGCACTACCTTATGATCACCTATTACATTTAAATGCTTCTTACTATCTCAACAAGTACTCAATCCACTTCATAAATTGAAAACAACCTAACTTAAAAATATTTTTGTGAAATAAAATGCAAATACAGAAAAATATATGAGACGCAAATTTACAGCTTAAAAATTATTTTAAAGTAAAAAACTGGTTAAGCCCTATCCATGTCTGGTACTAGAACATTGACAGTGTATTAGAAATCTTCTGTAATTCTCTTACCAATCACAACCTCTCCTTATACACTAAATATAATCAATAGCCTATCTTTTATGATAATTATTATTCTACTTTTGTTTATAAGTTACTACCTAAATATGACTCCTAAATTAAATATAGAGGCATTCATAATTATATGTTCATTAAATAATTCAGTTATGACTATTTTGCAATTGACATAAAGTTGTGTATTATACCTTTTGGTTTATTTCACTCAATGTTGTGCTTATGAAAGTTACCAATGTCGTTGCATGTAGTTGTAGAGTGTGCCATTGTGGGCATATACCACAATTTATTTACTCATTCCACTGTTGTTAGGCATTTGAGTGCCTTCTATTCCATGCCTATTATAAATAATGGTGCTGTGTAGATTCTTGTACATGTTTGGTGATGTGCATGTTCACACATTGCTCTTCAGTATATACCTAGGAGTGAAATTGCTGAATTAAAACATATGTTCACCTTTCACAGATATCAGTTTTCCAAAGTGGTTGAACCAATGTGCATTCCTTCCAGCAGTATGTGAGAGTTCTTACTTCTTTACACCCACACCAGCACTTTGCACTATCAATCTCTTTAATTATAGATATTCTGGTAGCTATGTAATGGTAACTCATTGTAGTTTCAATATGCATTTCCCTGATGCTTTATATGGTTTAATATCATTTTGCGTGTTCAGTTGGCCATTTGGATGTCCTATTTTTGTGAAGCTCCTGTTCAAGTTTCTTGCCCACATTTACATTGGGATAAAACAGCATGACTTCTGAGTATGTTTTAAGTTGTATAGGCTAGGAATGTAGCTCAGTGACAGAGCCCTTGCCTCAACATGTACGAGGCCCTGGATTCCATCCTCAGTACATCAAAAAGAAGCTGTGCAGAATTTTGTCAAGTATTGTTGAAGAACCTGATGTGGCTGTAATAAAAAGTATATGTAGGAAGTCTATAAAGGTAGAACAGGAGTCAGTGTGCTGAGATTTCTTCAAGAACTGGGAGCCATGAACAGTGAAAGTAGCATGATCAGATTTACATTTTAGTATACTTTCTTTGGATGTAATGTAAAGAATGGAAGAGGAACTGAGATGAGAGACAGTGAATCCTATTGGGGGCTCTTTCTGTTATCTCAATAAGAAGATAATAGGCCAGGATTGGGGCAGCAGAAACAAAGAGAAACAGGAAGATTTGAGATATGTTATAAGGTAGAAATAAGGGATATTGGAACTTATTATTGGTATGAAAACTGGAGAGGGGGAGTAAAAAATTCTTCCCAGTTCTTAGAATAGAGACTACAGATGATAGAATGGAGAAGGAAGAAGATAATACATTTTATTTTCATAATGTGAATGTTGAGGTGACTGTATGAAATCCAAATGATTTTCTTCAGACAGCCCTTCAGACTATGGGTTTTGAGGGCATGTGTGTGCACATGTGAGCACACATGTACAAGGGTCATACTTTCTTTAAAATGTTACATCACACAGTCTGACAGCATTGTTACTTGGGAATGAGATATTTGTTACTAAATGTTTGGGATTTATGATTGCTTTAAATCAGGGTTTCTCAACTTTAGTGCAATTGACATTTTAATGTTAGATAACAATTGTGAGGACCTGTCCCGTATATTGTAATAAGATGTTTAGCAGCATCCCTGTCTTCTACCCTCTATATTCTCTTAACAGAACCTTTCCTAGTTGTAAGAACTAAAAATATCTCCAGATATTGCTATATGTCCTCTGTGGGGTAAGGATCACTTCCAGTTCATGACTACCATTGATTTGGGTATTATCACTGAGTGGGTGACAGGCAAAGGAATGAGAATGGATGAAAGAGTCCATGAAAGGCAAATAGAGAAAAAGTTGGCTAAGGACAGAACCTTAGGAATGCCTATATTTAGCAGGTGAATGAGAAGTCAAGGAAGATGAGTCAAGAGGAACAAAGTTGTAGGAGGACAACCAAAGGATGCAGAAGATAATGAGGGGAAATCCTATCAACAAGGAGGAAGAAGCTGGTCAATGGTATTAAAAGGTACAAATAAGTAGACCTGATGAGATCTGGGAATAGGGGAGACAAGGAAAGCATTTTTATGCTCAGGGGAAATTAATTATTTCAGGTACATATAGGACAGTGGCAAACTCAATGCTAGGTTATGGAATGTTCATGTTATCTCTTCAGGGAGAATGCTGCTGCCAAGGCATATTGTGAAGGAGTAAACTATTAAATATGTATTCCATCATATTATAATAATTCACTTACATGTCTGATATTATTTATGAGTGTCTAGAGATACTGCCTTAAATCTTACTCATTTTTTAAAAATCTGAAATACCTACTGAGTGTGTAGCTTATAAATGGCTCAAGAAATATGGGTCAGGGCTGGGGTTGTGGCTCAGTGGTAGAGCACCTGCCCAGCATATGTGAGGCACTGGGTTCAATTCTCAGCACAACATATAAATAAAATGAATAAAATAAAGTTCTATCAACAACTAAAAATATTTTTTAAAAAAAGAAATATGGGCTGGGTGTGGTGGTGCATGCCTGTAATCCTAGCACTTTGGGAGGCTGAGACAGGAGAATTGCTAGTTCAAAGCCAGCCTCAGCAACATCAAGGCACTAAGCAACTCAGTGAAACCCCGTCTCTACCTAAAACACAAAATAGGGCTGGGGATGTGGCTCAGTGGTTGAGTGCCCCTGAGTTCAATCCCTGGTACCAAATAAATAAATAAATAAAGGTCAAATGAAGAAAAGGAAATGTGATTTTCTTCTATTGTGTTCCTTCGGGGACAGAGAAATAGCCAGAAAATACATTTGGCAAAAAAAGACTCATAAAATTAGAATGGGTAAAGCAACTATGGTGAGTTGTTTAATCAAACAAGCATTGGAACTTGAATCAGATCTGGAGACAAGAGAGAAGTTGATAAACTGGGAGTGAAGGAAACATCCACTACCTTTACGAGGGTGGAATGAGAGATGGAAGCACTAAAGGGAGGTTTTAGTGAGAAAGGAAGCTTTCTAAGAGGTGACAGTCACTGAGCTCCTACTATGTGTCAGCATTCTTCTGGATTTGCCAATTATACCTTAATAATGAATAAATAGATAAAATTGACATGCATCTTTACAAATTATCCTCATAATGGCTTCATGGAGATGGAATGAATCTTATAGTGGTTAAATGACTTCTTGCTAGACTTAAAATGAGCCACTTAGCTGGACTCCACCAAATGGTACCTTGTGGGGAAGGAGGATAAGCCAGGCAATTGGTCAGAGTTCTCATGGACAAAAAGAACAGTTCCCAATGAAGAAGCTTTCAATCACATTTATCAGAAGGGCATGGCAAACTGTTCTTGCCGTGGGATCTGGCGGCAAGAGATTCTAGGCAGAGTTGGTATTTGCAATATATACAGGTTCCTGTCTTTCATTTATCAGCAGGTCACTTCAATTCTCCAAACTTCAATTTTTAATCTGTAAAATGGTAGAGTAAATTGTATCTCACAGGGATGTCCTAAAAATTAAATGTGACAATAGATAGGAGGAATCTTTGCAACTGAATTATGCTATGCAATTGTTAGCTGTCATTACAATTTCCTAGTCCTATTTCTGTTAAAGCATGTCTAAGGGACATTTTATAGGGAATCCATCCCTGCAAATGGCATTTAAATCCTTTAATAGAATGTGAAGCAACATGTATATTTTCTTGACAAACAAAAATAAAGACAAGAATGCCTTCAGATTGGTTTTTGTCTTCAAATGTGGTGTCACACTTTCCATTCAATAAAAAGGTTCTTTTGAGCAAGGTAGGTTGATTAGGAACAGAATACTCTGATTCTTGATATGACCTTTGGGGTCATAATGCTCTCTGAGAGGAGGGAGTTGAGGGAGAGAGAAGCATCCCTGTCTACATGTTCTCCAAAGCAATAAACAACTTGAGCCATCAATACTGGAAGTTGCTTCTCTTCCTTTTCACCTTAAGTCAGTTCCTTGAAGAATAAAATGGAGGCACTGTTTATCTACAGAATATCAGATCATATGGTATATCTATTTTTAGTTTTTTGAAGGAACTGTATACTGTTCTCCAAATTAAAGAAAACTTATCAATAGCTCGTTTTGTAAAGTACAAAAAGAACATAGCATTTAAGAAAAGAATACTGGAGTTTCCCACTTATTTAATATAATCACTCTATATTTTTTACACACCTATGTGTCTAACTCTGTGCCAGACAGTGCTATGAACAATTGCTTTCTATTCTCAGTGAGAACACAGAAAAGACAGAAAACCATATAACCCAACTCTTAGAGCAAGATGGCTGCCATAAGCAGGGCAATTGGGGTCCCCCAAAGGGGACCATTACTGAGATTAATGTAATTTAGAGGGCAAAGCCTTAGCAAAGACAGAGGCAGGAATAAATATAAGTAGGTTTTGGGTCTCTCTGTGGGCAATTTTATATTTTAGCCCTCCCTCAACTTTCTAAAGGGGTATGAATGTGAATGAGTGCACACACACGCACATCCTGACTCACACAAATACCTTTCTTGAACACTCACGATGTACCAGGCATTGAACTAGGCACTGAAGGCATAATGATGACTAAAGCTGTGTCTCATTTGGCTCTTCACATCAGGCACCTCTTAAAATAGCTAGACCTCAAGTACTTTTTAGTTTCAATTTTCACCACATGCTTCTCTTTTCCTTGCCCAATCTCTTCAGGCTTCAGTTTTTGGTTTTCTTTTTCCTTATTACTTCTTTTTACCATTCCCCCACCACCACTTGCTTGTCCATTTTATGTCAAACCAGTTGAAGAATTAATGAAGAACGAATATCTACATCTCATCCCTTTACACATCCCTGAGCTGTTCTTCACTGACTGCAGTCACCCCAGACTGCATTCTACCCTGGAGCCCCTTTCACTTCCCTATTCCTACAGCAGGCAGCAAGCAAAAATGCTGATTTTCCTTTCCATCTTCCCCTCTATTAGCATCAAACATTCCTAATTGCCTACAAGTCCCTCTCCCACCCTGTTACCTTCCTTCTCCTTCCCTCTACTGTGATCATTAGTTCTCCACCCACCATCTCTTAAGCATACACAATTCTTTTATTTTTCAGTGGCAATGATCTTTCAGGCCATTTCATTTTTGTTCTCTAGCATTTTGTCTAATTATCTCATTTCTAGTTTATTCTCATACAAGTATCAAACAGGATTTACCTCCATACAGCACACACACACACACACACACACACATATAAAAACATATATAGTCTATTTTTATTACCTAGATTTCATCAGATTACACATTTATATGTACCTTAAAGTGCGTTCAGAAAATTGAGTCCACTCTTCATTATGTACACTATTCAAAGTTATCAGTGGTACTGCTAATGTTAGAATTATACCTTTTGAATTAGAGATGTATTTGAGAATTTGTTTTACAGTCACCTCAGTTCCTAATTCTGTTTTTCTTGGCCTGATATTAGAATGAGTTTGCATTTCCTGAGCACACATGAATTGCTGGCAAAGGGAGGGGGGAGCTGGGTGGCTGAGAGTGGAGGTGCCTGGATGCAGCCTTTGCAATTGGGGGAGGGGCAAACCAGGGCTCCAAATGACCACAGATAATTCACAAAATAAATGATCCACAGGCTGATAATCAAGCAGTGAATGTGCTTTAAACACTGCAGCAGGCTTCAAGCCATGATGAAGTGTTTTTTGGAGCTGCTCTTTGTCGCAGCTGTGAAGCTGCTTTTCATAATCGAGCAGAGCAGTACTGGAGACACTAGCTAGTATGCAGAGGCCAGTGTTTGAGGGGCCACTAAAAGGCCCAATGCATGATATCCAAAGAAAAGAATGGGATAAAATCAAGGTTTCTGAAAAAAAACAAAACAAAAACAAAAACCTGAGACTTGGAAGCCCAGTGGGTAGAGGGATCTTTGAAGTTGAGTGCTTCTCTTCTGGGAATGTAACTCAGATGTAGAGGATTTTCCTAGCAGGCCTGAAGCCCTGACTTTGGTTCCCAGTATCCCTCCAATAGGTCAGGAGCCTTTGGACAATTAACTTATTTACTGTAGACTCCAGTTGGGAATAGAAGTGTCAGACAGATGGCTCCAGTCTCATCCATATGGACCAGGAATTGGAGTAGGGCCCCCCAAGTACCACAGCAGTCCAATGTTAAGAAGGATATGGACTCAGGTAGACCACCTATTGTATTGCCTAGATTAACACAGATAAGTTAGAGGAAATGGGAAAGGAGAAGAGGTATTGTGGAAATGTTGTAACTTAGAGGTTATACAAAAGCTTTGTGTTTAGTCCTAGCACTGACAATGTGTTGCTAGTGAGATGATTTTAGGTCCCTATTTTAAGTGGGGCTAAAATACAGATATCATTAAATTTTTATCAAATTTAAAATGCATACCTTCATTTTCTTTGAAGACAGAGTGAATCTTGCAATCAGTGACTTCTTACAATGGCCCTCACTTATTTTTCATTTTGATATTTTTGTGTAACTTCCATTTGATGTCATCTTAGACTTGAAATGTGCTAAATGTCTTGCCAGAATAAGCTTTTGATGAGAGCAGGGCTGAGCTTGTAATGACTGTAGCTGTGAAGGGTCAAGTTAGTTAGGGTTGCTGTCCTTTTAGAATTTTGACAACCATATCTCACTATTGGCAGGAAAGGGAGTCACTGTGAAACCACAGATCTACATGGTTCTCACATGGATTTGTGTGAAGACATAGCTCTCTACCCTAGTTCTTAAGAACCACAGGCAATCCATTACATTTATTCCTTTAAATTTTATTGTGTTTTGGGGCTGGGATTGTGGCGCAGTGGTAGCGTGCTCGCCTAGCATGCGTGAGGCACTGGGTTCGATCCTCAGCACCACATAAAAATAAAATAAAGATATTCTGTTCACCTACAACTAAGAAAATAAAAAAATATTTAAAAAAAAATTTTATTGTGTTTTATTTAACTCATCATCCCATTCATTTACACAGCCAAATCATGTGCTAGGTGCCAGGATACAAAGACAGCCCCTGACCTCCAGGTATTGTAGGGAGACTAGACAACAACAAGACTGATATATAAATGCTAAATTAGAAGTATGTAGAGTTAAGTGGAAGCACATAAAAGGGGTACTCAGTCTAAACTTGGATTTGGGGGGATAAGCCTAGAGAAATAGATTCACTTAGCCTTTTACTAGTTGTTTGATCTCTTATGCCTCATTCTCTGTCATTAAAATGGTAATGATAATAGCACCCACCATGAAATTACAAGGATAAAATGAAATAATGCAAGTGGAGCTTTTAGAACACTTTCTGGGGCATGGTAAGGGTAATATAAGTGTTAAATGAGTCTTCAGCAGCTTAGCGTGAGTGTTTGAGCAGCTTCTTAAAAGATTAGAAGAATTACTTTAAAAATAAAGGATAAAACCTTTCAAGGGGTAGGGATAGAAAGAACATGATACATTTTGAAAATTGGAAGTTTGGTAAAACAGAGCATAGATTGTGTATTGGCAAGGATAGAGGAAGAGGTGACAAGGAGGGTGTCAACACATGGGACTAAACCTTGTTTGCCATGGTAATAAGTTTGGACTAGACTCTGAAAAAGCAGAGTAGTTTTTGAAGAATTTTATGTCACAGTAATCCACTCTTCAGCTTGTGAGGTAGTTACTATTTTTTTCTTTTGGTACTGGGGAGTGAATCCAGGGGTACTTAACCACTGAGCCACATCTCCAGCCCTTTTTTGTATGTTATTTAGAGACAGGGTCTCACTGAGTTGCTTAAGGCCTCACTAAGTTGCTGAGGCTGGCTTGGAAGTTGGGATCCATCTAGAGACACTGGGCCCCAAGGAATGACACATAGGTTAAGTCCCCTGAGTTGGCTTTGTGCCTCATATATTCAAGACTAAATACTCAAGAAGCCAGATACAGAGAAACACCAAAAAGTGCAAACATTAAAAAAAGGTCCCAGAAAAGCTTGTTTTCTCTAGACAAAGGACAAGGAAAGGGAAAAATTAGCAAGACAAAAAAATTCCAACCAAACACTAAAACAAACAAACAAAGAACCAAAATTCTGGTCTCTCTCCCACTATTATCAGCAGAGATCAAGTAGAGACATTAGACTTCTACCTTGGCCAGGGCTGTAAAAAGGTATACCAACCCCATACCACCTCCTGCCATGGAGGTATTAAAGAATGCTGAGTGTGGATCTGAGATTTTCATCCTCATCTGGATGTAATGATATTCCCTTCCACGATATCACACAGAAACTACGTGGGAAGCTAGGACTTTGAGGAAATCCATCCACTACTTGCTAGGGTGATGTCAGAAGATACCTTGTGTGAATATGGGTATTTCAATGATACTCTCTGAGTAGCAATGTAGGCCTATGGGGAAACTTGACTTTAATTCAAGTGTGGCAGTAATGAAGCAGCACCTACCTTTCCCATGCCAGAGCAGTGTCAGAGGAAGCCTACTAAAATGAGAAATTTAAAAGTTACAGAGTCTCATGAGAAAATACCCAAATGTTTAGGTTTCAATAGAAAAATAACTCATCATGCTGAGAAGTAAGATGATCTCTATTGGAATGACAAGAGACAGTCAACAGATATCCATGACAGGATGACAAGAATTAAAATAAAATAGTAAGAATTAACCAGATGCAGTGGTGCACACTTGCAATACCAGCAGTTCAGGAGGCTGAGGCAGGAGGATTGCTAGTTCAAAGCCATCCTCAGCAACTTAGCGAGGCCCTAAGCAATGCAGCAAGACTCTGTCTATAAATAAAATATAAAAAAAGGCTGGAGATGTGGCTCAGCACCCCTGGGTTCAATCCCTGGTACGAAAAAAAAAAAGAAAAAAAAAAGAAAGAATTATCTTAAGATAAAAAATAAAGCTACTACCATAAAGTGCTTCAATAAGCAATTACAAATACGCTTGAAACCAGTGAAAAAGTAGAAAGTTTCAGCAAAGGAAAAGAAATTCTAAGAAAAGTAATAGAAGACATAAAGTACAACCAACTGGAAAATTTAAAACTGAAAAATACAACAAGAAAATTAAAAACACTGAAAACATGGGGTCAGTAATGGAATGGGGAGAAGACAAAACAATCAGTAAACTTGAAAATGGAACTACAGAAAATATCCGATGTAAATACTAAACTGAAAAAAATACAGCACCTTAGGGATTTGTGGTACTATAATAAAAAAATCTAACCTCAGTGGCACTGAAGTTACAGGAAAATAAAAAAAGATGGGACTGGAAAGTATTTAGAGGAAAAACATGGCTTAAATTTCCCTAGGTTTGACAAACTTTTGAATCTGTAGCATCCTAAGTGATCCTAAAACATAAGTCTGTGTCAAGTCACATCATTGTCTTGAAAACTAACAATAAACAATCTTGAAAGCAGTCACAGAAACATGATGCACATTCTATAAAATGATGGTGAATTTTCCATCAGATACCATGGTGGCCAGAAGGAAATGGTACAAGATTTTTTTCAATAGCTGAAAGAACCGGATCATAACAACCAAATCATAATTCTCCATCCAGTTAAAATATCATATAGATATGATGTGGAACCCAGGACATTTCTGAGGAAAGAAACTAAGAGAATTGTGGCTAGCAGATCTATTTACCTTAAAAGATAGCTAAAGGGATTTCTGAAAGCAAAGGAATCTTGGAACATTAGGAAGGAAGGAAAAATAGTAGTGCATACAATAGACATTTTATGGACAGAACTACATCTTTCCAAAATTCACATGTTGAAGCAGTAACCCCCAGTACCACAGAGTGTGACTATATTTGGACATTGGGCCTTTAAAGAAATAATTAGATAAAATGAGGTCATATGGGTGGGACTTAATTCAATATGACTAGCATACCTATACAAAGAGGTGATTAGGAGATATATTGGTGCTCACACAATGGAAAAACCATGTGAAGAAACAGCAAGAAGGCAGTTATTTAAGAGACCAAACCTGTCAACAACTTGCTCTTTGCTCCAGAACTATAAGAAAATAAATTTGTTTTGTTTAAGCCACCAAAGTTGTGGTATTTTGTTATGGCAGCCCCAGGTGACTAATATACTTTCTTTTGCTTTGTGATTTTTATAAATTATGTTTAATGGTTGAAGCAAAAATAATAATACTACAGTTGTTCTCAGTAGACATAAAGGAAAATTTTAAGACAATTATATTATAAATTGGAGCTAAGAAAGGGACATAAAGGGAGTTAGGGGTTCTCTGTTTTACTGTACATGGAAAAATGTTGCTACCAGTAGAATGTGATATATATGTGTATATATGTATATATATATATATGTGTGTGTGTGTGTATGCATTATATATGTGATATGTAAGTTGTAGAATATTAAGGACAGTCACTAAAATGCTATATAAAGGGGTAAACAAAAAACTAAACTAAAAAACTGAACTAAACTAATAATGTTCAATTAATCCTCCTGGGAAAAAACAGTGAACTGAAAAACTGAACATAAAAATGGATTTGTTAAAAATAAAATGATAGATTTGATCCCAGCACTTAGGGAGGCTGAGACAGGAGAATCACGAGTTCAAAGCCAACCTCAGCAATGGCGAGGTGCTAAGCAACTCAGTGAGACCCTGTCTCTACATAAAACACAAAATAGGGCTGGGGATGTGGCTCAGTGGTCGAGTGCCCCTGAGTTCAATCCCCGGTACCAAAAAAAAATGATAGATTTGAGCCCTAATATATCAATAATTACTTTCACTGAAAATTATCTAAATACACAAATTCAAAGAGAGATCTGTAGGGTGAAATTTTAAAAAAAGAATGACCTACCTAAATTCTTTCTGCAAGAAATTCTCTTCAAATATAATGATGTATATAGCTTGAAAGTAAAAGGATGGAAAAAGATATACCATAAAACATTAATTTATAAGAAAGAAAGAAAGTGGAAATGGCTTTGATAATGTTAGATAGAGCAGACTTTAGAACAAAGAAAATCATCAGGGACAGAGAGGAATGTTACATAATGATAAAAGCATAAACCCATCAAGAAGACACAGTGATCCTAAATGTGTTAGAACAAACCAATGGAGCCACAAAACCATGAGGTGAAAATGGATTGAACTAGAAAGAGAAATAAATCTAAAATCGTAGTTGGAGATCAATACAATTTTGTTGTTCTAATAATTGATGAAAGTACTAGACAGAATATCAGCAAGGATACAGAAAAACTAAATACACCATTGTTTTCATCTGAATGTGTCAACCAAATTCATATGTTGGAATCTGATTCCTACAGCAATAGCATTAAGAAGTGGAGTCTTTGGGAGCTGATTAAGTCCTGAGGGTTCTGTTCTCATAAATGGGATTAGTGCCCTAATAAAAAAAGGCCCAAGGGAGATTGTTTGCCCCTTCTTCCACATAAGGACACACTTGGAAGGCACCATTTATGAGGCAGAAAGTTAGCTCTCCCCAGACACCAAATCTACTGGTACTTTTGTCATGTACCAGTATGTCATGACTACCTAGCCTTCAGAACTGTGAGCAATACATTTCTGTTATTTGTTATAAGTTACCTGATAAAAGGTATCACTCATATCATATCATTCATATGGATTGTGTAAACAAGCACGAGTTTCCATCCTAATTTCAGACTAAGTGAACTTCAAGCCAAAGTTAATCAGAAGAGTCAAAGAAGCACATTTCATAATGCTTAAGGGAATTATATATCAGCAAGACATAACAATTGTAAATATTTATGCCCCAAACAACGGAGCATCTATGTACATCAAACAAACCCTTCTCAACTTCAAGAATCAAATAGATCACAACACAATAATGTTAAACTTTAACACACCTCTCTCACTACTGGACAGATCTTCCAAACAAAAATAAAAAATCTATAGAACTAGATAATACAATCAATTATTTAGATCTAACAGACATATATAGAATATTTCATCAATCAACAAGTGAATATACTTTCTTCTCAGCAGCACATGGATCCTTCTCTTAAAGGTATTTTTTATATTAGTTCAGACTAGGATGACATCAACTCACAAGACCTAACAACATTTATAGAGCACTTCACCCAAAAATATCAGAATTCACATTCTTTTCAAGTGCTCAAAGAACATACACCAAGATAACATATCCTGGGGCATAAAACAAACTTCAACAAATTTAAAAAAAGTAAAATCACAGAGTGTGTTCTTCAATTGAAATAGAATCAAACTAGAAATCAATACCGGAAAGGCAAGTAAGGTTTATTCCAGGGATGCAAGGCTACTTCAATATTTGAAAATTAATCAATACCATGAACCACATTAAGAGGCTAAAGGACAAAAATCACGTGATCATATAAATTGATGCAGAAGAGCATTTAATAAAATTTGACATCCATTCATTATAAAAACTATCAACAAACCAAGATTAGCAGGAGACATCATGAAGTTGATAAATAGCACATATAGAAACCCTATAGCTAATATCATCTTTAATAGTGAAAGACTGACTAGCACTGCTCTTCAACACAGTACTGGAAGTTTCAGACTGTTCAAAAGGGAAATAAAAGGCATACATATAGGAAAGGAAATTATATAACTATCTATTTGCAGATTCCCTATGGAAAACATCCCAAAGAAACTACATAAAATTTCCTAGAATGAATAAGTGAATTTAGCAAGGTCTCAGGATGTGAGGTTAACTACAAAAATAAATTGTGTTTATGTATACTAGCAATGAAGACATAAATACTAAAATTTAAAATACAAGACTGTAATCACTCAAAAAAGAAAAACACAAAGTTGTAATTCTAACAGAACATATATAAAACTTTTATGTTGAAAAATATTTAAATAAGCTGAGATACATACTGTGTTCATGAGTAGGAATATTTCAACATAATAAGGGTGATGATTCTCCCCAAAGTGTTATATATGTTTTACGAAATCCTTATCAAAATCCCAACAAGATTGTAGTCATAGATAAACTTATTCTGAAATACATATGGAAAGGTACAGGATTTAGAATAATTAAGGCATTCTTTGTTTCTTAAGAACTCCATACTGAAAACAAAAAGATTTCACAGTAGGTGAATGGATAAACTGTCCTCCATTCATACCATAGAATACTATAAAACACTGACAATTAATTAACTATTGACACTTGCAACAACTTGTTTGGACTCAAGGGAATTGCACTTAGTGAAAAAAGTCAATCTCAAAAGGTCACATACTACATTATTCCATTTATATAACATTCTCAAAATCACAAAAATAATAGAGATAGAAAACAGTGTTTTGGTTACCAAGAGTTAGGAATAACAGGGGTAAGGGTGGTGAGTGAAATTATAAAGGGGTAGCATGAGTGAGGTCTTTAGGGTGATGGATAGTCTAATATTTTGATTGTAGTGGTTGTTGCAGGAGCTAATGTATCTGATAAGTTGACATAAAACTGTCTACATGTATTATGCTAATTTTAATTTCCTGTTTTGATATTGTACTATAATTAAACATGATGTAATCATTTGGGGAAAGTGAGCAAAGGCTGCATAGGATCTGCCTGTACTATCTTTGCAATTTCCTGTGAGTTTGTAATTGTTTCAAAATAAAAAGTTAAACAAAAATTGAAAAAATGACTTTGTGTCCAAATAGTCATTAAAATCCTTTGAAAGGGTCATGTCAGTGGAGAGGGAGATTTTTTTTTTAATACTTGCATAGTCTTTAATCTGATTAATGAGACATATATAAATAAAGATTCCTGGCATAATTCTTTTTTTTTCCTCAAAAGTTGCATTTTAATACATGTTATCAAACATAACAGAAAAAAACAAATTTTCAGAAGCTGTACACACTATTCACTGAAAACATTTG
>CM053417.1:83417324-83435629 GCA_028644305.1 Xerus rutilus | reverse complement strand
AAACCAAATGCCGAATGGTCTCTCTGATTAATGGATGCTGATGAATAAGGGAGGTGGGAATGGGAAACATAAGAGAAATAGAGAAACACTGGACGCGACATGGGGAAGGTGGGGGGCAGGAAAGGGGAATGGGTATAGTAAGAGGGAGATTTTGAAGATACAGAAAAGAGAAAATATAACAGAACAAGGTTCTTGAGGAAGCAGAAGGCATGGAATCAAGAGCACAGGTAGAAGGATAAATGTTACTTAGAAGGAGGCACCTCTTTTCCTCTGAGGCATGAGGGATCAGGTTAGGGTAGTTACAGATACAGATAGGAGTATTGTTGAGAGAGGTCTTGACCTGACAACCTCTGCTTTCTTAGCACTTGAAGAGGAATATCATCTACTGAATATGATGGGAGATATGGTGGGTAGCGGACTTGAATGCGTGGTGAGAGTTTCAAATAGCCAATGAAGGGATTAAGAGAAGAACCTGATTAGGGTTATATGGGATGATAATCTGGCCTCTTGAATATCAATCAAGTTAAAGTTTAAGATCAAAATTTGATAGTAGTTGTTATCCACATAATGTGATATTTCTCCAGTCAAACTCAGCCTGGCACATGTGAGGAAAGGCCAGATGACCCTTGTTAGAGTTTGGTTGTGAGGGTGCAGTGGAGGTACAAAATGTAAAAGGTAATACCAGAGAGAGGACAGTGACGAGGTGAAGTTATTGCTCAGGAGTTCTACACTGGTCAAGGAAAGCAATTTAAGGTCTCTGTGAAATGGAGTAATCAGTATCCTAAGAGTAGGAAGTGAGAGATTCAGAGGGTAAGAAGGTGTGATCCCACAATAGGATATTCAAGTTCAAAGTTTCAGAAATGGTGCAGTTTCAAGTACCAAAAAGTCCAGAATGTGGCTATAGTTGAAGCAGAAAAGAGAAAGTCACTGAAATTAGAGAGAGCCAGGAACTTACAAGACCAACAGCTCAGTAGGTTTTTTGGCTATTAAGTTCTCCAAAGATGGCAGGACTTGGGTGAGAGAGGAAGAAATTAGGGGTAGGATCCATAGATTTAATGAATATGGAAGAATGACCAAGTGGCTTGAGGAAGCAGGAGGCATGGAATCAAGAGCACAGGTAGAAGGATAAATATTACTTTATAATGTAGTATGTGACCTTTTGAGATTGACTTTTTTCACTAAGTGGCTTTGGTCACTTGGTCATTCTTCCACATTCTGGCCATTTGCTGAAGATATGAACTTCAAAAGAAAAGGGTTTTACATAAGGAGTAATTATTTGGAAGCAAATATGGAGACCTAGAAAGATATGTAATACTTGCCCCCTGATTATGCCACACCAGAAAGGACTTAAGAAGTAGAGTTCTTAGGTGAGATTCATTTGTGCATTTGCTCATTCAGTCAACAAATAATTATAGATAGGAGACATAAGACCTGATCTGCAAGTTTGTTTGTTTTGCTGAGATAGCTATTCAAAATTCCTCCATTGCTCTCAAAATCTTACAGTATGGGCGATAAACTATAGAGCACTTATGACTTAGTTGAGAGAAAAGATCTTCATGGCTCCTCATTCTGATGTCCATCATATTTGATATTCTGTGATATGCATGTTTGGGTATGGTCATTAGTCTTATGGGAGAACCCATCAAATTCTACTATCATCCTTACCAATTTGTTCAGTTGGTGAGATAAATGGCAGGAGCGACCTGCCTAGCACTCACATATTCCCTGCTTATAGTATTTCTATGAGTTAGTAATTCCATAAACAGGGAAAATGGAGTAAGACTGCCTTATCTAACATGTGGTGAGTTCTACCTTGTTTTCTTTCTTTGCAAAGAAAGATGTTTTTAAATAATACATTTAGAAATATGGACCTAGACTAACTTCAAATACATTGGTTAATAGTTTTAAAAATCATTCTTTGCCAATTTTTTGGAAGTCAAAATTGTATTAGTCAATTTTCAGTGTTTTAGACTTTCTCCCAGTCTGGATCTCACTTACACCTCCCCATAAAAAAACAAAAACAAAAACAAAAAAAAAACTCCATTTCCCCTCTTCTCATCTTGAATGTATTTGATGTTTGTAACCTACAATATAAATGGCTTCCATATTTTGCTCTCTTGCTTTTAGGACTTTGCACATGCTATCCCTTTTGCCAGGAATATCCTTCTTTCTTCTTCACTCTCTGTCTTATTAGTTCCTACTTGTCCTTTTGTCCTTAACTTAGCCATCATCTCCTCTCAGACGCCTTTGTTGCTTCCAGAGAGACACTTCTAGTGTCCCCTTCTCTCTGTTTTCATAGCCTCATGTTTCATTGCATGATAACCGTACCCCATATGAATGATTTTGTACTTACCCTGTGATTCTTTCAACAGACTTTGAATTCTACAAAGGCAAGGACTATGTCTCATTGATGTTTCTATACCCAACACCTTGTACAGTGCTAACCATATAGCAGGAATAAATATATATTGAATGAATGAATGACCCAAATTTCTAATTCAAGTTGCTTAAGATATTGTTTTGCAACTATGAACATACAAAGGGGATCATGGAGCTGAAGATTTTAAACGAAGACTGACTTGGAAAATCAAGTCCATTTGGTGGCCAAATTCACTTACACTGGAGTGGTTTTCCACTCTAACATAGAGATCACCTTTGATAGAGAAAATTAAACATATGCCTCCTGTTTCAGTTAGATTTTTTGCTGCTGTGACTAAAAGATCTGACCAGAACAATTTTAGGGAAGAAAAGTTTATTTGAGGGCTCACAGTTTCAGAGGTCTTAGTCCATAGAACGATAGCTCCATTCCTTGGGGCTTGAGGTGGAACAGGACATCATGGCAGGAGAGTGTAGCAGAGAGAAGAAGCTCACATTTTGATCAGAAAGCAGAGAGTGAGGTCTCCACTTGCCAGATACAAATATATAACCCTAAGCCACGCCCCAGTGAGCCACTTCCTCCAGCCACTCCCTACCCACCTCCAGCTACCACTCAGTTAATCCCAGCAGGGACTAATTCTCTGATTAAGTTAAGGCTCTTATAACCCAATTATTTCTCCTCCAAATCTTCTTGCATTGTCTCACACATGAGCTTTGGGGGGACACCCCACATCCAAACAATAACACCTCCCTTCCATCTCTCACTACTTCACATAGATAAAATATATAGAAGCCTCTCAAGAAGTACTTTTAAATTTATAAATAATGTTGTTTATCATTTTGGCTGCATGTAATTTGATGCTGCATCCAGTTAATTAATTCAAATAATGAGAGGAAGAGCTCAATTTCTTTTCATGATGTCCCAAACTTTCTTACAGGTATTTCCTCCTTTTGTTTATTATGCATTTCAAGATCTCTCCTCTTTCTGATTCTTGGAGATGAGAATGGCGGGGGGGTGGATTGCAAGTGACTCTAGTGTCTCTTTGTCCCAAATTTCCTCAGTTCTGGTACCTGGCTTTAATGGTTTGGAGATGAGTATGGGGTTCTGGCCTAAAAGCATGGGTTCCATAATAATTTATTGGACAAATGCATCTCATTTTTGAGCCACAGTGTCTTTATCTGTCAAGGAGAGGGTTCAATTAGGTGATACATTAGTTCTAAAATGTATCTGACTCTCTTCTTTGTAGTTTTATTTCTAACCCTACAATATGCAGCTGTCCCTGAGGCCTCCAACTTACATAAAATTCTGTCACGCCTCAGATTTGAATCATAGCAAATAGATCCCTGGGAAGTATCCCAGGGTATGAATTATTAATGTTCCCACCACACAGTCTCTGTGTGAATATTTACTTATATCACTGGGTATCTAATCCTGACAACAAATCATCATTTGAATGGTTTACTGATGTTTTCTCTTCCCCTCAGTAATTTTGCATGTGTCTTCCTTTCACCTTGAGGATTGTGTAATTCTGTATTCCCCTGTGAGACTCTGACACTGAACAGTAAAGAGAATGTCAACATCCAAATCCCACTTTTAATGCTTTTCCCCATTCTTTTAGAGATTGCTGCATTCACCCCCCATTCTATGTCTCCTTTCACCCCTGACCACCTCAAGTCATTTTCATATCCAGGAGCTTATGATTTGCCCTCCACACTCCATAGCTCCAGGATCTGTAGCCACAGTGCTATTCAATGAGGTTTTTTAGTTTTTGTGTTTTTACTTGTGTGTGTGTGTGTTTGTGTGTGTGTGTGTATATATATATATATATATATATATATATATATATATAATTTTTTTTGTATCATGACTTAACCCAGAGGTGCTTAACCACTGAGCCATATCTTCAGCCCTTTTTATTTTGAGACAGAATCCTGCTAAGTTGCTGAGGCTGACTTTGAACTTGCAAACCTCCTGCCTCCAATGAGGTTCTATAATGTGCTCACAGATCTAGTTATTTCCCAGAGGAAAAAACCTATTTGGATATCTCAGCGTTGTGCTATGGGGCTTGATCAGCAGCTGTTACATGCTTCACCCTCTCTCTGGTCTTGGTTATACAGTATTCCACTCATTCTCACTCTTTCATACGAACTTCTTATCTCCTTTCCTCTCCCCTTCTTTCTCACTCTCTCATTTCCCACAACACTTGCAGTATTTTGTTGCAACCAACATTTTTCTCTGCCTACAGGTTAGACAAGCCCTTTATTCCCTCCAAAATCCTCTGAATTAACCGTCCTTTACCACCTCCATTGGGGGCTAATGTGTACCACCATATTGATTTAATCAAAGGTATAATAAAGCCAAACTGTAGAAACACTTTGAATGTTAATTCTGTGGCTTGTTACAAATCACTCTGGACTGCCTTCCAAACTAGAAACTTGCACGGGGTGTGATGTAGATGTTTCATTTTGTATTCATGATAGTATTGGAGATTCCCCTTCAAATGTTGTGTGCCTTTCTGTAAGCAAAGGTGTCTCAACCATCTCAGTGGGGGTTCTGTCATGATAAATCAATTCCAAATATGTGGGGGAACCTGCATTGGATGTTACTGAATGGCATGTCACTGAGGCACTGCCATATTAGACAGAAGTCCCTTTAGGACATACAATCTGGACCAGATCCATAATGAAGGCTCTTACCTGTTCCATTAAAAGCACCTAAAAAACTGGGTGCATTGGTGCATACCTATAATCCCAGTAGCTTGGGAGGCTGAGGCAGGAAGATTTCAAGTTCAAAGCCAGTTTCAGCAATTTAGTGAGGCCTTCAGCAACTTAGTGAGATCCTGTCTCTAAATAAAAAAATAAAAAGGGCTGGGGATATAGCTCAGTGGGTAAGCACCCCTGGGTTTAATTCATGGTAAAAAAAAAAAAAGCAACTAGCAAACATTACTGAAACACATTCACCAAAGGAATATTGCAACTATTGATGACATAGCCAACTACTTAGTTAAAAAAATGAAATGTAATAATGTAAGTTGGATAGTACCCCCTAAGAGGAGACACTGATTTTGACAACCCATATCAGAACAATTCAATAGGTCTGATCCTGGGAAGACTAGGAGTTTTCATGAAGTTTACTTCAGTCCAGAAATAAAAAGTATCATAACTTCACACTCCCACCCCATACTCTACCTCCACTAACAAAGAGAAAATTTAGATTTAAATAAGTTCAAAAATAAACAAGTAAACAAACAAATAAATTAAAAAAAAAGTTCTGTACCCAGGAGTCCTTTTTCATTGTGGTTAGCCTAGCATGACTCCTGGTTTCCCAATCTGAGACTGTTTTTTCTCTGAGACTCAACACCCTACTTCTAACACTTCCACACTGAGAACAAGCTTAAACTGTATCAGCCCAGGAAGTCTGGGATGGCTACCAATATGCCAATTCCCTTCCCTTTCTTGCAATGGATATTGGAGAACCATTTTTATGTAGTTATTATTATGTGTGGCTGCAGTTTGACTGTGGGCTTCTGAAAATCACAGTTAAATCCTGGGAATATGAATGATAGTATTAAAGGGAGACACTGAATTCTGATCCTTAAAGGAGACACCTTTATCACTAGTTAATTCTCTAGCATTATTCTGTGCCATGGCACTCATTTTGGGTGGTAAATTGGACCAACTAAGAAGAAATTTAAGGTTCTATGACCAGTGCTTATGCATTTCTCTATGATAGAATCTTGGGGTTAGTCAGAGTGGTATCTTCTAAAAAGAGAAAATTCCCTTGTTTGATCTATGGACAGAGATTCATGAGTTCTATGTTCCATTAGCTGCCACAGTCCACCTTTCTGACCTCAGGATAAAGCAGGGAAAGAAAAGATGCAGCAAGAAATGCTGATTTCCTGTGCTGAACCCAGATCTCATTTCCTCCTCTTTATTCCACCTTCACAGGAAGTTTGTGCTGATGGCCTGGCGGAAGTAGAAATGCAAATATCTCCTTTTAGCTAACTAGGCTTAGCATGGTGAAAGCAGTCTAGAGGACATAGTTTAAGAACCATGGTTTGCATTTAAATTCTTCTTCTTCTTCTTTTTTTTACTGTGTGACCTATGGCAAATCATTTCATTTCCTTGTATCTTATTTTCATTATTTATAATGATAATAACAGCACCTACCTCATTGGAGGTGATGAGAAGATTAAATAACTACATAAACCTAATACCCTAAGGAAAATACTTTGTATGTAATAATTTATATATGAAAGTTTGTTACCAGTCATAGAAAAAGCACTGAAACTCAAGTCAAACTGATCTTCACCATTTTAAAGTCACTTCTTCCTCTTTTCTATATTGTTACCATAAAGTGGAAGGAAATACTCATCTCATCACTTTGGGGTCTAAAATGAAGTAACATATATAAAACATCCAGCACTTAGCAAACATTCAATACATGGAGATTCTTTTTTTTTAAATTCCCCCATCTTTTATTTGTTACCTATACTTTCAGCCCTGGTAAACCCCATGTCCCTAAGGCTCAAGATCCTGTCTCTAACTTGCTTTCACTAAGAATTCTATAATCAAGCGATCTCTGCCAACTCTGTTTCATTTCCATTATTTATTTAAGTAATGGTATTATTACTGCCATTTATTATGCATCCACTTATTGAAATAGTACTGCAGTGGCTGCTGAATGGGGCTATGCCACCTTCTCTGAAAAACCTTCCCTGACGTCCTCCCCCTCCCCTCCACCTCCCACAGTCAGTTCATTTCTCTATGCTTCCATAGCATGCTATGCACACTTTCACCTCTATTATAGTTTGTTGAATGAATGAGTGATGAAAGAAAGACAAAAAGACAAAAAAGAAGCTTATCTCAGGTTCCAGAATATGCAGACATCACCCTGCCACTAATGACTAATGGGATTGATGATCGCTCTGTACTTCCTTGACTAATTTTATCCATAAACATGATTCATGTTTGTTTCTGTTTGATTTTCAAGGTGAAATTGTGGATTAAGTTGGAAGCTGATTCTTATTAAATAGATATTTATGATACCTGTTTCTTGCCAAGTCCTATGCTACTAGGTACTCTGGAACTATAAAGATAAATAAGACACAGTTGTTCCTCTCAATTAGTTCAGAATCAAACTGGGGAGCTGAGAAAAATGTGTGAATAGATGTCTAAGGACACCAGTCAGTAAAGTATAATGGGCCAGAGTGTGGTCTTGGGGATCATGTGGCTTGGATTGGAACTTTCGTATACCAACCATGAACAAAATTATTTAGTTTTGTAAACCTCAGTTTCCTCATCTACAAAATGAGACTGACAAAAACGTCAGTTTTTGGAAAAAATGTATTTGGATATGGGCTTCTTGGGAAGAGTAAATGAGACCAGGCATGTAATTGCATAGCATGCTGCCTAGGTCTACTAGGTAGCAAATAAATGTTAGTAACTGGTGGTAGGATCAAGTGTGCGGAAAGACTGAAAATTGTAGAGTAGAGATGCAAAGAGAGCAGTATGGACTAGAGAGGAAGTCAGTGGAGCTCCATGATGTGAGGTGGAATTTTAAATTGAATTTTTACTCTTAATGAGAGTTGTAAAGAAAGGGGAAAGAACACTTCAAGAGATATAGTGTATGCAAAGGTATGTTGGAGTAAGATACATTTGAGGCCCAGTGAAAATACTACTTTGGAGGAGAGTTCATGAAATGGGGAACTGGGCATTAAGAGAATGGGAGGCCAGGCATGTTGGCACACACCTGTAATCCCAGTGGCTGGGGAGGCTGAGGCAGGAAGATTGCAAGTTCAAAGTCAGTCTCAGCAAGTTAGCAAGGCCCTAAGCAACCCAGCAAGACCCTGTCTCTCAACAGAAAATAAAAAGGGCTGGGAATGTGGCTCAGTAGTTAAGTGCCCTTGGGTTCAATCTCTGGTACAAAAAAAAAAAAGAGGGAGGAAATATGTAGGGAAAGATACATCACAACTGTACAATTGTGCTCATTGGATCCACAACTGTTAACTATAAGATTATAGACATCACTTAACTTTTTTGTATTCTAGTTTCCTCATCCTTAGAAATTGTCCCTGGCTTTCTTTAATCTTGCTGCAGTCCCACCCATTCTCTTAAGCATTTCTTCTGAATGCACCTATTTAATTCTTACAGTGATCTAAATTAGTAGCATAAAGATGCTACTAATTTATGCTTTGTCATAAATAAAAAGCTGAGATAATAAGTTACATAATTTAATGAATGTAGCATAGACAGTGATAGATGCATGATTATTTGAACCCAAGCAGTATTTTTTCTTAAGTTTGAAGTTCAGGGCAAAGCAATATGATGAGAGAGAAAAGCTTAAAAACAATGGCTACTTGATCTTAATTTTAGGCAGAGTGTATCTGGCTGTTACAACGGATTAATTATCTTACCCATTGGCTAGATGAATAGTAATAATAGTTACCCTTTATGAGGCATCAAGATTTTATGAGCTGGGTACTGTTACATGTCTTCTATAAACATATTTTCTTGTCACTGAAATTCCTCGAGGTAGGTACTGTTATTCTGCCCATTTTACAGAAGAAGACAGTGAGGCACAGAAAGAATTAATTTTCCCAAGGTTCAGATGGCAGAACTGAGACTTGAATTGAGTAGCCTAGTTCTAGATATTGCTAATTTAGCCACAAGATGGGAGAGTTAAACACAGAGTGGTTAGACTTTGGGGATTACTTACCTTTGAAGAACTAAACAAAACCAATCTGAAAGATGACAAAACTTGTCTCTTCTGCTATATGGTTGCTCTGATTTTGTGGTCCATTCCTCTTTTCTGATTGATTACATGTCTGACATTTTCTTGTCTATATACTTGGGAGCATTTTAATATGTGCCTCACCTGTCAGAACAGGTTAATAGATGACTAGCATGTGGGAGGAGGTTATCTTTACAGGAGGTTGCATGCTACAAAGAATCAATTCACACTGCCAAGATAGAATCCCTGCCAGGCACCTTTTCCAAACCCACACATTGGGGCCGTTGTAAATGGGCCTGATAGATTGAAAGCTTAGAAAGACATATATTGTCATGTTTGGTTCTTTCCCTATTGTAACTGCCTGTCAGCTCTATAACAGCAGCCTGGTAATACTCAGTTGATGTCTTATCTTTACAAAAAATGAAGAAAAGATCCATGGTTTCTCCTCTTATTGTTGGAATAATTCAGAATAATAGTTGGGGTAGTTTGAAGTTCATAGTCACCCATGAATCTCGAGGCCTGGCTATTTGTATTTCATAGTTATTATTCTCATATTCTGTTTAAGAAGCTCAAAAAGGCACACAGCCCATGGAATAGCAAACAAACAAAAGCTTAGATTTGTTAACTAGTAACCTCAGGAAAGCTGAAAACTCTTTTAGTCCATTTTGTATTTGGTCTCTGATGTTTAATCCATACTCAGGGCCTTCAGATCGTGATTAAATGAATTCTCGAGGCTCCTTTTTTTAACAATGTAAATTATGAACCTTCCTGTAAAGTCGTGAATTGGGTTTCATCATTTGTTTCCAGAAAATTATTTTAGTTATGAAGTAAATTGCTATTTGGATCCATTCAGCAGAAGCTGCAGTTCTTTAACTTTATTAGGTAATACATCTCTATTCTAGTTCTCTAATAGACTAATTTGTTCATCTTTGGAGAAAAAACAGTATTCTTAGTCATCTGAGAACACTCAACAATTATTTCTGAAGCAGTCATTACAACTTCATTCCTTTCTTCCCATGATTTCCAATATTTCTGGGAGAAGGGGTGAAAAAGGATAGGAAAATACTGATACCCAGCAAAAATGAAGAAGCTTTAGAAGCATTACCCTAAATGGGACCCAATCCATACGTTCTGACAATCATGAGTCCCTCTTGGATACAAAAGGGAAATAATATCTTTCCTAGAGCATTTTACACTCTATGATATTTGGAAAGGTCAGACTAATTCATATAAGAGCAACTTTTAAGTCAATGTTTGGTAATTCTGGGAGGAAAATAACATAAGCTTAGACATTTTTCACAACTAAACATCATGGGCCCTTGGAAGGACCTCAAAATGTGTTCCCATTAATGTATAAGTTTAAAAGAATCTCTAATACCTATGTGAAATGATGGATGTGTTAATTAGCTTGATTGTGGTAATCATTTCACGATGTTTATGTACATTAAAACATCATGTAGTGCATCTTCAATATATATGATGTTTTCTATTTTAAAAAATTTAACTGATACACAGAAATTATGCATACTTATGGGGTATAGTTTGATGCTTCAAAACATGTATTGCATAAGGTTCAAATCAGGGTTTTACAATTTTTAAAAAAAATTTTTTTTAGTTATAGATGAACACAATACCTTCATTTATTTTATGTGATGCTGAGGATTGAATCCAGTGCCTCACACATGCGAGGCAAGTGTTCTACCGCTGAGCCACAACCCCAGCCCACAATTTTTATTTGTCAATTATATCTTGATAAAGCAGGAAGAAAAGAATCTCTAAGAACTAATAAAACTGCCAATACTTATGCCCTATACAAATTGCTCCAGCTATCAGTCCACTAATTTTCCAATGATCATTTTTCAATGGTCTTTCAAATTGTCCTATTACAAGGTATAGACACTTTTGTTTAGGTGTATGGAATAATCCATTTCTTTCCAACAAATATTTTCCAATTATATTCCAAGTGCTATTCTAGGCATTAGAGATATAGCAGAAACAAAACATATCAACATCCCTGCTATCATGAAACTTATATTCCATTGGGGCTATGTTAATAATCCTCACCATCACTGCATAGCAGTGCTTTGTTCAAGGATGCATACCACAAATATTGGCTCAAAGAGGAGATGTTAAAGCAGAGACCTGGGGCTGGGACTGTGGCTCAGTGGTAGAGCGCTTGCCTTGCATGCGTGAGGCACTGGGTTCAATCCTCAGCACCACATAAAAATAAATAAAATAAAGATATTGTGTCCATCTACAAAAAAAAATATTAAAAAAAAAAGCAGAGACCTGAACAATGTAAGGAAGTAATCTGGCAAAAGAGTTTTCTAGGCAGGAGGAAAAGCAAGTACAAAAGTCTCTGCACAGGAGTGCTCAAGGAGTGGGTCAGTGGAACAGTAAGGAGGCTAGTATGTCTGGAAGTGCAAGGCAGCAAGGACATTGGATTACTATTTCTATTGAGTGCCTGTCATATATTTTTCACTCTCCTAAGCACCAGAAATATACCAGAAAGCAAAACAAATACAACCCTTGCCCTGCTGAAGTTTATGATCTAATAAAGGAGATAGACATTATTTTTTAAAAAATGATATAGGCACTCTAATGGTCCAAGTTTAAAAGTGCTAAGAAGGAAAACTTGCACATGACATGAAAGAATAATATGAGGGCCTAATTCAGACCAGTAGATCAAGGAAGGCTTTTCAGAGTGAACTGAATACTGAATGAAGAATGAGCTAAACAGGTTAAGCAGATTGAAGGAAAGAAAGAACATTCCAGGCTGAAGGAACACTATGTTCAAAGTTCCCTGTGGCAACAGGAAACACGGAAAGGAAGAAGGTCTGAAATAAAGATAGCATGGCTGAGTGTAGAGGATAATGTGTGCATGTTTTGAGGTGGGACTGGAGATACAGTGGGACACAAACTATGAAAGGTCATGTTAAGGGGTTTTGTTTTCTAAAAGCAATGGGAAACCACTGAGGAGTTTTAGGCACATGTAACGCAATCCAATTGGCTTTCTGGAAAGGTCACTTTGCTTGTGATGTGGAGTAGGTTGAATGAAGATGGCAAATATTCATGAGAGAATATTGAGGTTGTCCAGGTAACAGATGTTGGTGGTTTGGACTATGGGGGTAGCAGTAGAGGCTACTATGCCTGGAGAGGGTGGGTGAATTCAGGATGTCTTTGTGGCATAGAATTCACAGGACTTGCTGGTGGTTTGTATGAAAGGGAAGATGGCAAGAGGAATTAGCCATATTTTTATGTGGTGCAGATGGGTGAATGGTGTTATTCTTCACTGAGATTAGGAGTTTATTAAAATTATGGACAGGGGCTGGGATTGTAGCTCAGTAGTAGAGCGCCTGCCTCGCATGTGTCACTGGGTTCTATCCTCAGCACCACATAAAAATAAATAAATAAAATAAAGATATTGTGTCCATCTGCAACTAAAAAAATTTTTTAAAAATTATGGACAATAATTTACAGTGGAAGGTCATGAATTCCTTGTGTGTGTGTGTAAGCTTGGGTATTATTCTGTGTTCAAGTGGTTGAGAGTGCTGATATGGAAGATCACATAAATTTACACCTATTTCTTGTGAATTTTAGGCCCTCACACGTCTCTATAATCTGGCTCCATATATTTTCCACCCAAGCCATTCCCTCCAGCAATGACCCCTAAATACATCCTAGGAAATTTCTGCTTTAATGTCTTTGCTCTTGCTCTTTCACTTGGTTAGGATGCTTTCTTGTCTTATATGTAAAAACTCTTCCAGAATCTTTAATCTCTTTCCAGCTGAATTCTAATAGCATTTCTTGGCTGCAACATCATCTGACATTTATCAATCACAAATGTCATTGCTAATTTACAAATGGTCTGAGCTGCAAAGTTCATTTGTATGTCAGTTGTCTGAAGAACAGAATTAATTTTCCTATAGAAAATCTTTTATAAATGGTTGTTAGGTTCCAAGGCTATACCATAAACCCAATTTATTCTGTAATGTGGCTGAAGTATAGAGACATTAGTGAGGAAAAGGGTAGAAAGTGATACTGTTGAATGAGTAAAGGGGAAAAAATAAAATTGAATAGAAAACTATTTTATGTACTTAAGATGCTAGTGCTTGAGGAAAATCAGGTTTAATTAGAAGATGATGAAGAGGTAGAGGGAGAGTTTTGTAGAAATTCTGAAGAGGACTTCTGGAAAGTTTCAAGGGCCTTAGAGCTTGATGATGCCAGTTCTTTATTATATTTAATTTCACTTCAAAACTTACTAAAAAATTGTCCTTGTGGAGGTATATTCTACCACTACACTTATGTGTGCCCACTATGATTAGTGCTGCTTTATTTTTCAGTGTGGATTTTTTTCTTGGCTTACAAAAGCAACAGATGCATATAGGATTTTTTAAAAGGAGTATTTTAGCTTTTTCTCTGCTGTGACTAAAAGACCCAACAATAACAATTTTAGAGGAGGAAATGTTTATTTTATCAGGGGATAATGTCTTCAGAGGTCTCAGTCCATAGACGACTCCACTCCTCAGGGCTTGTAGTGAGTCAGAACATCATGGCAAAAGAGCGTGGTGAAAAGAAGCGGCTCATATGATGATCAGAGAGCAGAGAGAAAGACTCCACTCACCGGATACAAAATATCTACCCCAAAGGCACGCCCCTAAATGCCCAGCTCCTTCATCCACACACTACCCACATTCAGTTACCACTCAGTTAAGTCCTGTGGGGATTAATTCACTGATTGGATTAATGCTCTCACAACCCAATCATTTCTCCTCTAAACCTTCTTGCATTGTCTCACACATGAGCTTTTGGGGGACACTTCACATCCAAACCAAAACAAGGAGGTTACAAAATTTCTTTAGTCTGGACAACACCATTATACACATTCTATCTCTGATTCTTTTTATCTGCTCATGGTCATTCTCGGTGTTTCTGTCTCTGTCTCTTTCTGTCTGTCTGCTTCTCTCTCTCTCTCTCTTTCTCTCTCTCAGGCAGTATTGTTTACTCTTGATTTTATGGTAACACAGCAATATGTCTCTTAGGAGTATGTAACTAAATAACCAGACCTATTGCTTGCATACTTGCTAGCTTCTGTTATCTGACATGCATACAGCCAACAGAATGGGATACTCAAGGCTTTCCTTCAGGTGTAGAGACTGAGAAACCTATTCCACAAGGTGAAGTCAACTTTTATTTCTTAATTATGCTGGCCCTCAAATGTCAGATTCTGGGTGATGAAAGATGGTTAGCGAGAAACTAAAACAAAAAGGGGACAATCATGGGGATAGGGGCAACTCCCTGACATTGATATATACATAAAGGAATTTAAATCAGCTGCTCAGGAGTCAGAAAGTTTGTACAAGTGACATTACAGGCATAACTCACAAATAGATCCATTACTGAACCACCATTTAAAATTTTTGTTCTGAATGTTCACTCTGATTTGTGAATGCTAACCCACAACAAGAGAGGTTGAGGAGGGGAATAGTAGAAATCCATGGGACTAAACAAAGGGAAATGAAGGGAGGGAGGGAGAGAGGAGCAGAATAGGAAAGACAGTGGAATTAAGTGGACATAACTTTCCTAGTCTTGTATTTGTATACACGACCATGGTAACTCCACATCATGTACCATTACAAGAGTGGGGACCTAAATAGAATAAATTATACTTTATGTATGGATATTCTGCCAAAATACATCATACTGTCATGTATAACTAAAAATAAAAATATGAAAAAGAAAAAAAATGGTTCACTGCCATTTGCAATTATGTTGCTAAAATGTAATCTCTGTGATAGCAGAGACTTTATTTTGCTTATGGCTACATCCTCATACCTGTAATAGGGCATAATACAGATAAAAACTCAAATATATTTAGAATAAATCAATGATAGATTACTAATTCTCTATTAAAACCAATGCTTTTTGCTTATAGTTCCCCTGGTGACTCAATAATTATGGCTCTTTCTGTCCAATTCCTCAGATACTGTCTACAGAATCATCTAAAACCTTTCCCAGTTTTGAATTGTTGAAGTAACTGTATCTGAACTGGCCATGTTTTAAATTCTTCATCATTGATTTTGGAATTCATGTCTTCCCCCAAAGCACTCATCTCTCAGTCACTTCCTTACCAGCCTTTCTGTTACAGATATTGGTCTTCACAAATGGATATTTGCTTGAACCAGAACACAATTACATATTGATTTCACTTTTGCAATTCTAGTACAAAATAAAAGGGAGACTATGTTCAAATCACAGTAGATTGAATAAAAAAAGGGAGCACAGGGGGCTGGGGCTGTAACTCAGTGATAGAGCACTTGCCTCACACATGTGAGGCACTGGGTTTGATCCTCAGCACCACATAAAAATAAACAAAATAAAAGTATTGTGTTCATCTACAACTAAAAAATATTTAAAAAATAGAGCACAGCACATTTGCTGTGAAGAGTTTATGCAGAATCCAAAATCCACACTATCAAGGTATGAGATGGGAACCTACCACTAATATCCCTTTCTGTGTTTCTTTATCTCTTTTATCAATTAGGGTTTGACAGAGTTTTTCCAAAACTACAAATTTGGGAGTGATGGTCTATCTTAAAATTGTTAAAGCATTTCTTCTCTTATCTTATTATTTTATATAATCTTAGTTTAAATATTGAAGTTGGCTTTGATTTTGCTTATTTATAATTTGTATGTGAGTAACAAATAGTGTTTATATATTGTTAAGACAAATATTTATAATCACATTGTGGATATCTGTTTATGTTATATTTCTGCATACTGAGGAAGAAACCATTCCTGGTTGACTGAATTTGAATAAGTTGCTTCACATTTAACCAACAGATTGAATAGAAATGGATTGTCACTGACTAATTGAATGAAATAACAGAAGAGGAAAAAAAAATTTTTTTTTGGTACCGGGGATTGAACTCAGGGGCACTCGACCACTGAGCCACATCCTCAGCCCTATTTTGTGTTTTATGTAGAGACAGGGTCTCACTGAGTTGCTTAGCACCTCGCCATTGCTGAGGCTGGCTTTGAACTAGCAATCCTCCTGTCTCAGCCTCCCTAAGTGCTGGGATTACAGGCGTGAGCCACCACGTTCGGCTGAGGAAAAAGTTTTAAATTCACTTGTCTTAAAAAAGAAAAAAGGATTTAATGAAAATACAGGGGAGAATATTATAATAGAGGAAAGGAATCAGTGAATGGAGGAGGGGAGGGTAAGAAGAGGAACTGGGGAATGAAAATTATGTTATGTGTATGTATAAATATATCACAATGAAACCTACTATTCTCTAAAGTTACTATGTGCCAATAAAAATTTTTAAAAAACGTCACCACAATCAAAGTAGCAAACCTATCTTTTTAGCATTAGTAATTTTTAATGTTTGGATTTTTAAACTGTGTTTGAGTGCCATTTGAAGGATGCAAACATCAGAATGGTTATTGATTACCAAATAAATATCCTTGTATGGAAGATAGAAAACAATATAACAAATTGCTTATGAAAACCTCTTGTTATAGAGTGTCTTAATTGAAATCTGTTGTTATAGAGTCTTAATACCCTGTATATTCCTTTAATACCATTTATCACAATGTAATTATAGTTATTTGTAAAATAAATAAATAAGTGATAATAATCATTTACCAAGGTGTTCATCAACAGATGAATATATGCAAAAGGAAGTATATTTATATATACTGGAATATTACTTAGCCATGAAAAGAATGAAATTCTGTTATTTGTGACAACATAGATGGAACTGGAAGATATTATGTTAAGTGAATTAATCCAGGAACACAGATACAAACACGACATCTTTTTGTTCATATATGAAAACCAAAAATGTTGATTTCTTAAGTTGAGAGTAGAATGGCGACCAATAGGTGCTGGATAGGGTAGTGGGAAATGGACATAAAGAAAGGTTGGATTATGGCTACCAAAATACAGTTTTATGAAGCACATTGGTGGTATAGTGGTGAGCATAGCTGTCTTCCAAAATTCTCTTTTATAGGATAAATTAGTTCTAATGTGCTATAGCAAAAGAGAGTAACCAGAGTGTACAATAATTTGTTAGAGATTTCAAATGCACTAAAAGAGAAGGTTCTAAACAAATAGAAATGCTAAATGTTTGTGGAAGTGTAATCGCCCTAATTTGATCATTGCACATTATACACATGTATGAAATTATTATACTGCACCTCATAAGTACATTAATATGGTATCAATTAAAACACAAAAATCTCCATTGTAGCTGAAAACTATCACTTTTTGTCAAACAAGTAAATCTGAAGAAAGCCCTTTTCTTTCTTTTTTAGGCTGAAGTAGCAATTTCCAATTCTTACTGCTTTTGTGACAAGTGATAAGAAAATGAGTTTTTGTGTCCAGTGCCTCTTCTTCATTGTATTGCTGCTATAAAGCATCTGGGTGCCAACTGGGATGTCTTCTCACAGAGAGAAGAAGGGATTCTTGTCTGATAGATAATATCAAGTTGGGCAGCTATCATCTTGATTTGTTTATTTGGGAAATTGAAGTTTGGCTCCTTTACCTGCATACCTCTTGCCAAAGAAAGAAATTTAGGAACAGTATGAGAGGCCAGGGTTCTGTTAGATATTTAATTGTCTGCATCAGATTTTTCCTCCAAAGCAGGGTTTCAACTGTTTCCAGAAATGTCCAGCTATTCCTTGCCCAAACTCCCACACCTTTCAGTCTCTTTTACTTTTGTGTACTTTTCTATATTGTTGAATTTATTCCCATGATTCTCTCCATTCTCTTCCAAATCTCCAAATAGTTTGAGGTGCCTTTATTTAACCTCTAACAACAGTCCAGACTCCTGTGAGTCAGGAAGATACATTACCAATACTGCACTTGTTCACTAAAAAATATACAGTTTTCATTAGAGAGAGTCAGCAAAGAGGTTATGTGGGCAGTCATTTATTGGGCTGATCACTCAACCCTCTGGCCAAGGCTATACACAAATCATCCCAGGAATGATCATATTTTTAATTATAAAAATATTTTTTTTCTAAGAATAAAGGTAATTGCTGATCCTTCTAGAAGAAAAGAGACTAGGAATTACAAAATAAACAAACAAAAAAACCCAGGATAATCCATATGGCTTCAACATAGCACAGTATCTTCCTTTTGATCTTTTCTGGTACAATATCCTGTATCAGCTGCTGTGAAACATAGTAG
>CM053417.1:83322324-83414824 GCA_028644305.1 Xerus rutilus | reverse complement strand
AAAGATCTGCGGTTGAAAGTGCCACCAAAGGGGGTAGTTGAGGGGCTGAAGAAAAGGATTAAAATGCTTGGAACCTGCTGAGAAGTAGAGAGGGAGGTGCTGAGGAATAAAAAGATTGCGGAGCAGCATTAAGGGCCCTGACTTGACTTCTATACTTCAGTCTCTTGCCCTCAAATCCATCTTGCACAGTGGCACTTGATTAATATTCTCAAAAAGACACATTCATCATGTCGTTCCAATATATGTCTGCTGAACAAAGTTCATGCTTCACTGTTTGGCATTTCAGGTCATCTGTATTCAGATGTCTTCCTACTTTGATGCTTTCTGCAAGTCCACAAACCAACTAGAATGTTCACTGTTCTCTGTATATCTTCTGTCTCTGAAATTCTGCATCTTTGCTTATACTATTTCTCATATCCTTAAATTATGTTCATTTCAGAAGTTTATAACGTATAGGTTTCAGAGTCCTAAGGAACTGGTTTCCATTTTGATCTCTGCTACTCACCAGCCATATGTTCTTGGGCAAGGTGATTTGCTTCTCCGCACCTCTTTTTCCTGATGTATAAAATAAGTTGTCTTAGTTCATTTTGTGCTGCTATAGAGGAATACCAGAGACCAGGTAATTTATAATGAGCAGAAAGTTATTTCCTCAAAGTTCTGAAGCAAGCAAAGTCAAAGTTCAAAGGTCTTGCTGGCTTTATTGTCAAAGTTCAAAGGTCTGGCTTTTACTGGGTCTGGCTAGGGCTTTATTAACAGATCATCATGTGGCAAAAGAGAGAGAGGCAAAGAGTGCCAAACTTGTCCTTTTATAAGAAACCCATTCCTATAACAGCTCTGATCCATTGGTATGCTATCGGCATATGATACCTTAGGAGATGGGCCTTGAGTATCTTGCCTCATAAAGGTGTCATGTCTCAATAACATCCCAATGGCAGTTAAATTTCAGTGTGAGTTTTGGAGGGGAAAACCCACATTCAAACCATAGCATTGTATTCCTTATCCCTTGATACTTATGTCCTTTTCATATGCAAAATGTGTTCTTTCCATCAAAATAGCCCCCCCATCTTAAATTGTTTCAGTATCAACTTCTAAGTCCAAAGTTCAGAGTCTCATCTAAATCAAAGCACATGTGGATGACACTGCAGCTATGAGCCTGTGAAATTAATAAGTTATTATCAAAATACAATGATATGGCAGGCATTTTCAAATGAGTAACATGTTCCAAGTAAGCCTGAAATCCAATAGAGAAGACAATATAAAGTCTTAAAACTGGAGAATAATTTTTTGACTCTATGTCCCAGCCTTTGGGCATGCTAGAAGCAGGACAGAGTCCACAAGGCCTCAGGTAGTACTGCTCTTGACTTTGTTGGGCTCAGCCCATACAGCAGCTCTCCTAGGTTGAGGTCTCATGCCTGCTACTCTCCCAGGTTGACATTGAACATCAGCATCACTACAGTTCTGGGGTCTCTGGGGAGGTTCTGCCCTGTGACTTTACTAGGCATTTCCCTAGCGGAATGTCTTTGCAGGGGCTATACCCCAGTGACAGGTTTTTGTATGGGTTCCCAGACTGTCTGAAACCTCCTCAGAAATTTAGGTGGAGTAGTCACATCTCCATAGCTTGAGAACTCTCTACACCTGCAGAATTAGCACTACATGAATGCCTCACAGGCTTTCTTCTTTTACCCTCTGGAGGGGCAGCCTGAGCCATATCTAGGTCAGCTTGAGTCAGGGTAGGGGTGCTACATTGAAATATGAGGAGTAGAGTCCCCAGGTGGCTCTGGGCTTAGAGCCAGTGAAGGGCATCCAGGGCTTATTCCCTAAAACCACGCTATCTTCCTAGAGCTCTGGGCCTGTGAGGGAAGGGACAACTTGGATGATCTCTGAAATGCTTTTGGGGCCTTTCTTTCATTATCTTGATGGCTTCCTTTTATCCATATTAATCTTATCAAACTGTTATTTGACCACACTCTTAGCATTTGATTAAATATACTTTCTATTCTTTATATAGCCAAGCTGGGCATGTTCCAAAATTTTATGCTCTGTTTCCCTTTTAATTATAAGTTCCATCTTTAAATCATTTATCTCTTCTATCATTTTGCTGTATACAGTTATAAAAGCTACAAAGCTCCTGCAATAATTTGCTTAGAAATCCCTTCTTCTGCCAGACATCTTAGTACATTGATCTTAAATTCTAACTTCCATAAAGCCCTTGGGGGTGGACACAATTTAGCCCAGTTCTGTGCCACTTTATAACAAGGATGGTCCTTTCTCCAGTCCAGTAAGATATTCCTCATTTTCGTCTCAGACCTTATCAAACAGTCTTTACTGTACATCATTCTACTAACATTTTGGTCATGACCACTTAAATAATCTCTAAGAAGTTTCAGACTTTTCCTACAGATTTTTTCTTCTGTACCCTTACTATAGTTATCCTTAATGCTCTGTTCATGGCAGAATAGGCCTTTCCTACCTTTTCCCTCCAAACTCTTCCAGTCTATACCTATTATTCAGTTCCAAAGCTGCTTCCACATTTTTGGATATTTGCTATAGCAATCGCCCCACTTCTTAGTACTATTTTTTTAAACTTTTAATCTCTTTTGTACTGCTCTAACAGGTTGTTTTATTTTGGATAAGTTCAAGTGAACAGAAGTTTATTTCCTAACAGTTCTGGAGGCTGAAAAGTTGAAGATTGAGGGGTTGGTTTCCAGCAAGAGCCTTTTTATTGTGTCATCTTATGGCAGAATGTGGAAGAACAAAAGAAGGTGAAAGAGAGTATAGATGATGAAAATTTTGGGCCCTTCTAGAAGGAACACACTCCCTTCATAGTGAACCCATTCCCACAACAATAACATTAACCCATTCATAAGGATGGAGCCCTCATGGCCTAATCACCTTGTAAATGTCCTGCATCTCAATAACATCACAATTTTGGATAGGACAACCTATACTAACACCATACCTTAAGGATAATAACAATACATATCGTGCAGTGCTACTGAGAGGATTTCAATAACAGATTAAAAAAGAAAGAAAAAAGCAATATAAGAGCACACAATACATAATAGAAATTTAGTGTGAACTTCAATCATTTGTTTATTAAACATTTATAGAACACCTGTTATATGCTAGGCATTTGCTAGACCTCATGGATATAGAGATGAACAATACACTTGGAACTTCAGAGGTCTTTTGAAAAAGAAAATGCTAACAGTACAGGGATGTCAAGGACGGCCTTGGTAAGAAGTTAGTATCATAAATGTGCCTTGAAAATTTTTCAGATATTGCCAGGCAGTCAAGAGATGTAAGTGGCATACTCTTAGCTATTCAAAATGCTTTTGAAAAGATGAGGAAGTAAACAAAAGCCTGAGTTCATTGGCTGAGTAATACAAAGAGGTGGAGTATGAGTTAGATGTGTTATTATAAAAAAGGAAAATCTAATCTGAAGCAGAAAAGTTGTTTATTATGCATGCTGCTATCATGTATACCTAAGTAGAATAAATAAATAAATAAAATTAAGAAAAAAAAACGTATTGAGTAGTTTGGGATACGTGATTGGAAGAATGGAGGATGGCAAGAATTTGTAAGAAATGCACCGATAAGTGTTCAGAGACCAAGTCATGAAGAGATTTATAGGATATAGGAAATTTGAACACTATCCTGTTGGTGATAAGGAGCCATCACAAGATTTTGACAAAAGTAGTGACAATGTCATTTAGGTATTATAGGTACATCATTCTGGCTGTTATGGGAAAGATATGGAAGTGACATGGCTAGACAGAAACATGGGGACTACTAGGTTAAGGGCAGAGACAAAGGTTGTTGAATTATAGCATGGGCAGGAAGAATAAAGACAAAAAAAGATGAATTTGAGAGATGTTCAGGGATAAACTGTTAACTTTATTGGATTTAGCAGAAAATAAAGGAGAGCAAGTAAAAATGATTTACAGGTTTTTATCTGGGGGGGACTAGGTGGATATTGGTGCAATTCATTGAGACTGAGTATATAGAAGGAAAAGCACGTTTGGAGGTAGGTAGATTATGAGGCCTATTTTGTACACATTGAGTTTGAAGAGCCTAGGAAATATCTGTGTGAAGATTTTTAACAAACTTTTGGACATGCAAGGATCAAGCTCCAGGCTTACATGGATGTCTAGTTTGCAAGCATTAAAATGTCAGTAGTATTTGAAACCAAAATAGTGAATTTGATTACCCAGGGAGAATTTATAGAAGAAGCAGCAATAAGGAGAGAATTCTGGGAAAAGCCAACATTTAGGGGAAAGTAGAGAAAGAAGAGTCTAAAAGATAGAATATGAAAGCATAGTTTGAGAAGTAGGATGATATTCCGAAGATAATTGTCTCACAAAAAACAAAATAAGAAAGATAGTTTCAAAAAATAATTGGGAAAAAAAAAGAATTGGGGACTTAGGATGTAGCACAGTGGTAGAGCACTTGCCTAGCATGTTCAATCCAGCACATGCCTAGCTGGGTCCAATCAGCAGTGCAAATAAAAGGGGTGGGGTTCCCACAATGTCAAATTCTGCTAAGAGTTTCTGGTGAAATTAGGACAACAAAGCATCCATTGATTTGGTAGTCAAGAGGTTATCAGGAAAACTACCTGTTGTAAATAGTGGGGATGGGAGCCATACTAGGATAGTTTTTTGGGGGGAAGGGAGTACTAGGGATTGAACTGAGGGGTACTCAACCGCTGAGCCACATCCCCAGCCCTATTTTGTATTTTATTTTGAGACAGGTCTCACTGAGCTGCTTAGCACCTCACTTTTATTGAGGCTGGCTTTGAACTCACAATCCTCCTGCCTCAGCCTCTGGAGCTGCTGGGATTACAGGTGTGCACCACCACACCTGGCCAGAATGCAATAGTTTGAGGAAAGAATGAATAGAGAAAGTAAAACACTAACTGCAAACAATTCATTCTACAAAGGTGGCTATACAAGGGAAAAGTGGATTTCTCTACTTCCAAAATGACTAACTAAGGAATTTAAATTAATATGTCCCAAGGAAAAATATAGTAAGCTAGTCAAAATGAGTAAACCCTCTGAAGATTGACCAAAGAGCTTACAAAAAATTTGAGCATTATTTATTTTTAAAATAGAGGTATGGAAACTTGATAAGAACAGTGGGAGGCCATGGAATTTAACTGGGAGCTAAAGTCACCTCTGGCAGTTCTGTCATGCAGAAGAACTGTTTTAGCAGGCTTGGCAGCTAAGTAGTAATGCTTAACTTCTCCGACCCCTGAGGTGGAAGAACTATTTTGTGTACTTTTGGCAACCAATAAATATTGTCAGATATTATTTTCTTTTTTTTATTTTTGGTACCGGGGTACCAAAACTCAGGGGTACTGGACCACTGAGCCACATCCCTAGCCCTATTTTGTGTTTTATGTAGAGACAGGGTCTCACTGAGTTGCTTAGTGCCTCGCCATTACTGAGGCTGGCTTTGAGCTCGTGATTCTCCTGTCTCAGCCTACCAAAGTGTTGGGATTATAGGTGTGCGCCACCGCACCCGGATTGTCAGATACTATTTTCTACAGCTCTATTCTATGAAAGGCCTATATTAAATGGCAGAAGCAATGAGGAGATACCTTTCCTTCATACTTAACTCCCACTGTGTAGGGAGGATGCAGACAGGGTAGCTGATGAAAGGAAAATTCCCTCTTTCATGAACAGCTCTGTGTTATGGGAAAGTTGTTCTATGGCACTTGGCAGTCAGGAGTTAGCTCCCGTTTGCCAGGATATCCAGGGAGAAAAACCTATTACTGGTAGAATCAGTGGCCAGTGCAAATTGCAGATCATATCATCCCCACCCTTGAGCTGCAGAAAATCCATACTAAGCAGTATCAGCAGCTGGGGTGACACTAGTGCTCTTGTGCATGCGAGCACGTGCATGTGCTCACACACTCATGCTCACGCACACACATACCACCTGCTCCAGAGGAAGGTTTGAGTAACCATCTAGTGAGCCATGAGTTCCTCATCCCCTATCCTCAACCCCTAGCCTGATCCATAGTGCAGAAGTTCTTCACAGAGGTGCATCTGAGCAAGCCCAAAAAACTGGTAAGAGTTTGTCTCTACCAAGGAACCCAACTACAATTGGACCACACAATGGAGTAATTTCTTCTGCAGAGCACTTTTGAAAACAATAGAAGAATCAGCTAGAATTTAATAGAGGTTAATAGTTGGATATAATACTCTTAGAGAAGCAGAGCACACATTTAAGAAGAACATCAGGGAAAGAAACATTCAAAGAGAATCAGGCTGAAATCACTGCCATATCTGCTGGTTAAGCAAACTGTTCATGCCTAAGGCTATATTCTCTTAAGATAACAGAAGGACTCTACAATGAAGTGAAATACACTTAATTGAAATAGTTTAGCTAAGCAAAAACAAATAAGCAATTGAGCAAATAAAGACCCCAAAATTAATCAGTTATCTAGAATTATTTCAATAAATTATCTAAAATGTCCATTTTAACAAAAATAATGGAATATTCAAAGAAAAGAGGAAAAAACAGGCAACAGAAACTGCCTTTGAGGGGGCTCAGATATTGATGTAGTAAACAAAGACTTCAAAGCAGCTATTATAAACATTCAAAGAACTAATGGAAACTTTGCTTAAGGAATTAAAGTATGATGACAATAACTCATGAAACAGAGAAATTGATAAAGAATCAGAAATTATTTAAAAAGAACCAAACAGAATTTCAGGAGTTGAAAATTATAATAAGTCAAGTGAAATTCACTGGATAGATTCAACAACAGACTCAAGCTACCAAAAGTGAGAATCAGTGAACTTGAACTTAATAAAGATATAAAATTTATTAAATCTGAACAGAGAAGAAAGAAGGACAAAGAACAATGAATAGGGTTTCAGAAAAATGTAGCACACATTTAAGCACACCATCCTATACATAATAGAGGAACAAGAATGAGAAGGGAAAGAAAAAAAAGCAAATTAAAAAGTACTTAAAGAAATAATGGCTGAAATTTTTCTCAATTTGATGAAAAATATTAATCTACACATGCAAGAAGCTCAAAGAAGTCCAAAAAGATAAATACAAAGAGAGACTCACATAGATACAACATAGTTAAAATGGTAAAGCTAAAGACAAGGAGAAGATCTTGAAGTTAGCCAGAGAAAAATGACTCATTATGTTTAAGAAAGAAACAATAAGATTAGCAGATGACTATTCATCAGAAACAAAGGACAACAGAAAGCAGTGGAAAATATTTTTAAAGTGCTCAAAAAGCAAGCAAACAAAAAACTTTTGAACAAGAATTTCATACCAATAAAATTATTCTCCAAAAATCAAGAGGAAATAGACATTCCCAGATCAAAAAAACCTGAGAAAATTTGTTATTAGCCAACATGATTTACAACAAATACTGGAGAAAAGAAAAGAAAGGAAGGAAGGATGAAAAGAGAAAGAAAAAGAAAAAAAATGGGAGAGAGAGAGAGAAGGAGGGAGGGAAGGAAGGAAGGACAGATAAACCCTGGAGAAAGTTCTTCAGGTTGAAAGCAAGTGGCACCAGATAGTAATTCAAATCTGCAAGAAAAACAACAAGAACTGATAAAGCTAATTATGCAGGTAATTATACATGATAGTATAGCTGATTCAAAATACAATCACAAAAAACATGTATGTTCTTATGGTTTAGGTATGATGTGTCCCCAAAAGCTCATGTGTGAAACAATTCAAGAAAATTCATAGATTAAGTGATTATGTTATGGGAGTCTTCATATAATCAGTGCATTAATACCCTGATGAAGATTAACTGGATGGTAACTGTAGGCAGGTAAGGTATGGCTGAAGGAAGCCGGTCATTGGTGGTGTGCCTTTGTGGCATGTATTTTGTACTTGTTGAGTGGAGCTCTCTCTGCTTCCTGGTACAAAGTCCTAAGGTACATTCCTCCTCCATTCCTATCTGCCATGATGTTTGTTTAGTTAGCACTTTTTGCTGCTGTAATTAAAAGATCTGACCAGAACAACTGTAGAAGAAGGAAGGTTAATTTGAGGGCTCATGGTTTCAGAGGTCTTAGTCCATAGAAGGCCAGCTCCATTCCTCAAGGCTGGAGGTAAGGCTGAACACCATGGTAGAAGAATATGGCAGAGGGAAACAGCTTACATGGTGATCAGAAAGCAGATAGTTACTTGAATGCATAAGAAGAAACAAAAAAAACAAAAATAGTTAATTTAAAAGGCTATTTAAAACAAGTTTTTAGTTGTAGATGGATTTATTTATTTGTTTGTTTGTTTATTTATTTATTTACCTTTATCTGGTGCTTACCCAGTGCCTCAAACATGCTAGACAAGCACTCTACCACTGAGCCACAACCACAGCCCTAAAAAGGATATTATAATAAACTGTATAAATATGTATAGGCTATCCTTTCTTCTTTCAATTATATACATTTATTTAATGTAACAATTATATTAATATAATTAAACAATAATTTTTAACATATATGAATGTAACGTATAACATGATAGCACAAAGGAGGGATAGATTAAACTCTATAATAATAACAAATTTTCTATTTCATACTGGTTTTAAGCTAGTATAAATATGGAGTACATTCAGATATGTTAAAATATATATGATAATTCCTAGAAAAATTGGTTAAGAATATAAGTCCAAAAGTATAGTGAAAAATAACTAAATGAATTAAACTGTTAACTAGAAAAACTAATAGAAAATAAGATCTTAAAGGAGAAACAAATAGAATATACTAAGACATATGATAAACAAAAGACAAAATAGATGTAAACCCAAGCTTTTTATAAAAATATTCTTTTATTAGTAATTATAGTTATACCAATAGTGGGATTCATTTTGACAGTCATTCATGCATGGAATATAGTTTACTCCACTTCAGTTCCCAGTATTACCTCCTTCCTGCCCCCGTTCCCCTTCCTCTACTGTTCTTCTTTGTATTTAGTTATTGTTTTTTATTTTTATTTTTATTTTTAGTTGTAGATTGACACAATACCTTTATTTTATTTATTTATTTTATTTTTATGTGGTGCTGAGGATTGAACCCAGTGCCTCATATGTGCTAAGCAAGCACTCTACCACTGAGTTATAACTCCAGCCCTAGTTATTGTTTTTGTTTTTGTTTTTTTAAAATATTTTTTTAGTTATACATGGACACAGTGTCTTTATTTTGTTTACTTATTTTTATGTGGTGCTGAGGATTGAACCCAGTGCCTCACACGTGCGAGGCAAGTGCTCTGCCACTGAGCCGCATCCGCAGCCCTAGTTATTGTTTTCGAATTGGTGCTTTATAGATATACATAAAGGTGGAATTCACTGTGGTACATGACACAATTTTGTCAAATTCATTCTGCATTTGTACCTTTTCCCCATCCCTCTTCTTTCCCTCAATTTCCTTCCTTTACTTCACAGATATTCCACTTTCATGGAATCAGCCCCTTTCCCCCTTACTTTGCTCAAACTTCCACATATGAGAAAAAATTTCAACCCTTGACTTTTTGATTCTGGCTTATTTCACTTATCATATTGTTCTCCAGTTCTATCCGTTTACTGGCAAATGCCATACTTTCATTCTTCTTTATGGCTGAGTAAAACTACACTCTGTATATATACCACATTTTCTTAATCCATTCTTCTGTTGATGGGAACCTGGGCTGGTTCCTCAACATGACTATTGTGATTTGTGCTTCTGTAAACATTGGTGTTGATGTATCATTATAATATGCTCACTTTAGTTCTTCTGGATAAATACTGAGAAGTGGGATAGCTGGGTCATATGGTCATATGGTCATAATTCCTAGTCTTTTGAGAAATCTCCACACTGTTATCCAAAGTGGTTGTACTAATTTGCTGTCCCACCAGCAATGTATGAGTGTGCCTTTTCCCACACATTCTCACCAGCATTTATTAATATTTGTATTCTCTATGATTGTCATTATGACTGTAGTAAGATGAAATCTCAGTATAGTTTTGACATGCATTTCCCTGATTGCAAGAGATGTTGAACATTTTTTCATATATTTGGGCCATTTGTATTTCCTCTTCTGAAAAATGACTGTTTAGTTCTTTTGCCCATTTATTGATTGTAAAACTCCTTCTTTCAATAATAATATTCAGTTTTACTTGGATTAAACAATTCAATCAAAACAGAGAGATCATAATATTTGAGAAGAAACAAAGATCCACTAAAAGATAATACCTAATCATAAGATTTTAGGATGTAGCTGGGCATGGTGGCACATGCCTGTAGCAACTTAGTGAGGCTCTAAGCAATTTACTGAGAAACTGCCTCAAAATAAAAAAAGGGCTGGGGATGTGGCTCAGTGGTTAAATGTCCCTGGATTCAATCCCCTGTACCAAAACAAAAACAAAAACAACCAACAAACAAAAATTTAGGATTCATGCCTTCTCTCTACATCAATGTCATAGCAGTGGATTATAGATGAAACAATTTGCTGACTTCTTTTAGGAAAAAGTTTCCAAGAAAACATAAAGGCAATAGGGAAGACAAAAACACAGATACTAAAGGAAATTGAAGCTTACAACACTTACAACTACAAAAAATATTAAACAGCCTACTTCCTATCCAGATTAAAAAAGGAAACTCACACTAATCGCATATTTATCTCTGTTCCTATTACCTGGTATCATATTTTCAACAAAAAATTACAAGTAGTGCTAAAACATATGCACTTACAGAAAAATATCTACAAAAAAATCTAGACTCATATATAGCATAGATTTCATAATTATCAGTCTGGGAATTTAAAATAACTATGAATAATATGCCAAGATCTCTAATGGAAAAAAAGTGGTCATATTTAAGATATATAATGTAAACAGAGAGATGAAAATTGTAAATAAATTCTGGATGTGAAAAATACTGTAAGAGAAATGAAGAATACCTTTGATGAGGTAAACAGGATGTGTTCAAGGAAATAATCAGTGAGCTTAATGGTATGCCAATAGAAATTCTGGATGGGGCGGGGAGAGGTGGGGGAGAAAAGGGGGAATAAGAGTAGCAAAAACGGTGGAATGAGATGGACATCACTATCCTAGGTACATGTATGAAGACACAAATGGTGTGACTCTATCTTGTTTGCAATCAGAGAGATGGAAAACTGTGCTCCATATATGTACTATGACTTGAAATGCATTCTTCTGTTTTAAAAATAAATTAAAAATTTCAAAAAAATAAAGTAATAATAGTTCAATTAGGATGATGAAGCCAGACTCTCAAAGTGAAGGGTTTAATATTTTCTCATATATGTAGAAGCTAGAGCAAAGGAGGTGAAAAGAGAGGGTGGATCTCATGAAAACAGAGGGGAGATCAGTGAAATAGAAGAAGAGAATTGAGGGGGAGGGAAGAAGAATAGAACTGCAGAGAACTGCAGAATGAAACTGAAAATCATGGTATGTACATATATGGATATACCACAGTGGATGCCACATTTATGTATATCTATAAAGCATCAATTAAAAAACCAAACAGTAATAATAGTTGAGAATTTGCCAAAATTATTGCCAAACACAAGAGCACAGATCTAGGAATCTCAGAGAACACCAAGGTAAATACCAAAATATCTGCATGTGGACATACCATATTCAAACTTTAGAAAATCAGAGACATAAATGTGTGAAAGAAGCCAGAAGAAAACATCTTACCTATGGAGGAGCAGGGATAAGAAATACATGATTCTTCCCTTCAGAAACCATTCAAGCAAAAAGAGGGTTGTGTAAAGAACAATTTTGTACAATGAAAAATATAAATTTGTTTGATATTCCATTACTGTAGTTCCATGACAGTCATGTTCCACTTTATTGAAGGTAGTATACATGCAGTCCATCAAATCATGTGTTCTAAAGAGCATTCTTTATTCAATAAAATTTTAATTTAGTAAAAAGGAGAGAGAGACTAATGTGTAGTATAAACTCTAAAGATATCACTAAAATTATAACAAGCATAATTGATATGTTAAGAAAGGATAAAACATACAATCTGTTCAATTCAAATCAGTCAAAAAAGAAGAAATGATTAAAAATAAAGAATAAGTACAACAAATAGAAAAGAGTTGCCAACTTGCCAGACATTAATCTAATCATATCAAAAATCACACTAAATGTGTATGGTATAACTACATAAATAAAAAGGTAAGAGTTTGTTAGAGAAGATTCAAAAACAAGACCTAGCTACATGTGACCTAAAAGAAATCTTTCAATATAAAGAGTGAGATTGGTTAAAAATAAAGGGATGAAGAAGATATATCCTGCTAACTATAATCAAGAGAAAGTAAAAATAGCTGTATTAATTTCAGAAATCAGACTATAGAGCAAAGGAATTTATTAGGAATAAAGAAGGTTGTTATATAACTATAAAGGGATAAATTTTCTAACAGAATATAAAATCTTGACTGTGTATGCAAATAAAGTCAGAACATCAAAATGCATAAGGCAAAAACTGACGGGCCTTGAGAAAAATGAATTCATTATTGTAGTTTGGAGACTTCACTACCCCTCTATCAGTACTTGACAGACCGAGTTGGCAGAAAATCAGTAAGGATATAGTTAAATTCAAAAGCACCATCAATCAACTAAATCTAATTGACATTTATAGAATATTTCATCCAACAACATCAGAATGCACATTATTTTTTAAGTTCACATGGAACAACACTAAGAAAAGCCATATTCTTGGCTTTAAGAGACATCTCAAATTTAAAAGAACTTACTTGCTTTCAGACTATATTGGAATCAAACTAAAAATAACAGAAAAATAGGTGGAAAATATAAAAATACTTGGTAAGTAAGCAACACATTTCTAAACAGCACTTAGGTCAAAAAGAAATCCCAAGGGACATTTTGAAATATTTTGAATTATTTGAAAATGAAAATAAAACTGATCAAAATGTGCAGGAGGTAGTAAAATCAATGGTTAGAAGGGCATTTATAGCATTGCATGTATGTGCAGATGGACCTCAAATCATAACCGTTATACTTATGGTTTTTTATACTCAAAGTCAAGAAACTGGATGATTTCTCTCTAAGACCACAGTGTTCCTCTCATCACTTCTTTTTTACTGGAAGTTCCTGCTAGTGCAATAAAATATGAAAAGAAAACAAAATATATGCATATTAGGAAGGAGGAAATAAAAGTTTTTGTTTAAAGATAACATGATTGTTTATGTAGATAATCCCAAAGAATAGACAAGAGAAAATTCTTGGAACTGATAAGCAATTATAGGAAAGCCACAGGGAATAAAGTTAATATACAAAAGTCCATTGCTTTGCTTTATTAAAGCAATGAACAATTGGAATTTGAAACAAAATACAGTACCATTTACATTATCACCAGAAAATGAAATACCTAGGCATAAGGCTAAAAAAATTATACATAATCTATATAAAGAAAAATAAAACTCAGATGTGAGAAATAAACAAAGATATAAATTCCTGGAGAGATACTTGTTATTTGTGAATAGGAATTTTCAATATTGTTAATGATGTAAATTCTTCCCAATTTGATATATCGATTCAACAAAATCTCAACAAAAATCCTGTCAAATTATTCTATGTTATTTACAAACTGATTCTCACATTTCTATGAAAAAGCCAAATAACCAGAACAGTCAACACAGTACTAAAAAGAAGATCAACACTAAAGGATGAACACTACCCTCATTGGCTTAACATAAACCACACTAATCAAGACACCATGGTACTGGTGAATGAATAAACAAACTGACCAAGGGAACAGAATAGAGAATTACTATGATAGTACAGTATGGAAGGAGCAAAGTAATAGGAACAAAACAGGGAGTCCAGAAATATACCTACAGAAATATAGTTATATGACTTTTGATAAATATATAAAAGCAATTCATGAGTGAGGGATAATATTTTTAACAAACAGTACAAAACTTTCAGAAGCAATCACAGATGAGATTCTTGGTGACCTGGGATTAGGTGAAAAGTCCCTATTCAGGCAAGAGATGTGGTAGAGCACTTGCAAAACTTATATGAGGCCTTGGGTTTGATACCATGCATGGTAAAAAGTAAAGTCCCCTAGACATGATGTTAAAGGTAATATTAGTAAAATAAAATGTAGATAAGTTGGAATGCATTACTATGTGAAAGATACTGTTAAGAGTATGGTAACACAGACTACAGACTGGAAGAATATCTTTGAAAATTAAATATCCAACCAAGAACTTATACCCAGAATATATGAAGAACTCTCAATCTCAACTATAAATTCAATAATCTGACTTTCAGCAAGATGATACAACCATTTTGAAAACGTTTGGCAGTTTTTCACAAGTTAAACATAGACTTACGTCACATGGTGTAGTAATCCCACTCTTGGGTATTTACCCTAGAGAAACGAAACAAAATCAGACAAAAACAAAAAACAACAACAACAAAAAATACAGACAAAACTATGTTCATGTGAAAAATTTACCTATGAATGTTACAGGAGCTCTGTTCATAATCACCAAAACCTCAAAACAACTCACAGATGAATAAATAAATATCACTGTACATCCAAACAATGAAATATTATTCACCAATAAAAAGGAATTAACTATCTAAAAAGATGACAACTTGAATTAATCTCAAAGAATCAAGTTACATATTGTATGAGTTCAAGTATATGACATGTTGAAAAGATAAAATCATATTGATGATTAAAAAATAAAGTCAATGATGGATAATGTATCAGTAGTTTACAGGGTTTAGAAGTGTTCTTGGGAGATTGCTTTATACAGGATTAGTCTGGATGCATTTTTGGTGGTAACAGAACTGTTTAATATCTTTGATTATAGTGGTGGTAGGCAGATAAACTTTTAAAAAGTAAAGGAATAAAGAAGATATCTTTTTAAAAAATATTTTTTTTAGTTATACATGGACACAGTGTCTTTATTTCGTTTACTTATTTTTATGTGGTGCTGAGGATCAAACCCAGTGCCTCACACGTGAGAGGCAAGTGCTCTGCCACTGAGCTACAACCTCAGCCCCTAAAGATGATATCTTAATCTGTTTTCTGCTGCTAGAACTGGATAACTTATACACAGTAGAAGTGTAATTGGTTTATGGTTCTAGAGGTTAGGAAGTCCAGGAGCTTTTCTCTGATACCTGATGAGGTCCTCAGTGCTACATTATAACCTGGCAGAAGAACAAGTGAGCATGTGTGAGACAGAAGGCAATAGGGAGGTCACATTCTTAGTCACTTAGCCACATCCTTAATACTGTCTCGCAGACATGTTTTTTAAAATTTATATATTACTGGGTGGAGAATTTTCCCAATCTTTCCTTTCCCCTTCTCTTTCCATTACAAATTTTAGCTGTAAGTCATGTTTCCTCTCTCACTTCACTTAAAGCAATTGAAAGTAGCCATGTTGCTACTTCAATATTTTGCTACTTAGAGATTTCTTCCACCAGATATCCTAGTTCTGCTTTAACTTCTGCCTTCTGTTAAGCCCTTGGACATGGGCACAATTTGGCCAAGTTCTTGGCTGCTTTATAGCAAAGATGGCCTTTACTCCAGTTTTTAATACCTTGTTCCTCAATTCCACCTGACACCTCATCACAATGGCCTTCATCATCCATATTTATTTCTTTTCTTTCAAACGTATTAGTGCATTATAGTTGTACATAATGGTGGGTTCTGTTGTTACATATTCATACATGCACACAATATAACAATATAATTTGGCCAATATCACTTCCCAGCACTCTTTACCCCACCATCCATATTTCTACCAACATTCTGATCATAACAATATAAGTAATCCTTAAGAAGTTAAAGACTTTCACTAGGCGTGGTGGTGTGTGCCTGTAATTCCAGCTACTAGGGAGGCTGAAGACAGGAAGATTGCAGGTTCAAAGACAGCCTCAGCAACTTAGTGAGGCTATAGCAACCACTGAGACTCTGTCTCAAAATAAAAGGTAAAAGGACTGGGGATGTGGCTCAGTGGTTAAGCAGCCTTGAGTTCAATCCCTGGTACCAAAAGAAAAAAAAAATTTCAGACTTTCATTACGCATCTTCCCTTCTTCCGAGCCCTCACCATAATCAGCATAAATGTTCCATTGCATGTTCCATTCATGACAATATAGGCATTTTCTAGCCTGCTCTTCCAAATTCTTCCAGCCAAAGCTGTTTATACATTTTCATATTTTTTGTAGCAACAATCTCACATCCCAATACCAAATTTTCTCTCTGATTACATTTTCTATCATAGAATGCTATAATAGAATTTCACAGACTGGATAATTTGTAAACAATAGAAGTTTATTTGGTTCACAGTTCTAGAACTGGGAGATTTAAGAGCATAGTGCTGGCATCTGGTGAGGGACTTCATGCTGCATCATAACATGGCAGAAAGGCAAGTGAGCATGCAGGAGACAGAGAAAGAGGGCAAGAGGGGTGCTAATTATAACAAGCTCACTCTTGCAATAACTAACTCACTTCCAATATAAAAGTATTGATCCATTCACAAGGGGTGAACCCTAGAGACCTAATCACCTCTTAAAGATCCTGCTTCTTAGTATTTTTATAATGACCATTGAATTTCAACATGAATTTTGAATTTTATAGAGGGCATTCATACCATTGCAGCTGGTAATTGATTTTGTTTTAGTTGTAGATGAACACAATACCTTTGTTTTATTTATTTATTTTTATGTGGTGCTAAGGATTAAATTAAGTGCCTCACAAGTGTTAGGCAAGCACTCTATAACTGAACTACAACCCCAGACCTGATAATTGATTTTTGAAAAATATTTTTTAGTTATACATGGACACAGTGTCTTTATTTCGTTTACTTATTTTTATGTGGTGCTGAGGATCGAACCCAGTGCCTCACACGTGCGAGGCAAGTGCTCTACCACTGAGCCACAACCTTAGCCCTGATAATTGATTTTTTAATAAAATAACTAACAATCCCCCAAACAAAACAAGATTCTTCCACTTGCTATTTGAAGGCTTGCATGTGGAAGTCAAGTATATATATCCTATATAGATATAGGATAACTAGTCTAAAAATGTTCATAAGTTATAAAAAGATTCACATAATGGAGTTAAGCCCAAATAGTTATTGAAGCAACAAATAATGGCATTTATTCCATACCTGAATTATTTGGACCTCTCAGAGGAGGCTTCTTATTAACCTAGTAAAGGAAATAATAGTGTCAGCTATACAGTATATTTTATTTAATATAATTTACAATAGCAATAAACTCCCTCATTCATTTTCACTCAACACACATTTCAGTAGTGACTACAAAACATTTAAATGTGAATACAATAATCTTCATTCAAGAAGCTTGCAAAACAGTCGCAGTGGTGTGCACCTGAAATTCCAGTGGCTCAGAAGTGTGAGTCAGGAAGATCACCAATTAAAACCCAGCCTCAGCAACTTAGCGAGGCCCTAAGCAACTCAGCAAGACTCTGTCTCTAAATAAAATACAAAAAAGGGCTGTGGATGTGGCTCAGTGATTAAGCACCCCAAGGTTCAATCTCTGGTACCAAAAACCTTGCAATCTAGTCCAGAAAATGGTATAAATACACAAATATCTTTAATGAAAAAAATAGAAATTAAAGAACATTATAAAAGACACAAGATGACACAATGGAAATCCTAGCCTCCTTACTTTTAATTTTCCTGACTTTGGACAAGTTGGTTTGGCCTCATAGAACCATATTTTCTTGAACTTTAGAATGGTGAATGAAACTACTTAACACACAGGATAACTGGGATGCTTGAGTATGGATGGTAATGCCTATGAGAGTGCCCACCATAATACTGAGGTATGTAGTCAACAAAATTGGTTTGCCTTGGAGAAATTTCATGGATAAGATGATATAGAGGTCATGACATTAGAGCTATTTGCTGACAGACAATTTGGGGAGGCAGAAATAGAGTTTGTGTCTCCCTTGACATTTAGCTTAGAACAAACTAAACCATGTCATTTGCTTCTCTAAGTACTGAAATACTCCTTCACTTCCTTTTAAAATTTTTATTAGCTTAATGGGGATTGAGTTTCATGTACCATAAAATCACCCACAGGAAGTTTATAATTTACTGATGTTTAACTTATACAGAGACTTGTCAACTATCACTAAAATTTAAACTTAGACCATTTTCATCACTCCAAAAGGAAACACTTTGGATTTGTGCTTCTGGAAAGATGAAGTAGACATACACTTTCTTATTCTTCCAACTAAGTACAGATAAAAACCACAAACATTATATGTAAAATAAATTTATAAATATTGAAAAGGTGGATCAAATGTGATAGAACATTTAGTGTCCTTGAGACCCAGTGATTAACATCATGTCACCAAACTTCTATCTTATTCAGAAAAAAACAAGGAGCTTGATAGGGAAGCCAAGTAACAAGCCAAGTAGAGAACCTGGACTTCTATACCTATGTGAAAGTAATAAGCTGGCACCATCTTTCATATGAAGAGTGGTGTCAGAGGAGGCATTATTAAACAGATCATTTAAGTGAGATCCAGACATTTGTACCATAATAATCCCATGTCCTAATTTCCATAGAAAATCATTGACAAAACAAAACACAAGATTTCCACTTGAACAACAAAAAATCAATCAATAGATGCTAAAACAAGATAACACAGATGTTAGAATTATCTGACAAGAATTTTAAAGCAACTGTCATAAAAATGCTTCAATGTGCAGTCATGATTACTCTTGGAAAACATGAAAAACAAAGTTTTACCAAAGGAATAGAAAACATCAGCAAGGAAATACATTATAGAGAAAAGGAACAAATAGAAATATTTTAACTAAAAAATTCAATAACCATAATTTGGCTATTGTGAATTGGGATGCTATAAACCTTGTAGTGGCTGTATCTCTATAGTATGATGATTTTAGTTCTTTTGGATAAATACAGAGGAGTGGGATATCTCACTGTCTTTTCAGCTCCTTAGCCCATTTATTGGTTGGGTTGTTTGTTTTTTGGGTGTTAAGCTTTTTGTGTTCTTTATATATATTCCTAGTTTTTTGAAGAATCTCCACACTGCTTTCTGGAGTTGGGTTGTACTGATTTTCAGTCCCACCAACAATGTATGTGTGTACCTTTCCCCTCCCATTTATTATTATTCATTAATATTTTATTAATAATATTATTTATTTTATTCATTATTTATTACTAATATTCATATTATTTTTATTTGTTCTAATCAGTTATACATGACAGCAGAATGCTCTTTGATTCATTGTACACAAATGGAGTACAATTTTTCAATTCTCTGGTTGTACAAGAAGTAGGATTACACCATTCATGCAATCATACATATACCTAGGGTAATGATGTCTATCTCATTCCACCATCTTTCCTACCCCCATGCCCACTCATCTTCCCTCCCTCCCACTTGCCCAATCCAAAGTTCCTTCATTCTTCCCATGAGCCTCCATTATGGATTAGCATCCACTTCTCAGAGAAAACATTTGGCCTGTGGATTTTTGGGATTGTCTTCCTTAACTTAGCATGATATTCTCCAACTCCACCCATTTACCTGCAAATGCTGTTATTTTATTCTTTTAATGCTGAGTAATATTCCATTGTGTATATATATACCACAGTTTCTTTATCCATTCATTTATTTAAGGACATTTAGGTTGGTTCCACAGTTTGACTATTGTGAATCGTGCTGCTATAAACATTGATGTGGCTGAATCACTGAAGTTTGCTGTTTTTAAGTCTTTTGGGTATAGACCAAGGAGTGGGATAGCTGGGTCAAATGGTGGTTCCATTCCAAGTTTTCTAAGGAATCTCCATACTGCTTTCCAGATTGGTTGCACCAATTTGCAGTCCCACCAGCAATGTATGAGTATGCCTTTTCCCCTACATCCTCACCAACACTTATTGTTACTTGTATGCTTGATAACTGCCATTCTGACTGGAGTGAGATGAAATCTTAGAGTGGTTTTGATTTGCATTTCTTTAATTACTAGAGATGTTGAACATTTTTTTTCATATATTTGTTGATTGATTGTATATCTTCTTCTGAAAAGTGTCTGTTCAGTTCCTTAGCCCATTTATTGATTGGGTTATTTTTTTGGGGGGATGTTAAGTATTTTGAGTTCTTTATATATCCTGGAGAATAGTGCTCTATCTGATGTGTGTGTGGTAAAAATTTGCTCCTGTTCTGTAGGCTCTCTCTTCACCTTATTGGTTATTTCTTTTGCCATGAACAAGCTTTTTAGTTTGAATCCATCCCATTTATTGATTCTTGCTTTTATTTCTTGCACTATAGGAGTCTTGTTAAGGAAGTCAGGGCCTATTCCAACATGATGAAAGTTTGGGCCTGCTTTTACTTCTATTAGACTTAGAGTCTCTGGTCTAATTCCTAGGTCCTTGATCCACTTTGAGTTGAGTTTTGTGCAGGGTGGGAGATAGGGGCTTAGTTTCATTTTGTTACATATGAATTTCCAGTTTTCCATGCACCATTTGTTGAAGAGGCTATCTTTTCTCCAATGCATGTTTTTGGTGCCTTTGTCTAGTATGAGATAACCATATGCTTGTGGGTTTGTCTCTGTGTCTTCTATTCTGTACCATTTATCTACATGTCTATTTTGGTGCCAATACCATGCTGCTGTTGTTACTGTAGCTTTGTAATATAGTTTAAGGTCTGGTATTGTGATGCCTCCTGCTTGACTCTTCTTGCTAAGGATCACTTTAGCTATTCTGGGTCTCTTATTTTTCCAAATGAATTTCATGATTGCTTTTTCTATTTCTATGAGAAATGATGTTGGGATTTTAATTGATATTGCATTGAATCTGTATAGTGCTTTTGGCAGTATGGCCATTTTGACATTAATTCTGCCTATCCAAAAGCATGAGAAATCATTCCATCTTCTAAGGTCTTCTTCAATTTATTTCTTTAGTGTTCTGTAGTTTTCATTGTAGAGGTCTTTCACCTCTTTTTTAAAATTGATTCTCAAGTATTTTATTTTCTTGAAGCTATTGTGAATGGGATAGTTTTCCTAATATCTGTTTCAGAAGATTCATCACTGATGTATGAAAATGCATATGACTTATGGGTATTGATTTTATACCATGCTATTTTGCTGAATTCATTTATTAATTATAGAATTTTTCTGGTGAAATTTTTTGGATTCTCTATAGAACCATGGCATGTGCAAATAATCTTAGAGTTCTTTTCCTATTCATATCCCTTTAATTTCTTTTGTCTGTCTAATTTCTCTGGCTACAGTTTCAAGGACTATATCGAATAGAAGTGGTGAGAGAGGGCATCCCTGTCTTGTTCCAGTTTTTAGAGGGAATGTTTCCAATTTTTCTCCAGTTAGAATGATATTGGCCTTGTGTTTAACATAGATAACTTTTACAATGTTGAGGTATGTTCCTACTATCCCTAGTTTTTCTAGTGTTTTGAACATGAAATGGTATTGTATTTTGTCAAATGCTTTCTCTGCATCTATTGCATTATAGCATATGATTCTTATTTTTTAGTCTATTGATGTGGTGAATTATGTTTATTTATTTCTATATGTTGAACCGACCTTACATCCCTGGAATGAACTCCACTTGATCATGGTGCAATATACTTTTAATATGTTTTTGTATATGCTTTTCCAGAATTTTATTGAGAATTTTTGCATCAAAGATATTGGTCTGAAGTTTTCTTTCTTTGATGTGTCTTTGTCTGGCTATGGTATCGGGGTGATACTAGCCTCATAGAATGAGTTTGGAAGGGTTCCCTTCTTTTCTATTTCATGGAATAATTTGAGGAGTATTGGTATTAATTCTTCTCTGAAGGTCTTGTAGAACTCAGCTGAGACTCTGTCTGGTCCCAGGCTTTTCTTGCTTGGTAGGCTTTTGATGGTGTCTTCTATTTCCCTGCTTGAAATTGATCTATTTAAGTTGTGTATGTCCTCCTGATTCAGTTTGGGAAGATCATATGCCTCTAGAAATATGTGTTTTTGAGATTTTCTGTTTTACTGTAGTATAAATTTTAAAAATAGTTTCTAATCATCTTCTGTATTTCATTAATGTCTGTCATAATATTTCCTTTTTCATCATGAATTTTAGTAATTTGAATTTTCTCTCTTCTTTTATTAGAGTGGCTAAGGATTTATCAATTTTATTTATTTTTTCAAAGAACCAGTTTTTTGTTTTGTAAATTTTTTCAATGATTTCTTTTGTTTCAATTTCATTGATTTCAGCTCTGATTTTATTATTTATTATTATTATTCATATTCTTAATAATTGCCATTCTGCCTAGAATGAGATGAAATCTTAGTATAGTTTTGATCTGCATTTTCCTGATTATTAGAGATGCTGCACATTTTTCGTATATTTATTGGCCATTTGTTTTTCATCTTTTGAGAAATTTCTGTTTAGTTCATTTGCCCATTAATTGACTGGGTTACTTTTTTACTGGCATTGATTTTTTTTTGAGTTTTTAAATATATATTCTGGATATTAATTGCCTCTTAGAGGAGTATCTGACAAAGATTTTCTCCCATTCTATAAGTAAAGGGAATTTCTCCTTTATATGTATGTAGAAAATGCCAATAAAAAATAAAACCAGGAGTGAAAGGAAGATCAATAGAGTAGAACAAGGAGAAAAGGGGAGAAGAGGGAAGAAAAAGAGAGGATAGAGATTATAATTAAATTCTTTGTATAATTTTGTCAAAAAGAACCCAAATACTATGTATAATTATAATGCTTGAATAAAAACATGCAATAACCTAATGTAAAATCTCAATAAATGGACTCAACAGCAGAATGGAAAAGTCAGAGTACAGAAAAACTTGAATATAGAACAACAGACATTATTCAAGTTGAATAACTGAAAGACAATGAATGGAAAAAAATTAATAGTCTCAGAGACTTATGGGACCATAACAAAAAACCTAAGATTTTTCTCATCTGAGTTCCAAAATGAGAGGGGAAAGAAGAAGGAGGGCCTTAAAATTCTGGTGGCCAGGAGGAAGTGTGTACAATATTTTTGAAGAGCTAAAAGGAAAGAACTGTCATTCTCAAATTATATATCCAGCAAAAAAAATGTCCTTCAGGAGTGAAGGAAAAATCAATATTCTTGGAGGAAGAAAAACAAAAATTTTGTCACCAACAGATCTATGTACCTTAAAATAATTACTAGAAGACATTCTTGGAACAGAGATAAAATAATAAAATAAAGAATGTGGAAATACCTAGAAGGAAAAAAATGAACAATAGAATAATAGAATAATACCCATAATGTTTTATGGGTAAATACAATAAATTTTGCTTCTCCTCTTGCATTTTCTAAATGGATAAATCAAAAATAATAAAAGTGCCTTATGTTGTTCTCAATGTATATAGAAGAGATATTTAAGACACATAAATGGGAAGGAGGTAAAAAAAAAGGGAGATACGTTTTATATGCTTCAATGAAAGTGGTAGAATATGAACATTATAAAACTTTAAAATTAATGTGAATATATAATACCTAGTGGAACCATCAAATATATATATACACTCAAAACACCATAAATAAAAATAGAATTCTAAAAACTATTCAATTAACGCACAGGAGGAAAAGAAAAAGAAAATAGAAGAATACTAAACAGCAAAACAGAAAAGAAAAAAAAGTAGCAGACTTAAATCCTCATTTGCCTATAATTAAATTAAAATAATTGGTCTCTATACATTCAAAAGATTGGCAAAATAGATTTTTAAAACTGAACCATATATTGTCTTCAAGAAAACCATGATGACATTTGTCAATGAAAACTAAAAGGGGGCTGGGATTGTGGCTCAGTGGTAGAGCGCCTGCCTCGCATGCATGAGGCACTGGGTTCGATCCTCAGCACCACATAAAAATAAATAAAATAAAGATATCGTGTCCATCTGCAACTAAAAAAAAATTTAAAAAAAAGAAAACTAAAAGGATGGAAAAGCTTTGTAAACATTAATCAGAAGAAATCAGTAATTTAAGATAAAGTAGACTTCAGAGCCAACAAAACAGTGAGGGAAGGGCTGGGGTTGTGGCTGAATGGTACAGCACTTGCCTAGTGCATGTGAGGCACTGGGTTTGATCCTCAGACCCACATAAAAATGAATAAATAAAATAAAGGTGTTGTGTCCATCTACAACTAAAACTGAAACAAGTGAGGGACAGAGAGGAATATTACACAATAATAAAGGGGCCAATCAACCAAGAAGGCATCACAATCATAAATGTGTATGCAAAAAAACAAAACAAAACAAAAAAACAAAGCTGCAAGTTATATAATGCAAAAATGACCGAACTGAAAGGGTAATTAGATAAATACACAATTATAATTGGAGTATTCAGTATCCTTCTTCCAACAAATATTTTGACATTTATAAAACACTAAGTATAGTTACCTTATCCCAGAGAAATGCAGAGAAATGAAAATTTACACCTACAAAAACACCTTTACATAATTGTACCATTTTTATGTGTAATAACCAAAGAAAATTAGAAATAACAGTATTGTCTGATGTGTGAATGGTTAAACAAACTATGGTACATCAATAGCATGGGATATCCTACAGTAACGAAAAGTAATGAACTACTGTTACATTCAACAGCTTGGATGGTTCCCAGGGACATTGGATTGAGTTAAATAGACAAGGAGAAAAAAGGAAGGAGTAGGAGTGGGAGAGGAAGAGGAGAGGGAGAAGAATTTTAAAAGATATCATACCATATGATTTCATTTATTTAACTTTTTCAAAAAGACAAAATTGTGGAGATGGAAAATAGATTAGTGGAGATAAAGATTTTGAGAGTGAAGGAGGTGGGGATAATCATAAATGCATAAACAAGGAAAATTTTTGTAGCAATGGAATAGTTTTCTATCTTGATTGTGGTTGTTTTTATAGGAATCTATACATGTAGTAAAATGATGAAGAATTATACACGTGCTTTGTAGCAATGTTACCTTCTTGGTTGATATTGTACTTTAATGATGTAAGGTGTATACATTAGGGAAAATTGAGTGAAAGGTACATGAGACCTCTTTTTACTATCCTTGCAACTTCCTGTGAATCTATAATTTCTTTTGTTTTACATTTAAAAAATTTCCGTACACATTAGCAGTCATTCTCTATCTGGTAACTTCCCTTCCTCCCAGATTCAGGCAACCACGGATGTACTTTCTGCTTCCACAGACTATTTGGAATATTTCATATGAATGGAATCATAAAATATGAGGTCTTTTGTGATTAGCTTCTTTCTTACAGTATAATGTTTTTAAGATACATGCATGTTGAAATAATTCATTCCTTTTTATTGCCAAATATTATTCCATTGTAAGATATACCATTTTCCCCACTCACTAGTTGATAGACATTTGGGACTATGTCCAGTTTTTGACTATTAGGAATAATGCTGCTAGAAACTTTTAAGTACAAGTTTTGTGTGGTTTTAACTTTTCAGTTATCTTAGGTAAGTAGGCTAGCTGGGTCATATGGTAACTGTTTTTAACATTTTGAGGGACTGCCACACCATTTTTCAAGTGGCTAAACCATATTACATTCCTACCAGTAATGTATTAAGTTTCCTGTTCCTCTACATCCTTGCCAATAGATGCTAATTTTTTGTCCTTTTGATTATAGACACCTAGTGGATGTGAAATAATATATAGTTTTGGTTCTGATTTGCATTTACTTAATGACTAATGATGTTGAGCATCTTTTTATGTGTTCTATTGGCCATTTGTATAACTTTTTTAGAAAATGTCTCTTCAAGTCTTTCCCCATTTTTAAAATGGGTTAGTTTTCTTTTTATTGTTGATTTGTAAGAATTCAACATGTATTCTCAATATAAGTCTCTGATCAGGAATATGACTTGCCAATTATTTCTCCCATACTGTGAATTGTTGATGGTAATTTCTTGATGATAATATTTGGTATATTTAGGCTATTCACAGTTGAAGAAATTGTTAGTATACTGCTAGAAACTATTATAATTAATATCTGCCATGCTTTCAAGTCTTTTGTATTTTTTGTTCTTTGTTTCTGTTTTGTTATTGTTGTTGATGATGATGATGATGTGTTTCTTTAGGGTTCTTTTTTTTTTTTTGGTACTGGGGATTGAACTCAGGGGTACTTGACCACTGAGCCACATCCCCAGCCCTATTTTGGGTTTTAAGTAGAGACCAAGTCTCACTGAGTCGCTTAGTGTCTCGCCGTTTCTGAGGCTGGTTTTGAACTCGCGATTCTCTTGTCTCAGCCTTCCAAAGTGCTGGGATTATAGGTGTGCGCCACCATGCTCGGCTAGGGTTCTTTTTATAATTGACCATGGGATAAAGTTAACTTGGCCTAGCACACAAGCTGCTGTAGCTTCTGATCTCATTACTACCTTTTGAATTCTTTTCTCACTTAAAGCAAAACAGCATATTTTACCAGCTTTTTACTATGAATTCAATGTTTCTTCACCTATGCTATCTTTTATGCCCCCTCTGTAGTCCATCCTATTGGTACCACATATAAAATATACTGTTTCATTTTATCTCTTTATTTAAACAATAACTAATATTGAAGGAATTGCCTGTCATATATTTAATGTGTACTAGCCCTTAATAAAAGCAGCTACCATGTACTGAGTATCCTACATGCCAGACAGTGTGATTAATACTTTACATGCATTATATAATCTTATTCTCCAAGCATCTAATAAAATTAAGACACATTATGACTGAGAGAAATGAGCAGATAGGCACAAAGTGCTACAACCAGACTTGGAACCCAAGCCCATTTTCTTAAAAATAATACATTTTTGAGTGTTTACTATGTACCTTTTTGCAATTTATTCTTCAGAACAACCTAATGAGGAAGTTAATATTTTAAATATTAGGCAAGTGAGACAACTCCAGCCCCTCTAGTCTTCCAGTCTCACCTAAGGCATAAAAATGTTGGTAAGTAACTGTGAAGGTTATAGCCTAAGAGAAAAGGCCAACTAGAAGACTAACACCTAATCATAGGATTACAGAATGTTTCCCTTCCACCCACACCTAACATAATTTATAGCAGTTAACATTCACTGAAAGCATACTAATTTTTATGTCAGAATCTGTGCTAGCAACTACAAGTGTATTATCTCAGTGTAAATCTTTGCAAGTATAAAGCAAAGTAGATAGTATTATAACTCCTATTTTACAGAAGAGGAGACTGAGGCTTATAAGATGATCTAAGGTCATACACAATTATCTGGATGAATTGGGATTCTAACTCAGGTCTGTCAGATACCAAAAGCCTGTGCTCACTCTGTTATACCTATCTTAGAGAGAAAGTGACACAATTAGATTATTTCAAAGCTTTACTGACTCCAGAATTGTATTATTTTTTGTAAACATTTTTATTAAACTATAATGTGTATATACAAAAGCACATGGGCAATAAAGTCAATTATCACAAGCTGAATATATCCATTTATTGATAAACAGAATGTTATCTCTCCACTCATCCTCCCCAGAAGGTCTCCTGTGTTCCTTTCCAGAAATTACTAGTAACCATGGATAAACACTATCTAACTCTGATCAGCACATATGAATTTAGTCCATTAGTGAACTCTATATAAATAATATAATGTGTACTCTTTTATGTCTTGTAGCTTTTGATCAAGATTTTATTTTTGAAATCTATAATTTGCTGTATGCAGGTATAGTTGCTTCCTCTACAAAAGCAATATAACATATAATACAATCATGATATAACTATATCACAATATATACATACATTCTACTGCTGATAAACATTTAGTAATTTAGAGCTCTTGAAAATACTGCTACGAATATTCTTGTACATGTCTTTTGGTGAACATGATTATAATTTTTCCTTGGGTAATCTTTATTGGATAATTATAACTGGTGACAGGGCAGAGAGGGATAGAGGTAGGGATAACAGGCAAAAGGCTATTGCACAACTTTAAGCATAAAATGTTGAGGGTAAAGAAGAGGGTGGCTATGATAAAGGTGGAGAGGAAAATGTGGAGAAGAAGGAGATAAAAGTGTTTGGAGGGGCTGGGATTGTGGCTCAGTGGTAGAGCGCTTGCCTTGCATGTGTGAGGCTCTGGGTTCGATCCTCAGCACCACATAAAAATAAAATAAAGATATTGTATCCATCTACAACTAAAAAAAAATTTTTTTAAAAAAAGTGTTTGGAGCTGGGCGTGGTGATATATGCCTGTAATCTCAGTGGCTTGAGAAGCTGAGGCAAGAGGATGGAGAGTTCAAAGCCAACCACAGCAAAAGCGAGGCTCTAAGCAACTCAGTGAGACCTTGTCTCTACATAAAACACAAAATAAGGCTGGGGATGTGGCTCAGTGGCTGAGTGCCCCTGAGTTCAATCCCTGGTACCAAAAGAAAAGTGTTTGTATATATAGATCACTCAGTTCTAAGGAAGAAAGAGAATAGGGAATTCAAAGATGATATTAAAATTTTAATGCATTGAAAGAGGAAAGAAATTTGGGGAGAAATTTGGAAAAGGAACAAAGCAAGAGGAGAGTGAGAAAGGGGGAAAAACAGAAAAGAAGGGAAACATTCTAGAGAGTGTTGGTTAAGATGCAGTTGGCTAAGGTTAGACCTGGGGAATCATCCCCAGTGGGCCAAAGAAATAGCAATGTGAAACAAAGAATGCGGGACCTGAGAGGTGGAAGGATCACCTGGATAGGGTCCTGTTATAACAGACTGGAAAGGAGAGAATTTAGGAAAATGTATGTGGCAGGGGTCAGTGTGCTGCATTAGATTCAGGACAGACTGAAGGGGAACAGATCTGAGAAAAGGCCCTTTAATTTGGCAGCAGGGAAGCTTTCATAAGAGCAGTTCCCATAGAGTTCTGGTAGCCTTTCAGAGTTCTGAAAGGAGAAAGTGGTGAGAAAGTGCCTATGGGGGCTACAAAGACTCATTTAAGAAGGGTGGCAATGAATGAATTGATTAAAGAACAGAGTATCAATAGACAAATGGAAAGAGGGTATGAATGGTATGTGTGGCGTCTCAGCCGGTTAAGGTAACTGACAGAGATGGATCCGGTAAAATACAGTGAGCTGGGGCATGAGGGTAGAGAAGGAGCTGATTCATTGAACAAATATTTAATATTTCTTATTAGACATGCACTATGATAAAGCTGGGGACACAGAGATTAAGAAAAGTAGTCTCTACCCTTAAGTTACTTGTGGTATAGTGGAGAAAACACTTGATTACAGTATAGCATAATAGGTGCCAAGCTGGGACAGAAGATACTATAGAACGTTACATAATTTCTATATAGGATTGACTAGAAAGGATTCTTGGAAGTGCATATGCTGACACTTAAAAGTACCAGAGAGGGCTGGGGTTGTGGCTCAGTGGTAGAGCGCTTGCCTAGCATGTGTGAGGCCCTGGGTTCGATTCTCAGCACCACGTACAAATAAAATAAAGGTCCACTGACAACTTAAAAAAAAAAAAAAAGTACCAGAGAAAGAAGATGAGGAAATGACATTCTAAGAGGGGGTTGGACCTTGCACAAAAACACAGAATTTTGAGAAGGCCCTTCATAATTAAGGAAGTTTGACGATATCAGTTTGGATGAAAGAGAATGTTCCAGAGAGTTATACCAATAAGAAGATAGGCAGGAGGTAGATTTTGGGAAATTCAGTTCAACCATTTCATGTGTCTTTGAACTTACATTGTGTAGGTATTTATGGGCTATTGGGTTGTTATTTTTAACTTTTCTGAACTTTATTAAGATTTAATTCATACATCATACAATTCACTCATTTAAAGCATATAGTTTAGTGGTTTTTAATATATTTGATGATATGTGCAACTAACACCACAGTTAATTTTAGAATATTTTCACAACTTCCAAAAGAAACTATACACTTTAGCTATCACCCCTGCTCAAAATCCCCACACACACTCTGAGCCCTAAGCAACAACCAATATATTTCCCACATCTATAGATTTCCATATTCAGTACTTTCATATGAATACAATCATATAATATGCAGTCTTTTGTGACTGACTTCTTTCACATGGCATGGTGGTTTCAATATTCATCTGTGTTATTGCATGTATCAGTATTTCATTCCTTTTTATGGTTGAATAATATTCCACTGTATGGCTATAATATTTTTATTTATTCATTCGTGGCTGATGGACATTTGGATTGTTTCCAAATTTGGCTCTTAAGAAAATGCATATTCTTTTGCTGTTGAGTAGTGTCATATAGAAGTTTGTTAGGGTTGATTGGTTTATAATGTTGTTCAAGTCTTCTATTTTCTTACTGACCTTCTGTTTACGTTGCTTACCCATTATTCAGTGTGGGGTGTTGAAGTCTCCATGTACGAATAATGTGTCAAAATACATTCTACTATCATGTATAACTAAAAAACAAAAAAAAGAAAATTGAAAAACAGACAAATAAAAACAAAGAAAGTTAGGCTTTTCCCACTTAATATCTAAAGCATCTTGTCAGGAAGTGAAAGTGTTAGTGAATTAGGTGCATCTGTCTCCCAGAGAACAGAGAGCAAGAAATGAGCAAGTTGCCTGGGCAAAAAATTCCCAGCCCCAAATTCAAGTCTTGTTAACCTAAGCTACAGAAGGACAGGAATGCTTGCATTGACTAATTGAGTGGTGGCTGGGGCGTGGGTTGTGGCTGGAAGGAATCTTCACATATGAAAAACTGTTAGCCAAAAGACTCCTTTATTCACATATTTGTGCATCTCCATGAACATTTAAAGAAACTTCCTAGGTTCTAATCTTAGGCTAGAAATTCTGAACACAGAGTGAGTAGGTAATATAGCAACAGTAAGTATTGGCAAATTATGGCTGTGAGAGAAATCTTAGGGGAGGTAGAGCTTTGGAAGATGAGCCAAAAAGTACCTGGGTGGAAAGAAGAGGGAGAGAACCATTTTCTAAATAAAATGTAACAGGTATAGGAATAATAATGCTTTACACTTAAATAATTCTTACTCTATGCAAAACACCATTCTAAGAGCTTTATGTGCACTATCTAATCCTCAAGACAACCCTCTGAAATATGTACAATTATTCCAATTTTACAGATGAGAAAACTGAGGCTGCATTACATCATAGGTAAGTGGCAGAAGGGGCATTATGAACATAGATAATCTGGTTCCAGAGACTCCCCAACTACCTCTTAGAGTGTGCAAGGTATTTTCATGAGGGTTGTGCAGATAGAGGTCCAAACTGAAGCACAGAGACTATGAAGCCATGAGATAGAAGAGTTGGATAGGAAAGGAGGGAGCCAACTTCAAAAGATCTTCAACTCCAGTGACACTTGCATTATGTATTCTAAACCAAACCCAGCCAGCCCAGCATTGAACCTGATTTTGCCATTGATCAGTTATGTGACATGGTACAAAGTCAGTGGTGATGTCTTTTTCCTTGTCTTTCAGCTGAGTGTTAACAGGGGCAGTTATGTAAGGTTTCTGTAAGGATTAAAGGAATAAAATATATAAATTGTCCAGCACAGAGTAGGGCACCTTGAATGGAAACTGTGACTATTTTTACTTTATTACAGAGTTCTCAGCACACAGCCTTTGGGACAATTATTTTAATGTGCTTAGGGATTCCTCAAAGGCCCATCTAAGTGAAATTCCTGGTGAAAACAGTTACTGTTTTGAGTCATTTCCTCTCCTGGTGGCATGTGGCTCAGCCTACTGAACATTTTCTACCCTTAAGTTGCTGGGGCCTTTCCAGTTGGCAAGTATGACCAAAGGTTGGCTTGGATTAGGGAAGCTGCTCCATATAATGTGTCCACCATTCCTAGGTGGGTAAGGAACTCTTTGAGGTGCTACCATTAGAGTTGGAAGAGCTAGAAGGAAGCGTTATCTCAACTCCTCTTCCTGATGTTGGGCCATATGTCACTGGTACTCTGGAGATGTGTGCATTGCCCAGTCCCTTTCACCACACCAATCCAGTTCTGGGAAGATAGCAGTGAATAATAGTGGGAACGCATGGTGTCAGACACTCTGTTTGCACTGCGACCTTTCCCCTTTCCCTAGGACATCCTCTTTCCTCTTAAATGAAATGTCACATGTTTCCCTTTTTAATTTTTGGATCTGCTAAGGAAACTGTTAACCTGCCTGATATCTTCCTGGAAATGTAATTGTTAGAGGCATATAATTGAAAGATGACTAGGATTAGCTGCTATTCTCAAGAATCTTGAAACTGTAAATCCCAGTAGACAGGACCCAAAAAGCAGGAGAAGGGGAGGAGTAAAACCTTTTTATTTTTCACATGTCTGCAAATGTCCTAATGTACACCTGTCACCCAAAATAGAACACTGAAGAGTTTTCAGGCTCCAAATAGCTGCCTCAGGATCTGGGACACTTCTTAAATGCAACCTTCAGAGGGATCTCTAGAGTGGATCTCTCAACCTGGGGTTCTATCTGTAGATGGTGAAGGGGGCCTCTGCTGACTTCTCAGAAAAGGGCAGGGGAGCCACACTCTTCTGCTCAGTCTATAATGGCTGCCTTACCCAGCAGGTACATGGGCACATATGGCCTCAAATTTCAGAATAATCTCTTTTCTTGAAGTGGTCCTGGAACACGTAATCCAGTCTGGGATAGGGGCACATCAGACCAAGTTCTTTCCCCTTCAGTACAGTGGCTTGATAACTTTGGATTCAGCTCTTTTCCATGATCCCCTCAAAGACAGTAGGCTCCCTGAAGCACATAGCCAAACTGATAAATACACTCAGAGTTGGACTGAAATCAGGACAGGAAGAGAGGATGAGAATTAATGGCAGCTTCTTGGTCAAAGCATTTCTTGGGCCCAATGGAGTGTATGATGGAGGAATCTGGGAAATTTTTGCCTCTTCTCTTTATCTCAAACCCCAAACTATTCTTGCACAACTGGGTCTACCTTCAAAACTTATTAAAAAATGCAACCACTTTTTCAACCTTTTCACCACTACCACTTTGTTCTAAGCCACTATTCACTCACTATAAGGTCCTTACTCATCCTCCTGTTTTCATCATTGCCCCTGTATAGTCTATTTTTCCCACAGCAGCCAGAGAAATACGTTCAATTCTCAAGTTCAGATCACATCGCTTATCTGCTTGAAATCCTTCAATGACTTTCTGTCTCATACAGAGCAAGAGTTAAAGAGTTGACACTGCCTTACATATCCCTACATAGGTTTTCCCCTATTTAGCTCTACAATATCATGTCCCACTACTTTTGTTCAAGCTTACTCTGTATCAAACCCACTGGTCTCTTGCCTAGTTCTTGGCTATACTAGGCATGTCTCTGTCACAGGGCCTTTGCACTAGCTATTCTCCTTGCCTGGAAAAATCCTTCCCCCAAGCACTCAAATGATTCACTTCCTTATCTCCTTAAGATCTTAACTGAAATTATGTGCTTTTCCAATGAGATCTTCCCTGACTACCCAATTTAAAATTGGAGCTATCCATACATCTTAGGTCTCATTTCCATTCTATTTTTCTTATAGTATTCATCAACTTCTGATATACTATATTTAATGTAGTTATATAGTCTGTGTCTTCCTCTATGATATAAGCTTCATGAAGGCAAGGGTTTTGTCATTTTAAAAAACAATAGAGCCATGTGGTAGATGGATGCTTCTGGAGACTATCATGCTAAGTGAAATAAGCCAATCCCCAAAAACCAAAGGTCACATGTTTCTCTCTCATATGTTGATGCTAACCCACAATAAGGGGAGAGAAGGGGTAGAACAGACGCTCAGTGGAGTAGACAAAGGGAAATGAAGAGAAGGGAGTTAGGATAAGAGTAGGAAAGACAGTAGAATGGATCTGACCTAACTTTCCTATGTTTATATATGAATACAACACAGTGAATCTCACCATCATGTACATCCACAAGAATGGGATCCTAATTAGTAGAAGATATATTCCATGCTTGTATAAATATATCAAAATAAATTCTACTGTCATGTATAACTAAAAAGAACAAATAAAAATATTTTACTCCAAAAAAACCCCAATAGATACTGGCCTAACATTAGTAGATGTTCAATAAATATGTGTGAAATGAATTTTCTTTAAAAATGCCCATGGCTCAGGAAAATATTCCTTTCCCTACCAGCTCTCAGTTTCCTCCATTGGTAGCATAATGGGGGTAGACTGGATGATCTCTTAGGTCTTTTGTATCTCTTGGACTAAATTTAGAGATTCTGGTTAAAAATATAGTCTCTCAAGCCAGATTTCTTGGGTTCATCTATCTGGCACCTTGAGACAGGCTACTTCACCTCTGTAGGTTTCTTGATTTTCTGGTGTGAAAAATGAAAATGATAAAAATAGACTCTGTCTCAAAGGGTTGCTCTGGAGATTAAATAAGATCATCCTTATATAAGCACTTTAACACAGTGCATGGCATTCAATAAACATTAACTATTGCTTTTAGGGTGATCATTAGCAAATAGCTGCATTATCAGCTTTTCTTAGGCTCAAAACCAGCTTCAGTTGCTGATGGTATGAAAAAAAAAAGCAAAACAAACTCCATAACAACAAACTCACCTGAGGTTCATATGCAGCTCATATGCGACTCATATGCATACAGCTGGCCTCCCCCCCCTTCCCCCACCCCATTACTAAGACAGAAGAACAGCTTGTTCTCTTGTAACCTGATGTCCCTGGATAAGAGGGAGGGGCAGAGAGGCAATGTGTGATTGCCATGGCCACCCGCTGCATCTCAGATTCCACAGAGAAGCAGGGCAAGGGGGCTTATTCACAATCACCCACTAACTTGGCATGAGTGGTTTCAAGCAGAGTGTGTAGAATACATGTTGTCCCAGTGGCAGGGGCACATCACAGATGTTCTGCTAGATGAGCAAGGGATGATGTTCAAAGCCATCATCAGCAGACATGATTCAGACAGCTGGCTAGGTCTTTGGGGCCGGAGATGCGTAGGCTTGCTGGAGTAAGGCAGGCTGTGGAGAGGTTACCAGAATGGAAACTAGAAAAGGTAACCAATGAATAAGCCTAATAAAATAATCAGCATATTCATGGTGGCTTATACTTCCTGTGTATTCGTTGTGTAGCAGGTGCTTCGTGCATGCTTTCATTTAATTCTCCAATAAACTGCACAGTTCTCAACTTTAGCTATACATTGAAGAACTTGAAAATTATCAGTGCCCAGGCTCCAGAATTGCTGTTAAGAATTGCTCTTTTTAAAACTTCCCAGATAATTATAATGTAGAGCTAGAGTTGAGGACTATGTTATGAAGTGTGTGTGTGTGTGTGTGTGTGTGTGTGTATTCCCACACTTTGCACATGAGAAAAATGAAGTTTAGAAAATTTTCTTCTGATTATCCAGATAAGAATCAACACTACAGGGGCCTGGGGGTTGTGGCTCAGTGGTAGATCACTTGCCTGGCGTGTGTGAGGCACTGGGTTTAATTCTCGGCACTACATATAAATAAATAAATAAAATAAAGGTCCACTGACAACTAAAAATATTTTTGAAAAAGAATCAGCACTAGACAATACTGTCATGTTCAGTACTATACATTGTAGGTCACACAAGGAAGGCTTGAACTTGGGATGTGGGACCAGAACCCAATTTTATGAGAACATTGTGATGGGGCCACTTATGATTTGGGTTGGACACCTTGTACCATGTAGGCATCCTGGGGTCAAGTCTGAGATGCCATAGTCCAGAGACAGGCAAAGCAGCACCATGGGTAACTGCTGTTTTTAGGGGAACTTCCTGCCTCAGTCAAGATAGTCTCAGAATTAACCAAATCACCCACTAGCAATAGTTATTGCAAATGCATCAAGCTGCTATTCACCCTCCCCAGCTTTCTCTGCTCACCAGATCCAGGCTTTATTCAGCAGCAGCAGCCGCCACAGTGATATAGGTCATTATTTCTTTAACTATGATATGTGTACTGCTGGAGATACATGTGGTGATTTAGGAGGTAAACAGATGGGCATTTGTAACTTCAACAGTTATGTATTTATCTTGATGTGCATTAGAAATATATCTCTCTAACACACACAGCCCCTGATTTCACAAATATTATTAAACAAGGCTAAATTGATTTAAAATATTGAAAAGCGACTTGAGTTAAAGAAACATATTAAGTAATTAATCATAATAGAGATGATTTGCAGAAGAATATGGCTTCAAAATTCAGATGGAAGAGATGAATGGCTGAAGAGAAGAAACACTCTCCAGAGTCATTCATTTGTTAACTCAATCATTTATTCATTTGACAAGCATTTACCAGATGGCGATTATGTGCCAGGTAGCATGTTAGACACAATAAAGAGATGAATAAAGAACAAGAAATGTTTCCTGCCTTTAAGGATATCACAGAAAAGAAAATATACAATGGCAGTTCCATATAAATAAGCACAGGTATATCGGGGCAGGTTATGGAGACAAAGTGAGTGGGGATTTGGAAATATTTCCAAGAAGTGGCTTAGCCATGTACATGGGAGAGGGAGGAAGAAAAGATGTCAAAGTAAGGTTTGTAGATATAAAGCATGGAAGTGAGAAGCATTAGAGCGTATATGCGTAATGGTTGGAGAGAAGGGATGAGAGAGGAAGAATGCAATTACTAGAACAAAAAATATAAGGCAAGGAGGTGAAAAGAGAAAAGTCTGGAAAGATTTGCTAGGATTGCATTATTGCATTCTAAGAAGAGGTGTTTGACTTTTACTCTTTGCACAGTCCAGCTTTATATGTGGGCTAGAATGTCAAAGTTCATATCCTAGTTCTACCTTTTTTTTTTTTTTTACTGTGTATCAGTGGGTAAGTTATATAACCTCTCTGGGCTAAAGTTTTCTCATCTGTCAAGTGGGAAATTAATAGTAAATTATTCTTAGCATTAATTATAGGAGTTAAATGAGATCTCATTCATAAATTACTTTTCACAATGCTTGGCACGCAAAGTAAGTCCTACTTTTTGTCTGTTCTTCCCTGGCAGAGGAAAAGAACATATCTGTTGTGGTTTTCCTCTCTGGAGATGTCAGCAGAATGTGTTTATCATATGAGACAGTCTGTATTACTCTCATTTTGTCTCCATATTCAACAAAATATTAAAGAACATCTGCCATGTAGCAGACTTTTTACCTATTTTATTTCACTTAATTTGCACAAGAGCCCTTATGATAGGATGGCTGCTACACTCTTCTGATTTCAACGAGATTTGCCATACTTTGGTTCCATACACTTAAGGTATTTTTTCTTCATAGATGAAAAATGTCAAGAGCTGTTTTTCCAACTCTGGGGGAAAAGAGGAGCTGAAAACATGTGGCCAATATGCTGAGAATCTGTTTCAGTGATCTCTGCTAGCTCATGAGTCTGGAGACATCATTGGGATATTCCAGAATTTAGCTGCTTTGTCTTTTCATATTCTTTTATTATGATGATAACATCCCCATATAATATAAAATTTATCATCTTAATCATTTTAAGTGTACAGTTGAAAAGTGTTAATTATATTTGCATTTTTGTGAAACATCTCTATCATTTTATTTTTTGCTGGGGTTTGGACCCAGGGATGCTTCACCACTGAGCTATATTTTCATTTTTTATTTCAAGACAGAATCTTGCTAAGTGCCTGAGGATGACCTCAAAATTGAGATCATCCTGCCTTAGACTTCTGAGTCACTGGGATTACAGGTATGCATCACTGCAACTAGCTCCATTCTTTGTTTTTTAAATTAAAGGTAATATTATATCACTGTGTTTGTTTTGTGATAATGTGCTGGTGTGTAAATGTAGGATTCATTCACTTTTCTGTATTTCTGTTATCCTTCAAGAAAAAAGTCTTTTAAGTAATAATATGAATGAAACAGCAGTGACCATTCCTGTTAATTCATTGAAGCATGATCCAGTTAGCTGTAGAAATTAGAGACAATATTAAGTTTCTTAGATATAAAGCAAGAACAATATTTTTATAATGCTCTATAAAATTTATAAGGGGGAAAACATCTTAACCGGCATAAAAGAATGATCTTTTGGCCTCATAAAATGGCATGCGTAAGCCAAACATGGTGGTACATGCCTGTAATCCCAGCAGCTCTGGAGGCTCAGGCAGGAAGGTTGGGAGATCAAAGCCAACCTCAGTAAAAGCGAGGTACTAAGCAACTCATTGAGGCCCTGTGTCTAAATCAAATGCAAAATAGGGCTGGGGATGTGGCTCAGTGGTCAAGTGCCCCTAAATTTGATCCCTGGTAATCCCCCCCTGAAAAAAAAGATGACATACATAGACTTAGTTTGGTTCTCCTTGCTCCTCCTTACTAGGCTTTACCACCATAAATCCTGGAAATAAACATCTTTGTTCCTGTGGGCCTTGACACTTCTGTCCCTACCCAGAGATATTTGGTGCCTAGCAGGTCTCCTGCAAAAGCAATCTTTCCAAAACAAGTGACCTAGTCTGGAAGCTCCTTTGTGTCTATGGGCATGAGAATCACCTCTACTATGAAAAGAGGCCAGGTTGCCTTGGAAAGGATTGGAGGGAAGAATTATGCATAATGGGGCCAACTACAAGAAGCCTCCTTCTTCCCAGAGATTCCCTTTCCCCACCTAAAGGCACCACACAGTTGAGCCCCATGGAAGCACCTTCTGCCTCTACAGGAAGAATCACCAAAGATCAGTGGGAGCCTCAGAGGCACCAGGTAGACCTAGCAGATTAAAGCACAGCAAAGTCTCTGGAAATTAAGCTGTTCCTGGAACCACAGCACATAAGAGTAGCCCAGGACGTGCAAGGTAACCCTAAACAAGTAGGCTGCCTAATGTAGAGGATTTACATAAGACTGGAGTTTCCTAACACAAAATCATAAACATGGATTTTTGCTAAATATATTTAAAAATCACCTGTCATGCCAAGAACTAGGAAAATGACTTGAATGAGAAAAGACAACTAAATGACGCCAATATCAAGATGAATCATATGTTAGAATTATCTGACAAAGATTTCAAAGCAGTCATCATAAAAATATCTCAATGGCCCATTATGAACATGGTAGAAACAAATTAAAAAATAGAAAAATCTCAGCAAAGAAATAGAAGTTATTAAAAAAAGAACCAAATGCAAATTGAAAAATACATTAATGGAAAAAAAGCCTCCAGGTAATTATGCTGAGTGCAAAAAGCTGATCCCAAAAGGTTATGTACTGTATTACCATATTTTTATGGAAGTTTTGAAATGAAGAAAGAAAAACACATTGAAACAGAACAGTTTGGTATGTTGTCAAGACTTAAAAGTTTTGTTTCAGGAGAAGGAGGTGGATGTGGTTATAAAAGGAAAAATGAGAGATCCTGTTGGATAGAACTGTTCTATACCATGACTACAGTGGTGGATACATGAATCTATACATGTATTGAATTAAACAGAACTAAATACAGAGTGGGGGGAGAAATGAATATAAGCAATACTGGAGACATCTCAATGAGATTAGTGCATATGATCAGTGTCAATATCATCATGGTTGTGATATTGTGCAATTTCCCACTTAGGAAAACTGAATGAAGTGTCCACAGAACTCTCTGTATTTTCATTCTTTCTTTTGGTGCAGGGGATTGAACCCAGGGCCTTGTTCTTGCTGTGCAAGCACTCTGCCACTGAGCTACACTCTCAGTCCCTTTACTGTATGACTTATTACAACTTTATGTGAACCTATACTTATATCAAATTAAATTGCATTAAAAATTAAAGGGTTATAGATATCTCTCAGTAACACAGCCTGTATTTAGCTTGTGTGAAACCCTGGGTTCACCCTGATATCAAAATAAATAAATAAGGTAACATATGTTTTAAGTGCTTATCTCAAATAAAATTGAGCAGGAAAGATGGTGGAATGCGATGGACAACAATGCCCTAGGTACATGTATGACTGCACATACGGTGTAACTATATTGTGTACAACCAGAGAAGTGAACAGTTGTGCTCCATTTGTGTACAATGAATCAAAATGCATTCTGCTGTCATGTAAACTTAATTAGAATGAATAAATAAACAGAATTTTAAAAAAGAAAAAATAAAATAAAATTGATTCTATGATATGCTAAATAGAGAAAATGACATTTTGAACTATGATGGTGTTTGGATTTATATAAAGGTAGTTTTTATATAAACTTGGAACATATAAGCTTATTTAGTATAAGCATAATTTTGAAAGTTACCTCTCTAAGTAATTTTGAGATGAACTTCAAGTTTCATTGTAAAATTTAGTGCAGCTTCAGAATCAGTATATTTGACAGCTAAAACAATGTCGGCTTTAAAGTCTAATTATTAACTTATCCAATTGGCTTATCAATTAATAGAAATAATCTGCTATGCATATTTGTTTTTTCATGTATGTCCCTTTAAAAAGTGTAATAAAATCTATGTGGATTAGATTAGGAAAAAAATAGGTTCTGTATGTGTTCCCACTCAGTAGAGCTGGCCAAACGTCCAATATCAATTGTTTTGTAGAATCCTCTTAGTTCTGTTCAATTCTATCAAAATCCTAGGGTTTAGGCAGGAAAAACAAAGAAAAAAGAGAAGGACCTTGGGATATCAAGATATGACAACTAAGATGTCATCGCTACCCTGCAGGCCAGTGTGGTCTGCTCAAATGCGAGCTGTGATTCCGTGCGCTCCTGTTATGCTGTGTTCTGCAGTGGGGTCCTTCCCAAAGGTTCTCTAGGCTACAGTGCCTAATGCTCAAGTTTTCACAGAACTACCACCATCCCAGGCTCTTCATGGACAGAGGCTGAACTAGACACTTGGTTCTAGTTCACTCTTTCCCCTGAAGGAAGTTGCACATCTTACAACGCCCCTCTATCTTGACAGCTCACTTCCATTCCCATGAGGAGTTTAGATGAAACTTGTGTGTGTGGCAGAATTTCCTGGGAAATTTTTTGGTTGAAATATGCTACAACCTGAGACCTGCTCCAAATCTCCTGATTCCTTGTATTGTTTATTAATCCATTTTATTGAAAAGATAAATAGCATGGTATTTTTACACCAATTCAGTAGTATATCACCCTGCCATGCACATAAAAACGTATTTGAAAGAAAATGTGGCATGCATATACAATAGAATATTATTCAGCCATAACATGAAATTCTGCCATTTGCAGCAATATGAATTGCACTAGAGGTCATTATGTTAAGCAAAATAAGCCAGAGACAAAAAAACAAATACCACATGTTCTTCCTTGTTTGTGAGAACTAAATCGTTGATTTCATAGAAGAATGAAGTGAATAATGATCACTAGAGACCGGGAAGGACAGGGGGTGGGGGATGGAAAAAAGTTCAATGAGGGATACCAAAACACAGAGAGGAGAAATTAGTTCTGGTTTTCAATAGCACAGGAGGATAAAACAATTTATGATATGTTTCAAAATTAGTAGAAGACTATGAAGTTCCCAACACTTAAAATGATTAATGTTTAAAGAGATGAAAAGGCTTATTACCATGGTGCGATTATTACACATTGTTTACCTATATACAATTATCATAGTGTACCACATAAAGATGTACAAATACTCTGTCTCCAAAAATTATTTGAAAATTTTGAAAAGTGAGTAGTGGATCCAGTGCCAGAGTAAGCTTGGAAAACATCATCCTGAGGATGCTAAATATTCCTTTTGACTATTGTTTATTTTTCCAGTGGACAATTGATTGTCCAGTTTATGATCTAAGCTGAGCAACCAGGGGTCCCAAGACCCTAAAACAGAGAGATAAGCTGAAACTATCACAGAAGAAAATGTTACATAACTTAAGAGAGGTTAATTCAAAGACAATGTTCAAAATATTTAACAACCCGCCTAGCATGGGCACTAACCCATCAGAAGAGCCATTAGTACTAGAGCAGGGGTCTAGAAATTTCTGTTGCAGTGGAGTATGAAGAAGTCTAGCAGAGTCTTAGGGAAGAGCTCAGAATATGATGGAAGCACTTGAAGAGTTTGAGTAAGTAAATAGCTATTTACTGGTTGACATGAAAGTATTTCAATATTTTAACTATTAGCATGGCTGAAATATTGTGTATCAGCTTCATATAAACCCAGGATATAATTATCGTTTCCTTACACTCTGCTGGAGCCACTTGGTTAAACACACTTTTTAGCATTATGAACAATCCTAAGAGGATTTCTCAAGAGTCATTTTCTATACTGAAGTTGGGGTAGAGTCTGCCTTTCATTTGGATAAATTCAGCCTAGACAAGCTTGCTAGGTGCTGAGGACATGAGATATCTGTTAGCTATTAGATAAATTTGTTCATGGTAGTAGTAACCAGAAAAAGGCAATCCAGGAAAGGGAAATGCCCTGGAGGCCAAAGGAGGAGAAGATTACAAAATTTTTTATTACTAGTATCATATATGATAGAAATGACCAAAAAAGGGCTGGGGTTGTGGCTCAGTGGTAGAGCGCTTGCCTAGCATGCGTGAGGCACTGGGTTCGATCCTCAGCACCACATAAAAATAAAATAAAGATATTCTGTCCACCTACAACTAAAAAATAAATATTAAAAAAAGAAATTACCAAAAACAATGATACCTGAAGCTTGGCCATTGGACTTCACAATTAGGGATGAGGTCTTTTTTTTTTTTAACTTAAAGGGAGGAGGAGGGAAAGAGAGGAAATGTGGAAACCAGATTTCAGTTGGTTGAAAATTGAAATGGAGATGGTGTGTGTGTGTGTGTGTGTGTGTATGTGTAAATTAATGTTTTAAAATTTGACTATGAAAGGAGGAAGGGGGAAATGAAAGAAAGAGGTGGGTATACTAGATCATTTTAGCACATTTATAGGATGAAAAAGTGGAGTGAGAGAGGTTAAAGATGTTGGAGAAAGGATAATTGGTGGTGAAGGATGCCAGGAGACAGGAGAAGAGATGGCCTTATCTTTGAGGGTAGAGGGAAAGGATAGGTGGCAATGAAGGTGCATGTACCAGCAAGGGGGTGGCGAGCTGAGAGAAGCTTCATTTTCAATTTTGGAAGATATTTAAATTTAAATGAGAGAAATGTAAATATGCAGGAAAGCTCATGGAATATGAGTGTGTATAGCTCAATGAAGAATTACAAACTGAATACACATATGTAATCATCAGACAGGATAAGAAATAAAACAATGTCAGCACCTAGGAAGGGTCCCCTACTTGCATCCTTTCCACCTCTCCCCCTGCTATGATGTGACTTTTGCAGTAACCATTTCCTAGCATTTCTTTATACCTTCACCACCTAGGATTGCATCTCTAAATACTACAGTTAAATTTTATTTGTTTTGAAATTTATATAACTGCAACAGTATATTTTATCTTCTTTTATTTTCATCTTCTTTTGTGCAAGATTGTGGGGCTCATCCATGTTTGTTTCATGTATCATAATCATTCTTTATTTTCACTGCTCTCTCACAGTTTATTGTGTGAATACAGAAAAATTTATCAGTACACATTGAAGAAAATTTTGAATTGTTTCTGGATATATGTGTACACACATTTCTGTTCTGTTTGTTACCCAGGATGTACTTGTTGGGTAATAGTATAAATTTATCTTTAGGTCGAGTCAATAGTGCCAAACTCTTACAAAGTGCTTGTACCAATTTACATCCCCACCAATAGTGTAAAAAGGTTAAAGTTGATTCACGTTATCTCCTATATTTGCCATTTGTCTTACTTTAAAATTTTAGACATAGAGATGGGTGACTTTTATGCTTATTGATTATTTGGATATCCTGTTTTATGAAGTAACGTTTCATGTCTTTTCCTCATTTTTCTATTGGGCTATCTGTCTGTTACTGATATATAGTATAGGACTTGTATTCTGGATACAAGTACTTTATGGGTTGTATATTTTGCAAATATTTTTTCCCCATTTCAGAGTTATGAAAACATTCTCCTATATTATTTTCTAGAACTTTATAGGCTTGTTGCTCACTGTTAGGTTTACAACTTGCCTGGTATAGACATGAAATAGTGTTGCAGTTTAATTTTGCTACCATTATTCTGGCACCATTCATCACGAAAACAATCTTCCTTCTTCCACAATTTATAGTGCCATTTTGTCATAAAATAAGTGTACACATATGTGAGCCACTGGTTTGGTATGTTCTACTGTGTATTATTGATTTCCTTGTTTATCCTTGTATCAATTTCATACTATCTTAATTACAATAGTGCTATAATAAGTCTTGGTATCTAGGCAAGCCAGTCTTTCCACCTCATTCTTCTGTTTTTAGAGTGTCTTGGGTATTCTTGGCCCTTTGAATCTTATTTATTTATTTGGATTCTTTCAATTAAAAATTTTACTGACATAATAATTGTCTAGATTTGTGGGACACAGTTTTAGAGTAAATGTGTCAATATCTACATACACATCTATCATAGGCTTGTAATTCTTATTGGAATTGAGCCTATAAATCAACGTGGGGAGACTTCTTTATAGGATTGAGTAGTCACGTTCATGAATATGGTGCATAACTTATAACTACCTTTGTTATGCCTCTCAATTAATTTTCATAATTTTTCCTAAAAAGCAATTGCACATCTTTTGTTAGATTGGTTCAGGTCTTTGGTATTTCTGATGCTGTCATAAGGATGTCTTCTAAGAATTTTGATTTCTAACCATTGACAATGTAGAAACAAATGATTTGGAGATTTTATTAATTTAATTTTGATTTAGAATGAATTTTAATCTTTTGGTATACAGTTTTATGAATTTTGAGAAATGCAGTGTTTTCTAACCATCACTGCATTAAAGATATAGAGTAATTCCATCACCCCCCAAACTACTCTCTACCCTCTTCTTTGTGTGGTCAAACCTTCCCCCCTGAACCCTTAAACTTTGTCAGTATTTGATCTGTTCTTCATTTCTGTGGTTTTTGCCTTTTTTTCAGAATGTCATATATATATATATATATATATATTATATATATATATATATATATATATATATAATCATACATAGAATCTGTAGTCTTTTGAGTCTAGTTCCTTTCACTTAACCTAATTCATCTGAGATCCATCCAAGCTGTTGTTGGTATCAATAGTTTCTCCTTTTTTATTGAGTGGTATTCCAAAAGATGGATGCTCTAATGTTTGTTTATCCATTCATTTTTTGAGGGATACTTACGTTGTTTCCAGCTTTGAGAAATTACAAATAAATCTGCAACAAGCATTATTATACAGATTTTTGTGTGAACTTAAGGTTTATTTCACCTAGATAATTACTCAGAATTGGGATTGTGGGGTCATGTTTAACTTTAAAAGAAATTACCAAGCTATTTTCCAAAGTTACTGTACTTTTTTTTTTGTACCAGGGATTGAACCCAGAGGTGCTTAACCACGAGCAACATCCCCATCCTTTTTTATGTTTTACTTAGAGTCAGGGTCTCACTAAGTTGCTTAGGGCATTGCTAAGTTGCTGAGGCTGGCTTTGAACTTGCGATCCTCCTTCTTCAACCTCCTGAGCCACTGGGAATACAGGCATGTGCTACTCTGCTCAGCCCTACTGTACCATTATTCATTCCTACTAACCATGTACAAGAGCTCTACTTGTTCTGAATCCTTTCCAGGAGGATTAGGAGTATAGTGGTATACTATAAAAGATAGGAATACAGTGACGTCTTGTTATGGTTTTAATTTGCATTTCCCTAATGTCTAATGAGAAATTTTGCACTTTGCCAGCTATCTGTACTTTTTTTAAAAAGCTTTACTTTTAGAACAGCTTAAGATTTATAGAAAAACTTCATAGACAGTACAGGGATTTCTCATATTCCCCACATCCAATTTCTCCCATTATTACATTTAAATGTCGTTAATTTATTCAGATTTCCTTGGTTTTTACCTAATGAAAAGAGGATCCAGGATCCTACCCAGGATATCACATTGCATTTAGTCATTATCTCTCTGTAGGCTACTCTTCACTGTGACTTCTCTCAGGCTTTCCTTGTCTTTTATAATATTCATAATTTTCAGAAGCACTGGTCAGGTGTTTTTATAGAATGTCCCTTTTATGGTTTGGATTTGGAAATGTTCCCTTCATGTGTTGTAAACTTGGTCTTCAATACAGTAATGTCCAGAATTGGGGCTTTGAGGAAGTGATTGGATCATGAGAGCTCTGACTTCATCAGTGGGTGAATCCATTTGAGGGACTGATAATTTGAAAAAACTACTGGGAGGAAGTAGAAACTGTAAGCAGGTGGTGCATGGTCAGAGGAAGTAGGTCACTGGGGGCATGCTTTTGCGGACTACATCTTATTCCTGTTTCCCCATGCTCCACTTCCTAAGTGCCATGAGCTGAACAGCTTTCTTCCACCACACCATCCTGCCATAATGTCCTGCCTTACCTCAGTTCCAAAGCAATGGAGTCAGCCAACCATGGACTGAAACCTTTGAAATCATGAGCCAACATAAACTCTTCCTCCTTTAAGTTGTTTATATCAGGTATTTTCGTCACAGTAATGAAAAGATGACTAACACAAACCCTCAACTGAGGTTTGTCTGATGTTTTTCTAACGATTACACTGGAGTTATTTGTTTTTTAGCAAAAACCACAGAGGTAACCACAGAGATTCTCATAACATCATATGAGGGGCAGATACTGTCAACATGATTTTTCACAGTTGATGTTAACCTTGATTATCTGGCTGAAGTAGTGTTTGTCAGGTTTCTCCACTGTAAATTTAATCTTTTTTGATTCCATTTTACACTATACTCTTTGGAAGGAAGTCACTATATATACTTCAAAAGTGGTGAGCTGTGAACCATCTCCCTGGAGGCAGATTGTCTACAGAAACTATTTTGAATTATTCTGTATAGAAGACTTGTTTTCCACCATTTGTTCATTTAATCAATCATTTATTTTAATATAGATTTATAGGTATTTATTTTATACGTTGGGTTGCAATATTTTATTCCTCAAATTGCTCCAGCTTTAAGTATTGGGAGCTTTTTTGGGTTGTTTCCTGTGTCCTTTAAAATACTCCCATCATTGTGGCTCTTTTGAGCACTTGCTTTCTGACACTAAAAGGTGTTCCAGGCTTATCTTGTATATTTCTTACCCAAGCCCTAGACTCAATCATTTCTCTAAGGAGTTTTAGCTCCTTTTATTGGTTTCAGAATTGTTAACCTGTACCCTTATGGAGGGGGAGCATTTATGGTAAATTGTTTATATACAGTTCCATTTTTCTTTAGTCTTGCAGTTTCTAGTCCTTTTCAAAGTTACTTAAGGCAGCACCTCTTTTGTCCACAAATTTCAGTGAGTTTGTTATACATTGTAATGCAGTTAAATTATTACCACAATCTACATTCTACCCTGAGATTCCCCAACTTTCTTATGAACTTTAGAATTTGGCATACATTAAGGTTTACTCTTCATGTTGTAAAGTTCTATGAATTTTGTCAAATGAGTATAGTCATATATTTACTAGGGCAATACCATATAGAATAGAGTCATGGCCCGATACCCAGTTAACTTTTACTCCTCCCTAAACCCTTAGCAAACACTCATCTGTTTTTAATCTCTACAGATTTCCCTATTCTAGACTGTCATATAAATGGTATGTAGTATGTAACTTCTCTGGATTTTTTTTCACTTAGTGATACACATTTAAGTTTCATCCATATTATTGTATGGATTAATAGTTCATTCCTTTTCTTTGCTGAACAGCGTTACATAGTAAGGATGTATCACAGTTTGTTTATCTATTCACATTGAGGGACATCTTGATTGCTTCTAGTTTTATGAAATTAGAGATACAGTTGCTATAAACATTTGTATGTAGGTTTTCGTGTGGACATCAACTTTCAAATAAGTTGGCTAAATACCTAAGAATACAATTGCTGGATCATATTTAAGACTATGTTTAGTTAAAAGAAATGTCCAATTGGCTTTCAAAGTGGCTGTACCATTTTGCATTCCCATTAGCAATGGATGAGATTCCCGTTGCTTTACATCCTCACAAGCATGTGGTGCTATCAGTTCTCTGAAGAGTAGCCATTCTAAAAGGTGTGCAGTGGTGTCTAACTGTTGTGTTAATTTATACTTCTCTGATGACATATGATGCTGAGCACCTTTTTCGTATGCTTATTTACCATCTCTGTGTCTGTTCAGGTATTTTGTCTATTTTTAATTTGGGTTGTTCTGGATACAAGTCCTTTAACAGATATGAGTTTTTTTCCCCACATTTTATTGGTACATTATAGGAGTACATAATGATGGGATTTGTTGTTACATATTCACACATGCACACAATATAACAATGTAATTTGGCCAATAACATTCCCCACTATTTCTCCTTACCAGATAGGAGTTTTGCAAATATATTTTGTGGTTTACCTTTTAATTCTCTTAAAAATGTCTTTCACAAAGCAGAAAGTTCTTAATTATTATGAGATCCAATTTTCAATTTTTAAAAAAATATTTTTGGTTGTAGATGGACACAATAGCTTTATTTTATTTAGTTATTTAATTTTATGTGGTGCTGAGTATCGAACTCAGTGCCTAACACATGCTAGGCAAGCACTCCACCACTGAGCTACAGCCCCAGACCCCCAAGTTTCAAATTATTTTCTGTTATGTCATGTACTTGTGTGTGGTATCTCAGAATTTGATCTAACTCACAATTACAAAATTTTTTTCTCCTATTTTTATAGTTCTGCATACATTTAGGCTTGTGGTTCATTTTGAGTTTATGTTTTGAGAAAATTATCCAGATTCATTTTTTAATATGGATATATCCAAATGTTCCAGTGTCATTTGTTGAAAAGACTATATTTTATATTAAGTTGCCTTTGTACTTTCATCAGAAACAGTTGACTCTGGCTGGGGTTGTGGCTCAGTGGTAGAGCACTTGCCTAGCATGTGTGAGGCACTGGGTTTGATTCTCAGTACCACATAAAAACTAAACAAATAAAATGAAGGTATTGTATCCATCCATTCAGAAAAAGTTGACTTTATTCTGTTGCAATATACCTGGTTCTCTATTTGTTCTACTAATCTATGTATATATTCCTCAGTCAATATAATACTTATCTTGATTTTTGTAGCTAGATACAATAAGACTTAACATTGGTTAGAATAATTCCTCCAAATACCACACAATTTTGATTACTACAGTTAATAGTAAGTCTTGATTTAACATATTGTGAGTTCTCCAACTTTCAAAATTATTTTGGCTATTTTAGTTTCTTTGAATTTAAAAATCAGCTTGTTAATATCTAGAAAACAATCTTGCTGCATTTTCCTGGGTTTTTATTTAATGTATGGCTCAATATCAGGAGAATAGACACCATAAAATATTGAGTTGTACAACCCAGGAATATGGTTCATATCTCCATTTATTTAGTTTTGTTTGATATTCTTCCTAATTTTTTAGCTTTCAGTATACATGCACTGAACATATTTTGTTAATTTTTTACCTAAATATTTTATTTTTCTAGATTATAAATTGTACTGTTTTTTAAACATTTGATATCTGATTGTTCATTGCTAGTATGTAGAAATGTGATTTTTATGTATCAACTTTTTATTCAGAGGTCTTGCAAAATTTATTCATTAGTTCTAGATGTTTGTTTTTGAGTTCATGAAATTTTCTACATGGATATTCATATTGTTTATAAATAGAGATAGTTTTATTTTTTACTTTAAATGCTTTTTATATATTTTTCTCTTTTTTTGCATTAGTTAAGATTTTCAGCATGATGCTAAAAAGGAATGGTGAGAATAGAAATGCTTGTCTTTTTGTTGTCTTAAGACAAGTATTTAATCACTTATATTAAGTATGCTGTTAACTGTAGATACACCTTATTAGGTTAAGGAAGTTCTTTCTGTTCCTAGTTAGCTGTGAGGTACTTTGGAAAATAGTTTTATTGAATTTAATTTACAAACTATAAAATTCATCTTTTAAGTACACATTTCAATAATTTTTAGTAAATTTATACAGTCATGAAGCTATTGCCAAATCCAGATTTGAAACATTTATACTCACCCCCAGTTTCTCAAATCCCCAATCCCAGGCAACCTGATTTCTTTCCTAATATATTACTTTTTCTCTGGACATTTCATATAAGAAGGAAATATTTCCTGTACTTGTCCTTGTATTTGGTCACTTGTGGTGGGATCTCCCTACTCCTAGAGCTGTCTGGCCTACCAGTGTCTTTAGATGGGCAAAGAGTCTCCAACCCACTGAGTCAAAGAATGCTTTCCCATTTTGACCATTTGTTTGTTGTGATGACATCACCCCTGCTTGGGCCACTAGAGTCACTGGATGTCTCTAACTGAGGGAAAGAACTCTGGCCCACAAGAATAAAAAGCACTTTCTCTAGCAAATGTTTATTGGAGCTCACATTGATCACTCTTGCCAGTATCACTAGACCCAGCCAGAGCTGATAGCAGGACTTCAGTTGATCTGGAGAAGGCATGAGCCTACTTTAGTCAACTTCATCTAGTATGTTAGGGTCAGGAGTTGCCAGGCCTGGGTTACCTTATGTTGCAGACAGAAGGATTATAAGATGCTGAACAACTGTGTTATTCCTCCAGTGCTGGAGTCCCTAGCCAGTCCCCCTTCTTTTTCTACCATTCAAGGTCTTCTTGTGGTTGTCTCTTGTGTTAGCTGTACTTAACAGGAAGAAGCAGGGAGAGATGAATCTGTGCCTTGTTGTCTGAATCAAAGTCCCTAGATCATTTGATTTAATATCTATTGATATGTGAGGCTTAAGTCTTCTGTTTTGTTCTTTGTATTCTGTTTGGACCCTGTGCTTTTTATTTCTGTTTTCTTTTTTCCCAATATCTTTGGGGTTGCTTCAACATTTTTAGAATTCCATTTTGATTCATATTGTTTGATTCATATTGTTCTTGAGTGCATCTCTTCATATAAATTTTTTAATGGTTGCTGTAGGTATTTTATTATACATGAATAACTTATCAAAGTCTACAGTGGTGTAGATATTTTACCAGATTGGGTAAAGTATAGAAACTTTATCTCCCTTTAAATTCCTGTGCTTTGCCCCATTTATAATTTTCTCAAATATTTCCTCTAGACACATAAAAAGCCACATCATACAACATTATAACTTTTATTTCATCCATCAAACATAATTTAGAAAACTCAAGAGAAGGGAAGTCTATTGAATTTACCCAGATTTTACTCTTTCATTGTTTTATCTTCCTTCCTGATGTTCCGCAATTCTTTATTTTCTCATTTCTTTTACACTTCAGGGACTTACTTTAGCCATAACAAAGGTATACCAATGACAGATTTTCTTATTTTTCCTTTGTCTGAGAATGTCTCAATTTCTACTTCATTCCTGTAGGATATTTTCACTGTATATAGAGATTGCCCTGCAACACTCCTGGTTTGTTTTTTTTTTTCATTTTGTCTTCATTTTCTTCTGAAGTAGGGCTCAAATACTTCACAGGGCTTCAGTATATTACAACACTAGAGGTATAATTCTCACTGTGTTCTGTGTTGTGTTTTAGGACTGTCATCCACATATGAGAGGGTGACTACAGAATTGTGCAAAAGTGCTATTTCTCAACCCACTGCTGAAAGTGGATTGGAGGGGCTTGAAGATTACAGTTGAGATTTGAATAGACACTGACAGAATGGGAGAGACAGCTAAGAAGCAAAAAGACTGTTCAGAGGTGTTGAGAAAAGAAGCCATCTCTTTGTGCTGGCTTCAATCAGCATGGCTGGTTTAATTTTTTTGGAAGAGGGTAATTGGAGACATGAGTAAAATGATGAATTTAAAGAAAGCTTTTCAAATTTTGTTCTTGTCTCTCCTCCAGTTACCCACATATCCTACCCCTTTACTACAGAAATCAGCAGAAACATCCAAAAGTACAATTACCACTGTCTACAGGTATATGAGAGTATATCAGGGCCACAAAAAATTCATGCTTGGTTGAGTGGGAAATTGTTGAAAGCAGATGAAGACTTCCCTGATAATTAGGTATTCACTCCTCCACCCGTTTCAAATCCCCAAACTGGTCATTACAACCTGGAGACAATAACTCCTCTCAGTGCTGCTACTTTCAAAGAGTTTTAAGATGAAACCTTGATCATAGCAGTTGCTTGTAGATTGGCAGCAAATGGGAATGATTGACATGTTCTGTGCTACCTGGGGTTTTCTTTTCTCTGCTCCTCAAACATGTTGAGGCTGACATTAATTAATAGAGATAAGGTAAATCGCATATGCATTATCATAGAATTTAAGAAAATCAAATGCAAAACTTCTCAAATATTCCATATTGAAAAATCAAATCATCTACAAGGGAAATAATGAAATTGATAACAGACTTCTTACTAGCAACACTGAATACAAGATGACAATTAAGTAATATTTTGAAAGAATTGGACCTATAATGTTTAATATGACTTTCAGCCTACAATTTTATATTCATCCATCATTGTTTAAGTCTATCAGAATAATAAAAAATTCTGTAGCATGCAATGTCTCAGAGAATTTGCCATAGAAAGACCCTTTCTGAAGAAAATTTAGGAGGAGGTCATCAAACGAAAACAGAAAAATGCAAGAGATGCTTCAAAAGACATGGGAAGCTGGAGTGTGTGTGTGTGTGTGTGTGTGTGTGTGTGTGTGTGTTTATTTTATTGTTGACTTGAAAAATTTAAAAATACTGAGCAGAAAAAAAGAAAAAGTATACATCCATAATAATACAGAACTAAATAATTTAAAACATGGGGCTGGAGGTGTAGCTCAGTGGAAGCAATATGTGCTTAGTATGTGCAAGACCCTGGGTTCAATCCCCAGCACCATCACCATTAAAAGCAAAAAAAAAAAAAAAAACCAACCAATTTAATATATTTAAACATGACCAAAATGATGGGGAAGATATGGTAGAACTCAAAGGATATGAGAACATTTTCAAGTGTTTGCACGGTTATGAGAAAAAGAGATATTGAAAAATTTAATAGAATAATATGGTTAAATAAACATGGATACTAAGAAAATCACAGTAAGAACAAAAATAGAAGGCATAACTTGTAAACCAGAGAAGGTAATTCAATCTGTCTGAAAAAATTGGGAAAAAATAAAAGTTAAAGGAGTCAAAAATGATTTCCCAATGTTTATTTCTTCTAAATGTGTCAAAATATCTACAGTGTGGTCATACAATGTCATCATTGGCTAAAGTGAAGTAGAATTCAGGCATTCAATGAAATCAAGAAGTTAAGGTGCTGGGTCACATGTCTGCATGGATCCATTTCCAAAGGTGGGAAAAGCCTATGTCTTTTGACACTTCTGTCTCTGGGTTTTCCTACCCTCATTGTAAAACCCTCTAATTTGTTGGAAACAAGCAACTTGATTTTGTCAGAGGAAGCCATATAGGAAGAAGAATCTTCAGGGGGAATACTAGATTTCAGTTAAAGAAGGATGTGGAGGACATGTTCAAATAAGTGGGGCTACAAGAACTATTGTACATTTGCATGGTTTCAGCTTGTTTTACTGTGCAACAGTAGCATACAGAGAACCATGGAAAGGTTAAAGAAGAGAGGAATAAGAGATGGAAGAGAACTGGAGGAATTCATTATTTGAGTATGAGGATATAAATAGGGTAGGTGATGGTGTGGGAGGTGCTTGCTTTTGGGGATTGTCTGGATGGACATGGATGAAAAGCACAGACTCCCCAACATTGCCTCATATTGTTTTCTACCCAGAATGAGCTGAATTGTTAGGTGGTAAAAAACCTGATACCAGTACTTCCAGCACACCCCCATTAGTTAACTTTCTGGGTTCAAAGCAGAGATAGAGCTACTCCAGCCCCCATTTTTTCTCCCATCTCTTCTCTTCCTCTCATCTCCTACTGCTCCTTACCATCTCCATATCACACCATTACTTACTACCTCTGGACAATTAGGTGGCTAGATCAGATAGACCTACGGTAACCACTGGTCAACTCACAGGACTTTAGACAAAGGTCGCCACCTTGTGGTTGTAGACCAAATTGGGTCTTGGTTAAAAAAAACGATGTGACTTGAATTTAGGGTCTCAAATTTGAATGTGCATTAGAATAGTGGGGAGGGCTTGTTAAAACATGTGCTAGATCACACTTCCTTAATCTCTGATTTATTAGTTTTGGGCTGAAACTCAAAAACTAGAATTTCTAACATGTTCCCGAGTGATGCTTCCATTATTGCTTCAAGGACCACACTTGAGAACCACTGCTTTTAGACATAGCTCTTTGAGGATAGGCAGACCTCCATTTGGCCACCTACAAGTGGTAGAATTGGAATTTGAACCTAATCTATCTGTTTGAATTAGATGCTTGCTACATTTTTACTAGAAAATGCATGTGCTACTGCTTGGGCAACAGTCTTATTTGTTTTCTGTGTTCCTGGACTGGATGACCACTTAATAAAGAAAGGAGTAGCATTCATTTGCTCATGGGTTAGATGTAACATGGTATATTTAACAATTCCCCTACTGTTGGATATATAGGTTGTTTCCAAATTTTCACAATTATTAAAAATTTTAAAGTTAACTCCTTTGTTCAGAAGCCCTTCTTTTTATATTTACTGATTACCTCTGATAGAATAACTTTAATGAAGTTTTCTGATGGTAAAAGTCTCATTTCTCATGAGGGATGAGATGGGCAGGAACGAAAGGAATATGGGAGCAAAACCCCCATTTTAACCAAAAGCACTGCTATGAACAAAACTAGGCACAGGCTTTTGTTCTCCTAGAGATTGCAGGTTAGTACAGGACTCAAATATTAATCAGTCATACAAATAAATGTAAAATTCTATGCCTAAAAAGTCGACAATAAGGTAGTCAGTGAAACAATGCTTTGAAATTTGGTTGCCAGCTTGTAATGTTAAACATTTTAAAAATTGGCTACTGATATTTGAATAATAAATATGTTATGATTAATATTTTGATGCAATTTCAAATTTATGCCCATATATCAGAATTCAGTGTATAATGAGGATTTAGGAGTTTGGATTTAGTTTTGGCCAAATATTGATTTTGAAACCTGTCTAAGCATTTGGCCAAACTATACATTAGGTGGACCTCTACCACCTAATTTGTACCATCATGCCTCTCTGTGTAGGGCAACTTTTGAAGTGGATTTTATGACTTCCATATCTTGGTGTTCACACCTCTGTGTACCCTTCTCCTTGAGTATGAACAGGACCTGTGGCTTGGTTCTAACCAACAGAATATAGCAAAGGTCATAGAATGTCATGTTGGTGATTATATTAGTCTCTATCTTACTAGCAGACTTTAGATTCTCTCTTGTTCTTTCCATTGCTGTCTCAAAGAAGCAACCTGCTATAAATCCTAAAGCACAAGGGAAGGGACTCTGCTGACTGGTAAAGTTAGCTTAGAAGTGGATATTTTCTCGGTAGAACATCCAGAGGAAAGCCCAGCCTTAGCCAAAACCTTGATTGCAGCCTTACCAAGGACCTAGCCCAAGCTGTGTCTGCAGCTTTGACTCACAGAAACTGTGAGATAATAAATGTGTGATGTTTTGATTTTTTATCATTTGTTTATTTTTGTGGTACTGTGGATTGAACCAAGGGGTGTTCTACCACTGAGCCACATCCTCAGTCTTTTATATATTATTCTGAGACAGGTTCTCACTAAGTTGCCACAGGTCTTGCTAAGTTGCTGAGGCTGACCTCCAATTTAGGATCCTCCTGCCTCAGCCTCCTGAGTTGCTGGGATTACCAGCCTGTGCCACCACACCCAGCTTGTGTGTAGCTTTACGTTAAGTTGTGATGGTGTGGTAAATACAAACACCTTCATTTAGCACTTCAGATTCTCTAACTTGTAATCAGCACTCTTCTTTCATATGCCACTCCAGAAAACTGGAATGTTCCTCCCTTTTCTTAGCTCCACTTTGGCTTAACTGACTCCAAGTTTTAGTTGAATTCTTATCACCTGTGGAAAGATTTGCTTAACCTTCATTTTGGAGATTTTTCTTCCTTGAAAAATTTGAGATGGCAAAACTGACATACTAGCTTTAATCCATCCTCATAAGATGTGAAAAATTCCCAAATATGATGTTTTCTTGAAATAATAATGAAATTATTAACCCAAAATTCAATATTTAAAGGTTAATTAATTCAGCATTTAAAGGTTATTTTGGTGAGTGGTAGGAATACCATACCTCAGACAAGTCTGATATTTATACTCAACAATGATTTGACTTCTGTTTTTTCAACTTTATGATGGTGTCAAAGTGATGGGCATTTTGCAGAAACAAAAATACCTCTAGGGTTGATGTTAGGAATTATTGATTTAGTCCACATAAAGTACTTAAGACAGTGCCTGGAATAGATTAAACACTCAATGAGTATTAACCACTATTATAAAACTAATGTAGATTTTGAATAAGATCATTGGTAGAGCTGGACTTATGGTAGGTCCTTAGTAGCCAATGATTCTCTTCCTTGCCCCTATTGCCCTATGTATAAGGTCAATATTTCTTCCAACTTTCAGATAAAGTTTCAGAATAAGGAGTTCCTTATAGTAAATAGAATTTTCTGGCAGACTCAATCCTACCATCTGATGAGCACAATGTAATCTATTAGCTGCCTGAAAGGTGACTGCCTATTCTCCCAAGAACACATTTCATTTAGAGCAGTAAGAAAAGAACTATAAATGTCCCTTATTTATGATGGTTTGACTTAGATGTTTCAACATTACAATGATGCAAAAGTGATAAATGTATTTTAGTAATGACCATATTTTGAGCCATGCACGATGGCACATGCCTGTAATTGCAGTGAGTAGGAGGCTCTCAAGTTCAAAGCCAGTGTCAGCAACTTAACGAGGCCCTAAGCAACTGAGAGAGACTCTGTCTCAAAATAAAATATTAGAAAAAGGCTGGAGATGTGACTCAGTGATTATGCACCCCTGAGTTCAATCCTCAGTACCAAAATAAATAAATAAAATAAACAAATAAATCATACTTTGAATTTTGACTTTTTCCCTGGGTTAGCAACATGCTCTATGATCCCCTCTCATGATGCTGGGCTGCCATTAGCCATGTGATCATGAGGGGAAATGACCAACACTCTGCAGTGTGCTGTGTTGATAAGCTAGGATGCTCAAAAGATTAGGTGTATTGAATGTATTTTAGAATTACAACACTTTCAACTTATGATGAATTTCTGCAGACGTAACCCCATCAAAATGTGAGGAGAATTTATACTTTGATTTCTATTATTTAAATTTTTAAAAGACTTATTGGCTGAAAGTTGACATAATATGCTTCCTGGCAATATAGTGCATACACTCTCTCAAAATTTATATTAATTCCCAACCTGCTTCCATATTTAACTATTTAGAAACTGTTAAGTTTTGTGGAGATAAAAATGAACAGTTCTTAAAATCGACATTAATTATTTTTGTCTTTTACTCTTGTAAGGACAGATATTTTTCAACTGATTGGTAGAATTAAAACATACAGAATATATGAGTTTTTTTCTCTCCAAGTTGTTTTAGGAATGCTTATCTAAGTTTGAGAGTGAATATTAAAATATTAACAATAGCCCAAATGACTTCCATTGGAAGTATTACTTTCATTGTTATGCTCATGAATATGACACCAATCTAGGTGAGCACATGAGCACTGATCACACACATTTCAAAATGCCAAAAATAATGTTTTTGTAGAATAAAATATGATTTTGTTGAAAGCAATTCATTATTACTCTACCCTGTAGGCAAAACATAACTTACTGCCCCATTGTTCTCAGGATTGGCCAGTGGGTGCCTTGCTCTAATCAATAAAATGTAAGTATATGTGGTGTAAAGAATCTAGGATGACTTCCAAGATCCTCATCTCTGGTGTTCTTGGCCTTTTATAATTCCCTCCCCTTGAATATAGGTGGTATCTGTGACATTCTTCTAACGGATAGAATATGGTGGAGATGATGCAATGTCATTTCCATGATTATGTTCTATAAGATCTAATCTTAATAACAGATTTTATTTAGATACTTTCCTTGCCAGCTAGGTGAAATAAGCAACCGTGTTGTTACATTGCAAGGAACCATGGGAGGCCTCTAGGAATTATGATCAGCATCTAGGAATTCTGAGCGACTGCTACGAGTTGGGGGTGGCCTTTTGGATATGAATGGAGTCTTCATCTGACACTTGGCAAGTAGTCAGTACCCTCAGTTCTACAACCACAGAAAATGATCTCTGCCAACAACCTGAGTGACCTTGGAAGTAGATTTTCCCTAGTAGATCCTCTGGATGAAATTGCACCCTAGCTAACACCTCGATTGCAGCCTTGTGAAAGCTTCAAGTAGAGGACCCAGTTGAGCCATGCTCAGACTTTTGACCCATCAAACCTGTGAAATAAGAAATATGTGTTGTTGTTCCTCAAGAATGGGATCCTAATTAGAATTAGTTATACTCCATGTATGCACAATCTGTCAAAATATCTAAATAGAGCAAATAAAAAAGAAATAAATATGTATTGTTGTAAGCCACTAAGTTTATAGTAATTTTTAATGTAGCAATAGATAACTGATACAGCAAGCATGATATATCTCACATCAGAGCAGGTTTGTGGTTTGGCTTTGACTCCCATCTTGGGACAGTAGTAGTTCCTTCTGCTTCAGTCACTGAATGAGAAGATTTGTGGAGCCCCCTGAACCCAGACAAGTCCAAAAGCTGTAGTGAGCCATTAGCCTCCATGTAAATGTACAGGAAGTGTTTGTGGTTGGAAACCACTGAAATTTCAGGGTTGTCTGTTGCTGCAGCAAAAGCTAAGGAATTTGATGTTGAAGAAGATATTGGTCATTTGCCTCTTAAATATCAAAGCCAATGACATAGCTGAACCCAAGAAGCAGATTTTGGTAGATAATAAGGCTGAAGCTGAAGTTGGTGCTTCATTACACCTAAACGAGTATGCAGAACCTCATAGACAATGAAAAGAACACTGGACTCCATTAGAGTGACTTAAGTAGGAGAAGGGATAACATAACCATATTTGACTTTTGGCAATATCACCATGGTTATAGCATGAAAAATAAAGTATAGAAAACAAGAAATAACATAGGGTAAATAGAGACCAGGCTAATGCTGTAGATCAGAAGATAATAGTTGTGGAAATAAAAGTAACCTGATTTGAGACATATTTAGGAGACAGAATTGGCAGGGCTTTGTGATAGATTATATATGGGAAGAATGAGAGAAGAAGATGCCCAGGATCACTCTAAGACTTCTGGATTATAGTTAATTGAAGAGATGTATCATTCATGGGAATATGAAGAACACTAGAAGGAATCAGTTTAGGAGGGGAAGATAAAATGTCCAATTTCAGACATAGGGGTTATACTAGTCAGCTTTCCATCTTGTGACAAAATACCTAAGAAAATCAACTTGTAGGGAGGAAAAGCTTATTTGGCTCATGGTTTCAGAGATTTCTGTCCATGGTTGCTTTGCTCTGTGGTTTTTGGGCCTGTGGCAAGGCAGAACACCATGTTGGGGAGCATGTGATGGAGCAAAGCCACTTACTTCATAGTGCCTGAGAAGCAAAGGAAGAGAAAAAGTAAAAGGGGCCAGGATCCCAATACCTCACAAAAAGTGTGCCCTCAATGACCTAACTTCCCTCCACTAGACCCTATCTCTTAAAGGTTCCACCAACTTCCAGTAGTACTACAGGCTGGTGACCAAATCTAGCAACAGTATAATAAAGGGATATTTCTGAAGGGGATAAATTCTGAGTTGACACCATAGTACAAGCTGGAATTAACTCAATGGGGAAGTCAGTGGGAGTGAAAATGGGATGATTCTCAGGCAGAGAGATCAGCCTTTGAGAAAGCATACAGGGATGAGACTGCAGGACATGTTTGCAGAACCAGCTAGAGCTAAGGGTAAGTGTGAGAAGGTGTCAGGAGTAGTAGCTGGAGAAATACACAGGAGACAAATCACTGAGGGCCTTATGGAAAGAGGAGAGACTTCATTCAGTCAACAGCAAGGCTAATGAGAAGGAGCTCCACCGGTGTGCCATTTGGGGACCAAGTTGGAGGATAGCACCATGTTCCTTATATCCACAGCTTGGAACCAAGCAGGGTGTTATTTTACTTTAATAACTACCAAAATATCCTCATAACAGAACTGATAAAAGAACACCAGGTCACAGAGTGAGAGTAGAGTTGGTTCCAGGTCTAAGAGGTTTCAAGTGCTCTTCCAACAAGGTCCAGAAAACACAGAGTCTTCCTCATTCCGGGATTATTTCCATACTAGGAATGGTTTAGGTCAGATTTTGTCAAATTGGTATTTGTTCATAAAATCTTTTATTACTGTCTAACTCTTATGACAAGCTTACTGGATAAAATAAAATAGCTACCAGCATGTGGGAAAGTGACCAAAATTATGTTCTAAATGCACAATGTTGTTCAATTTATTCAAAATCTCATTAGTCTTCTCTATTTGCCTCTCTTCCCTCTTACCACTGACCATTTTTCTGAAAGATAAGGGTTCCATATCTGTAAAAGGTGCTTAAATGTACAGTCATTTATGTGACTTTTAAGCAGTGCTATTTAAACTTAGCCCACATAAGAGATTTCTCCCAATTAGAAGTTATCATTTATTGTATCCACTAATGAGTTCAGTCTGCTGCTTTGCCTTCATCAAACTGAAAAATGAGAAAACAAAGTACAAATTGTTATGTATTTTTTACCACTTTGATTTATTCACATTTAACCTAATGTATTTCCAAGTTGGAAAAATTTTTCATTCATGGCCTTTTCCCAAATTATTTCCTCTGCAAAAATTATAATCAACTCAGTACCCAAGGAGGCAATTTCCATTAATTATTCCTTTTAGATAGAAAACCAGTAGCTGGGAGGAAAACAGGAATTCAAAGCTATGGTATTTTACTCAGCTAACAGCAGTATGCAACTCTAGGATGAAGGCCATATTTAATAAACTTAAACAAGGAGTTTATAAACAGATTTCAACAGACTTCACACAAATCCTGGTATTAGATGTCTTACATTTATGATGTTATGTCCTAAGGTTTACATTGCCTAGTAGGGGAGGAGCTTTTGTCAGACCTTTTAGCCATTGGCCATGTTTGAACAATATACAGGATGGCAATATTTCCATGTGATGGAAATTGGTTTCCTGTATCAATAGTGGAATTCAACCTTTCTAAACCATCTTCAAGTTGGACTCCTTCAGTGATAGTTTATCATCCTTTGGCTAGACATTTCTTAATGAGATTTTTAAGAACTCAGGGGCACTTGACCACTGAGCCACATCCCCAGCCCTATTTTCTGTTTTTTTTTTTTAGATGTAGAGACAGGGTCTCACTGAGTTGCTTAGCACCTCGCCGTTATTGAGGCTGGCATTGAACTTGTGATCCTCCTGTCTCACCCTCCCAAAGTGCTGGGACAACATGATATTTTGATGCACATATCCATAGTGAATGGTTACTACAGTTATAGAAATTAAATATCCATTTCCTCACATAGTTATCTTTTTTTGTTTTTGGTACTGGAGATTGAACTTAGGGACACTTGACCACTGAGCCACATCTTCAGCCCTATTTTGTATTTGATTTAGAGACAGGGTCTCACCGAGTTGCTTAGGGTCTCGCTTTTGCTGAGGCTGGCTTTGAACTCATGATCTTCCTGCCTCAGCCTCTTGAGCTGCTGGGATTAGAGGCATGTGCCACTGTGCCCAGCTTCTTTTTTATTTTGTTGCAAAAGCATCTGAAATCTATCTTCTTATCACATTCCCAGTATAAAATACAGCATTATTAACTATAGTTCTCGTGGTTTACATTAGATCTCTAGACTTATTCATCCTATATAAATGAAACTTAGTATCCTTTGAATAAGATCCCCCTCATCCTGGTACCTACCATTCTACTTTGTTTTTTTTTAAAATCTTTATTTTTTTTATTTATTTATGAATTTGATATGTGGTGCTGAGGATCGAACCCAGTGCCTCACATGTGCGAGGCAAGCGCTCTACCACTGAGCCACAACCCCAGCCCCTCTACTTTGTTTTTATATATTCAACTTTTTAAGATTTCAGATATAAGAGAGATCATGCAGAATTTTTCTTTACATGTCTGACTTATTTTACTCAGCATAATGGCCTTCAGTTACATCCATATTGTCACAAATAGCAGGCTATTGTCAAAAAGACAAGGAATAGCCAGGCACAGTGGCCCACGCCTGTAATCCCAGTGGCTTGGGAGGCTGAGGTGGGAGGATCTCAAGTTCAAAGCCAGCCTTAGTAATTTAGCAAGGCACTAAGCAACTCAGTGGGATCCTGTCTCTAAATAAAATACAATAAATGGCTGGGGATGTGGCTCAGTGGTTAAGCGTCCCTGGGTTCAATCTCCAGTATGAAAAAAAGAAAAAAGAATCAACAAATGTTGCACACTGTTGAGAGAATATAATTTAGCACAGACACTTTAGAAAACAATATGGAGGTTCTTCAATAAATTAAAAATGGAACTATGGGGGCTGGGGTGGTGGCTCAGTGGTAGAGCACTTGCCTAGCATGTGTGAGGCACTGGGTTCATTTCTCAGCACCACATATAAATAAATAAAATAAAGGTCCATTGACAACTAAAAATATTTTTAAAAAATAGAACTCCCATATGAACCAGAAATCCCACTTCTGGCTATGTAACTCAAGGAAATTAAATCAGTATCTTGAAGAGATATCACACACTCCTGTTTATTGCAACATTATTATCTGGTGAATATTAATGTAAAATATTTTGGTTATTATAGTAACAAAGAGATTCATGAAGAAGGTGTAGCTCAGTGGCAAAGCACTTGCTCAGTACTAAAAAATGAGATGTAGGTAGGAGATTCATGGATTTAGTCTGTTCCTAATAACTGTGGAAATCAAGGAAGACTGTTTTAGCTGCTATGCTGGGGTAAAATACAGTGAATATATTAATTTTTAAATTTTTTGTAGTTGTGTGTGGACAGCATGCCTTTATATTTGTTTATTCTTATGTGGTGCTGAGGATTGAACCCAGTGGTTCACACATGCTAGGCCAGCACTCTGCCACTGAGCTACAACCCCATCCCTACAGTGAATATATTTTTATATGTAAAGTATTATATAATTGTATATTGATGCTTTTCTATCACTTTCATTAGGATGGAAATTCCATCAAAGTGGGTACTTTGTTTGTGTTGTCCACTTCTGAATATCTGAACCATAAAACAATTCTTGGCACATGAGATGAATGAATGAATGGCATTACACACTTATATTCTTTTTGTTTAACTTACAAACGACAAACACACTGCCATAATTTTCAGTTTCTATTTATTAAATTAAAGCCTTTAAAAGTCACTGTTGTAAAGATTAAGGGAGGGTTTTTGTTCAAAAATATCTTTTTAAATGGAGAACAATTTTGTTGGTTTAAAGACTAAATGAAGATTTTGGTTAAAAAAATGTATACTTATACAGAAAAATAGTAGAATAAAATATATATGAAAACAACATAACCCAGGGTAGAAAACTCAATAAGATTTAAGGTGACTAGAAATGTGAAGATGAGTCTGAGGAGGGATAGAGAGCTTTCCTGAACTATCCTCAAATTGGGGCCCTCATGTAAAGTAGGTAGTTTTTTCCCTATTGCTCTGAATGGCGTGTTTTCTTTGGAGTGTAGGCGGTCATCTGGTAGGCAGCTAACAGTTTGCATTGTTCTCAGATGGGCATATTGATGATGGCAGTACTGAACCTGCCAGAAAATTCTTACTATGGGGAACAACTTAGTTTGAAACATTTTATTTGCAAGCTCAAGGAAATCTTGGCTTGGTGTACAGACACAGGGTGGGTAAGGAAGGGAACTGTCATTTGCTAAGGACCTCATTTGATTCCTACTTCACTTTTATAACAACAGTTAGCATTCATTGAGGACTTTGTGCTAGGTACTATCCTTGCACAAGATTTGTCATTAATTAACTCAATAATTCCCAAACAAATCCAAGGAAATGTTTTTTTGCCACCAACTGACAAAAGAGGACACCGATGCTCCAGGTGATACAACTTATGAGTGTTAGTTCCAATATGCAAACCTAGGTGGTGCAGGTTCCAGTGTCCAGTCTTAGAACTGCCTCCATAAGAGAAGGATTAATATCCTCATTACTACAAAGGATCTGAGGCTCAATAAGTGACCTCCCAAGGTCACATTAACAGAACTGACTTCAAAGGTGAGGTTGCTTTATTTTTCCTTATATTGTTTTGCTTCAATCTCACCTCAATTAAAAATAATATAACTGGCAGCTAACATTTATCAAATACTACATGGAAGGCATTAAGTGCTTCATATGGATAATCTCATTTAATTTTCACAGTAAAACTTTGAGGTAATGCTTTTACTGGCTTCCTTTATGGATGAAGAAATTAAAGTTGAGAGGAAGCAAGGAACTTACTAAGGTGACATATTTAGTAAGGTAATTTGGTTGGATCAGGATTTAAAATCTGGCTTATTTGCCTAATGAGCTGTAGTTCTTAACCACTCTACCACACTACCTGACTAGAAAGATTGTCCCTCCTCCCTGATAGGTTCCATACCTCCTATTCCTGCCATAATCATGTCAAAGGGCTGAGACCATTCTTCCTTCTTATGTTGCTGAGCTTCCCAGGTCTTCAAGGAGAGGGAGATAGTGACAAGCTCGCTTCCCAAATTTAAATGGTGTGAAAATTGTAGCCTTTGGGCTCAGGAATGAACTACACATTTACCATCAATTCATATTTTTTTGAATAGGAATGAGATTGATAGAAACAATCAATTTAAAAAAAAACATTTAAATTTAAAAGCCAGGAGCAGTGCTGCATGCCTATAATCCTAGCTACTCAGAAGGCTGAGGCAGGAGGATTGCAAGTTTGAGGCCAGTCTGACTCTGAGACCCTGTCTCAGAAAAAAAATTGATAAATAATTCACACAACATTTAGCATACCCATTTAAAGTGTGTAATCCAATGGTTTTTTAGTACATTCACAGAGTTGGGCAACAATGATGACAATCTAATTTTAGAATATTTTCTTCACCTTCAAAAGAGATCCCATGCCCATTAGCAGTCACACTTCATTGTCCCTATACCCACAACCCTTGAAATCATTTATCTCTTTTCTGTCTCTATAGATTTTCATTTTTGGGATATTTCATATACATTTAATCATACAGTATGTGGTATTTTGTTATTGACTCCTTTTATTTATCGTAACTTTTTCAAGATGTATCCATATTATACCATGCATCAGTATGGATAAAGAGCCATATTTATGGCCAAATAATATTCTACTGTATGGATATATCAAAGTTTGTTCATCCATTCCTCAGTTGATGGACTTTTGTTTCCACTTTTTGGCTACTATAAATAATGCTGATTTGAACATCCATGTACATTTTTTAAACTTTGGTTTTCAATTCTTTTGAGAACATACCTAGAAGAGGAATTGCTAAGTCATATGGAAACTCAACACTTTCAGAAACTGCCAAACTGTTTTCCAATGTGCCTTCAATAATTTATAGCCCTATCAGCAATGTATGAGTGCTCCAATTTCTTTTTGTCCTCACCAACACTTGTTATTTCTATCTTTTTAGCCACCCTAGTTGATGTGAAGTGGCATCTCATTTGCATTTCTTTATGAACACCTTTCCATGCATATTGCTTTAAAAGGACTGTCTGTGACCTCCTCAGATTCATATGTTGAAGCCCTAATCATCAATGTGATAGAGATATGGCCTTTGGGAGATGAGGTAATTAGATTTAGATGAGTTACAAGAGTGAGGTCCTCATAATTGGATTAGTGCCCTTTATAAGAAGAGGAATAAATTAGAGCCCTCCCTTCTCTCTGCTATGTGAGGACATAGCAAGAAGGTGGCCATCTGCAAACAGGATTCAGGTGCTTACCAGACATTGAATCAGCTAGCACCTTGATCTTGGGACTTCCCAGCTTCCAGAACTTTGAAAATCAAATGTTTGTTGTTTAAGCCGTCCAATCTATGGTATGTTATGAGAACTCAAGCAGACTAAAACATATACATTACTAAAACATATGTAATGGAAATGTCTATTGCAACTCATTGCCTGTTTTTTATTTGGTTATTTTTTGTTTTTACTTTTTGAGTTGTAAGAGCTCTTTATAGCTTCTGAAAACAAGGCCATTATTAGATATATGATATGCATGTATTTTCACGATGTGACCTTTTTATTTTCTTAATAGTGTCATTTGAACATGAATATTTTTAATTTGTATATACTCTAATTTATTTATTATGTTTTAGTTGTTGAGGGGCCTTTATTTTATTTATTTATATGTGGTGCTGAGAATCAAACCCAGTGCCTCACACATGCTAGGCAAGTGCTCTGCCACTGAGCCACAACCCCAACTCACTCCAATTTATTTATATTTCTTTTTGTTACTTATGCAACATTGCCTAACTGAATGTCAGGAAGATTTACTCCTGTTTTCTTTTTTAAAATTCTTTAATTTTAACTTTTACATTTAGGTCAATGTATTCATTTTGAGTTTATTTTTGTGTGTGGTATATGGAAAGGATCCAATTTCATTTTTTCCAAGTATATACCCAGTTGTCTCAGCACCATTTGTTCAAAAAGTATTCCTTCCCCATTTTATTGTCTTGGCACCCTTGTTGAAAATTAACAGACCATAAATGTGAGGGTTTATTTCTGGACTCTATTCATTTCCATGTCTTTATATGTCTTAGTCTTGTGCCTGTACAACATTGTCTTGATTGTTGTAGCTATGCAGAATGTTTTAAAATTGAGAATTGTGAGCCCTCCAATTTTGTTCTATTTAAACATTGTTTTGGCTATTCTGCGTCTCTTGCAATTCCATATGAATTTTTGGATGAGCTTCTCAATTTATGCAAAAATGTCAGCTGGGATTCTGATAAGGATAGAATTGAATCTGTAGATCACTTTGGGGTATATTATAATATATTATCATCTTAATAATATTAAGTCTTCTAATCCATGAACATGGGATGTCTTTTAATTTATTTAGAACTAATTTCTTTCAGCAATATTTTGTAGTTTCCAGTGTAAAAGTTTTACATTCTTTTAAATTTATTTCTAAGTATTTTATCCTTTTTGATGCTATGGTAAATGGAATTGTTCTTTTTAATCTTTGTGGTTTTACTTTTAATTGACACATAAGAGTTGTATGTATTTATGGGGTACAGGGTGAAATATATAATGTATACAATATAATGTATACAATGACATGTTACTTTTCAGGTGTGAGGTGTCCCCTCAAAACTCATATGTGAGACAATGCAAGAAAGTTTAGAGGGGAAATTATTGGGATATGAATGCCTTAGCCTAACCTGAGAATTAATCCTCTGATAGGAATTAATTGGGTGGTAACTGTAGGCAGGTAGGATGTGACTAAAAGGTGGTAGGTCATTGGGGGCATGCCTTTGGGGTATATATTTTGTCCATGGTAAGGTAGGCTCTCTCTTTGCTTCATGGTGCCATACTCTTCCACCATGAGGACCTGCCTTACCTGAGGCCCTGAAGAATGAAGTCAGCCATCTATGGACTGAGACCTCAGAAACCATGAATCCTGAAATAAACTTTTCCTCCTCTCTTTTGGTCACAACAGAAAAAAAAAGCAACATGTTACAATGTATAACAATCAGATACTGGCCCCTCAAACTTAAAATTCGCAGCTTCCAGAACCATGAGGTCATATATTTTTGTTCATTATAAATTATCCAGTCTCAAGTATTCTGCTACAGCAGCACAAAATGGACTAAGAAATATATTAACCTTGTATCCTGCAACCTTGCTGAATTTATTTAGGCAGGTAGTTTTGAACAATATGAGAAAATCATGAACGTGTCTGGATTAAGGAAAGAATCAAGACTGTGAGAATAGTTACCATGTACTGGGTATGTTTATGATTGGTCAGTGTTTCTCTACCTTCAATATGCAAATGAGTCTCCTGGGAATTTAGTTAAAATTGAGACTGTTATCACTAGGTTTGGGGTAGGGCCTGGGATTCTGCCTTTGCAATAACTCCTCAGTAGAGAGCTAGTAGCTTTTATTATTTTCAAGTTTAAATAACCCTGCTATGTAGATATTAGTTTCCTTTTTATAGATAAGAAAATGATATTGGAAACTGAGCAAGTAACTCAGGTTCATGGAATGGGCAGAACCATGATTTGAACATGGTTCCTTCTGATGTCAGTGCTGGATTTTTTCTTCTATCATACTGGACATCTGGAGTATGAGAAGGACAGTTGAGAAATGAAGAGTGTGGATCAGGAAGAAAAGCGAGCTTGTTAGCATCAGAGTTGCTGCCTAGAATACATTTAGGTCTAAATGTACTTTGAGGTTGTCTTAGAGAGATGATCGGTTCCTTTACTCTCCAGGGAGCTCACGATGAAGGTGTGAGACTCGACAATGAGCTAGAAGTAAGATGATACTAGTATACAGAACTTAAGATTGGAAGAGGTCTAGAAGGTAGCTTACTTTTGATCAGGCTATACTCTAGAACTGGACTGTATATACTGCTGAGGACTACACCTGAGATTACTGCTATTGTTGAATCTTAAATATTGAATGCTAAGTGTTAGGTTATATTAATTGTGATGTTGTCATTGACTAATGCTGTAGTTTGTATATAGTGTGTTCGTCCCCTAAGAGTTCATGTGTTTGGAACTTGGTTCTTGGTGTGTGGCAGTAATTAGAGATGGGGCCTAGTTGGAGATACTTTGGTCATTGTAAGGTATTAAGGTAGTTTTCATGGGACACCTGAGGTATTTTTCATGAGAGTAAGTTATAAAAACATGAGCCTGAGCTAGGTACAGTGGTACACGCCTGTAATCCCAGTGGCTTGGGAGGCTGAAGTAGGAGGATTACAAATTCAAAGCCAGCCTCAGCAAATTAGCACAGCACTAAGCAACTTAGTGAGACCCTGTCTCTAAATAAAATACAAGATAGGGCTGGGGATGTTGCTCAGTGGTTACATGCTCCTAGGTTCAATCTCTGGTACCAAAACACAAACAAACAAAAACAAACATGAGCCTGACCCCTGATTCACTCTTTGGCTTCCCAATATGATACTTCCTTCTTGCATGTATTCTCACTACTGTGGTGCCATCCACCATGAGGTACTCACTAGAGTCAAGCTGATATAAGTACCATGCCTTTGAACCTTCAGGACTGTGACCTTAATAAACCTCTTCAATTTATAAAGTTACCTAGGCTCATGAATGTTGTTATTGTAATGGAAAGATGAACCAATACAACTACCTACAGAGGAAGAAATGTATCCATGAACCAAAGGACAGGGCTTGTGGTCCTGGAGTTCTTCTAAGTTGAAAAATGGCATACTTCAATCTTGTCGTAACAAGAAAACAACCAATGGCATAAACTCTGTCCCCTAGTCATGTTGTTCTTAGAATAGATGTCTAAAAGACTATGTCAGACCCTGAAATTTTATTAGGTAGAATAAATGTTATAGCATAAATATCATCCCTAAGAGCTCAGAGCAAGGGGTTAGGAATATGGGTAAGGCTCTGCTCATCAAAGCTATCTATGACAGACTATGGATAGGTGATCAAATTCCTTTGAAATACTTCTCAGCAGAATGCTAAGGGATTTCCATAACCTGAGTCAAAACACATGAGACAATTATTTTTGTCCTTAGCACCTTTTATTAAAGTATGACCCTTGATGACAATCTGGCAGGCATATCTATGTCAGCCAAGAAGGGAATGGTGGAGGACACAAATATGGAAACAATAAGATTCAGAAAAATAAGCTTCACCTGGGATAGATACCCCCCACAGTTGTACAACAAACACTGGTTCTTTATCTATACAAACTGCCCGTGACCCACCCCCCTCTAAAGATCTACTAATCTTCAAATAATACAATGTGTTGTTACAGAAATATTATTGGCATAGACAACTCCTCTGGCAAAGACAGCAAGAGTTGCCAAGCTCCAGATGGGTGGAAGTGGCCAGAAATGTGCCCAGCTTCTTTCGTCTGGGGCCTGCTACTGGCAAAGCAGCACCTTCAGGGAGGCTGGGGTTCAGGATGTGGCTCTGGTGACCCTGGGGAGCTTTGTGGCACATGAAGTTAGATAGAAAACAGAATTTGAACCCAGCCTTGAGTCATTTTATCCTTTCACCCTCTTTCCTTTCCTCTCCTAATCTCTCCCATTCTAGGGCTTTATTTTCAGCATTTCTGTCACATTCTCTTGGACTCCACTTTGGCATTTACTCCTATATCCCGGCTGAGTCTCCACCCATGAGAGAATTGTGGGATCATCGTGGGAGACTCAATTATCCAGAGCCCTGGGGATGGTGGAAGTAAGAGGGTACAAGTGATAGTAACTCTTATACTGGACTCCTTTCTATCAATCCACTATCAGCTTTCCTTTATCCCCACTGGGGGCAACTTAAATATTTGAAGGGAAAGAGCAGGAATCAAGACCAATAATTGTCTTTGGGGATACTTTCTGGCCTATCTTGCAAACCGCTACCCCTCAAAGGCCTTAAAAGAAAGCTGAGCCCTGAAACTGAGAATAGAGGAGAACTATTGCATCTTAAATAATACTGGCAACTTTGTAGCACTCTCTCTTACAAGGGGACTGCCACAGCAGGTGTGTGGCAAGCCAGTGTCTGTTTAGTAGTTACACCTGTATCTACTGAACTTTTAATGCTCAATAGAGTTTGGGGTTACTTTTTAAGTGCTTTAGGACCTATGCTTCTATGTGAAAATGAGCATCCTTGTGTTCTCATTCCAACTCTAGAAACTAATTTGAGGTGAGATGTGGTACAAAAAATAACAGTGTTAAGGCTGGGGCTGTAGCTCAGTGGTAGAGTGTTTCCCTAGCATGTCCAAGGCCCTGGGTTTAAATCTCAGCACCACAAAAACAAAACAAACAACAAAAACCAGAGTTAATAGCATTTTTGGTAGGTATCACAAACTTAAGGTAAAACCAATCTAATGATGGTAAAAACAAACAAAACACACACACAAGGTATGCCATGGTGACCAGTTAAGTTAACTACTTTTTTCCCTGGGTACATACTTCAAAAATCTACTTCATCCAGGTGTGGTGGCACACACCTGTAATCTCAGTGGTTTGGGAGGCTGAGGCAGGAGGATTGCGAATTCAAAGCCAGCCTCAGCAAAAGTGAGGAGCTAAGCAACTCAGCGAGACCTTGTCCATAAATAAAATACAGAATAGGGCTGGGAATGTGGCTCAGTGGTTGAGTGCCTCTGAGTTCAATGCCCAGTACCCTAAAAAAATCTATTCCAGCCTCAAAATCTTATAATGATTGGTATCATCCCCTAATGAAAGACATTTCAACTTGCTTACTATTTACCTAGGGCTTGTGTTTCTTTTAAAAAGCTGACAATCAAGACTGTATACAAAGCACTCTCCCAAATGTCTCAAGTTTCACTTGGGTAAACCTAGCCCTTTAAAAGCAATCAGCCTTCCCAAAGAGAATAGAGTAGAATCTTCTACCAAAGGGGAGAATGACAAGGTTGACATTCTAACAGTGGTTCTGGCATTGGCAGCAGTACTAAGAGCATACCCAGGTCCCCACAGAAAGGGTTACCACCACCCCCAGGATACTCTCTTGGCCAATATTCTCCTATTGTTTTTAGACACAATATAGAAGAAAGGGAAGCTAGTAGCTAGTATTTGTAGCAGCAACAAAGTTCCTTGGCAAATTCTTTGGTTGAGTGAGGTACCCCTGCTGCTACAGTTAAGTTGCAAGGGCTCCGAGGAACTCAGCAGTAACAAGATGCCAGGGTTTGGTTGGGATGTGCTTAGGTGGGCTGTGTAATACCAAGAAATGAATGCAGTTAGCAAGCAACAGAGACATGGAGCTGGGTAACAGGGCAGAGTTTGGTTACAGTTCCCTTTCTGTCATTGCCCAATGTCTCACTTTTCCAGGATAGAAACTGGCTACAAGTCTCAGGGCCTTGGCAAAAGCAGCAACTTCAGTTCTTTGTATAGTAGTCTCCTGATATCTGCAGTTTCACTTTCTGTGGTTTCAGTTACCTGTGGTCAGCCATGGTCTGAAGATATTAAATGGAAAATTCCAGAAATAAGCAATTCATAAGCTTTCATTTGTATATCATTCTGAGACGAATGATGAAACCCTACTATATCCTATCTGAGACATATCTTTTTCCAACATATCCACACTGTATGGGTTACCCTCTCTTTAGTCACCTAGGAGCCATTCAGTTATCAGATTGACTGTTGCAGTACTGCAGTGGTTCTGTTCAAGTAACCCTTTTTTTTAAACTTAAAAATGGCTCCAAAGTGCAAAAGTAACAAAGCAGAGGAGAAACCAGGGCATAAAACAAGGAAGACAGATTAACTCTGGTACTATAAGGCAATGTTGTAGGATGTATAGGAAAAAACAGAGTACATGTAGGTTTTGGTTACTACCCATGGTTTCAGGCATCCACTGGGGTTCTTGGAACACAGTCTGCAAAGATAAGGGTGGACTACTTATGCCTAAGATCCTGGTTGGATTATAATTTGTTCCCAGTTATCATAGTTTGGGTTCCCTGTGCCATGCCTCAGGCTGAGAAAAAAGTTGTTAGAGGACCACCTCCTGAGCACCTCCACCCATCCCATGACTTGGAGATGCTACAAAAATGGGCCATTTTTGTTAGTTTTGGGATATTTCTTTGGTTTCAAAAATTAGCAAGAAAAAGTTGAACCCTGCTGAGGAATGTTAAGCTCATGATCACCCAGATTTCAAAGGAAGCACAGGGGCAGGCCATGGTAGGGTGGCTATGAGTTCAAAGGAAGAACTCCATTCTTAGACACTTATAGCTATGGTAGAAGAATTCAATGCCTCTGTACTTGCTTACCCTAACCATGCTGGACTCAGTCTGATCTGCAGAAAATGCTTTTCTTCTGGGCTAACTTTTCCCTCTCCAACTTCCCTCTTTTCACCTTATTAGTTCAAAAATGAAAAAAATAACAATCAAAACATAAAAATAAATACAATCAAAAGGTCATCGAAAATATGACAACAAGAACCCTCTTCCCCAATAATGAAACCTAAATCTAGAAGTCAGCTGGAGTAGCTAATAAAAGCCCATAGTGGGAAGTCCTGGAATAGGTACCCGGAACTCCCAGTAATACAAGGGCAAGATCAAATATGAGGAGATAGGCCTAAGGTCTGAGGACTGGAAGGTCATACTAATCAACACTAAGAGTAGGCCTCTTCCCTTCAACTAGTGGCTGGGGAAGGTAGAAGTGGAGCCAACTGGTTTAAGCCTGGCTTTTTCCTGAGGGGCACCTAAGGATGCCCTACCTTCTTTGCCCGCCTTCCGTCACATACAATCCCTCCTTCTATGCCTCCCACTACAAAGCTTGGGTGAGGCCCTGAAAATGATGGTAGATGAATTCCCTCAAGCCAGGCAGTTATCTGTGGGAGATGTCTGGGCCCTTAGCCCTGGAGCAGAATGGAGCTCCACAGGTGAGTGGGGACTTTATGGTCTTTGGTGTCCTGATACAGAGAAGAATGAAGGCACTTTGGTGATTCTGTGGGCAGTGAATGTTTGCCCACATACACTGTGGGAAGGAGAATGCAGTTGTGTGATCAAACCTTGCCATAGCTCCCTGCAGAAGCTTGGTGCCTCCTCAGGGTCCCCTCACTGGTTGGGACCACTGCTAGGTAAGGAGCAGTGATAGATATCCAGGGTAGAGGGCTGGAATGAATCACTAACTTGTTGCTGTTTACATGTTAACAAACCACTACTGAAGATCACTTCCCACTGTGGCCAGGAAGGGATGCTGTGGCAGTCTGCTGATAGAACTAGAAATTGCTGGGCCCCAGGAGTAGGCTCTCCCTGAGACATTTGAGTTGCTCTTCCCCAAGCTTGATCTTCTCCTCCAGCTCTCGCTGTTCAATGATGAGAGCAGATTTCATCTTGACAAAGTGCTGGTAATCTTGGAGCTGGTCCTGAGGCAGGTAGCGGGAGACCATTCCAAACACCAACTTCTCCCGGCGGTCCACGTGCTCCTTCAGCTCCTTGGCATCTGCTAACTGGCCCGTCAGCTGCTGCTTCTTCTCTATCAGCACCAACTGGGGAAGCAGAGGACCAATTAAGTGCTGTCCTAATTATCAGGCATCTGCCTAGCAGTGCTCACCAGGGAGGTAGCCACCAAGCAGCTACCCATTCTGCTAATTGAGCAGTCCCAGATTTGCTAATATAAAGTCCACCTCCATAGAAATACCTTTCTTTCCTGTAGCTGGAGGAGCACAGACATGATAGCAACTCTGGAAAGGGAGATGTGCTATAAACTCTTTCCTTCCCTAACATTATCATTAATCTGTGAACTGTCACTGGGATTTGCAATAGGGGAAGGGTCTAACAACGCTAGCCTGTTGCTCTTTCATCTGGTGAACCATCACTGTGGTAATGCTTTCTACATGGTGTGTGTCTTTGTGTGAGTGGACGTGTGTGAGTGTATGTATCCATACACAAGTATATGCATCTCTTAGTGTGGTTTCAAAGCCACTTATATGGAGAAAGGTGATGCAGTTTGGTTCAGGAATGGGCACAGTGTGAGCCAGCCTGGAAACTGACAGTCTCTCCATCAAATGCTTGATAAAAATTCACCTTCCAACTCTAAAGACAGTGAGGCAAAATTGCTGCTGTTGCTCCTGCCATTACCACCATCACTACTACTGGCAGCCTGCACTGACTCAGGATTTACCCTATTCCAGGTACTGTTTTAAGTAATTAACATGGGTTACCTAATTTAATCTTCATGATAACTCCATGTGGCAGGTAGTATGTTCACCTCATTGTATAAATAAAGAGATTGAGAGAGTGTGTGAGGTTAAGTAGACTGCCCACAGTCACAGAGCTAGTAAGTGGTAGAGTTAGAATTGGGGACACTTAAAAGCCAATGCTCACACTCTCAACATTCTGCTCTTCTGCCTCTCATAATAGCCAAACATGAAAGAGGGAGTCCCAAGAAGAAACACATGGCATTTCTCTCCATCCACACCCCTAAGGACCCCAATTCTACCTTTTCTTGGTTGGCTTCTGAATCAATGCTGTTGAGAGCATTCTCCACTCGGGCCAATCGTCCAGAAAGTGACAGCAACAGGTTGACCACTTTGTCCAGGTCCCCAATAAACAAGCGGTATTTTTCAAATTCATTGGATTTGCAGACAGCTTTTAAGTTAGCCTCCACCTCCTCCCCAAGGGCAGAATTGGCATTGATGTCCTCCAGCAGCCCTCGCTGTGCCTCCCTCAGGACAGAAAGTTTTCGACCAATGCTTTCAATAAGCTGTATCTAGGGGAGTTAAACAGGAGAAGACAAATGATGAGCATAGGTACCAACAGAAACTGATCAGGGCCTGTCACTCTTATATTGGGATCCAAGTAACAGATGGTAGGCTCTACCTCAGTCATTGGTAATAAATAAAACCTGAGCAAGATGGGATCAATTCTGGGTCTCTGGACAGGCACCTGCTGTCCCTGTCTGGTAGGCATCTCTATGTCACTATCAGACTTCTTGGCATTAGACAAATGCTAACCCAGGGGCTAAGCCTCATTTGCTCAATGCAACTGAGTATTTGCTAAGACTGTTTAATAAATAGGAGCTAGGATGTTTGTGAGATCCTAGGTTGGAGAAGCATTTGTCATCATTTTGATCACTTCATCCATTCTCCTTCATTCCCTTTAAGCATCTCTATGTTCATGGCACTGTACTAGATCCTTGCCCCCATAGCATGGCTTTTGTGGTGGTGCTGGGAATGGAACAAGGGTCTTGTGTATACTAGGCAAATGTCCTACCACTGAGCTATATCTTCAGCCTAAGCTCTTTCTTAGGTTATTTATTTATTTACTTGTTTATTTATTTATTTTAGTGCCAGGGACCCACTCCAGGGCCTTGAGCATGCTAGGCAAGTGTTCTACCACTGAGCTATACTCCCAGCCCCTTAGCTTGGCTTTTGAGGCCTTTGGATAGGAGTACAAATTCTGCAGTCACATTGACTGGCTTTGATTTCTAGTTCTGCCACTCCCTAACTGTGGGACCTTGGATGAGTTGACTTTTATGAGCTTCTCTTTATCTGCAGAAGTTGTGAGGATATTTTCAGTACTCATTGCATTGGGTGGAAATGATTCAGTGAGATAATACATACAAAGGGCTTAGCACAGAATAAGTACTCAATAAAAGTTAGGCTACTATTATTAATATTATAATTATTCAAGCTTGTCTCACACTATCATTCTAATGTCACTCCTGAAAGTCTTTCAGGATTAGCTCCTCACTGTCCTTTATGTTCTCCAGATTCACCCTTGTGTTCTTTTGTTGCTTCTACAGTTCTACCTGCTCTTTCTTCCCTTTGGGTATTCTGATTCTTTTTTCAGATCCTACCTTTGCCCCTACCTTCCTTATGGAAAGCTCTTCTCTGGAAGTCCTGGAAGGCTTCTCTCAATGATCTCTCTCTCTCTTTCTTATTTTTTTCCAGAGCTCTCAAGTTTTCTAGAATTCAAATCCTACAGTGTAATTTGAAGTTGTTTCTGTTGTATGTGTGTAAGTGTGATCTCCTGCCTACTATCAATTGTCTGTCTCTCAAGGGAAGTACTGCCTGTGTCTTCCAATTTGTGTGCACTCTAGGGGTTACCAGTTCTGGGACTGCAGTAAAGTAATGTGGAGTTTTAAAGTTAAAGACACCTGGATTCCAATTCTACCTCCTCTAAATTCTCTGACCTTGAGCAAAACACCTAATCCCACTAAAACTTCTATTTCCTCATCTGTAGACTGATAAGTACTCCCCCCACCTGGTTGCTGTGATAGCTATTGAGATCACAAAGGTAAAATATTTACTATTTTGCCTGGAACATTAAGTGCTCAATGTTTATTGATGCTGCTTTCACCACCACCACCATCATCATTATCGTTACCATCACTAGGACTATAAGATCCTCTAAACTAAAGGAGACTCACCTAGATACAAGTTCTGACAGGCTTGTAGGCAACTCAGGTTGCCCACAGCTTTTGTAGTCAGTATTGCGAGTGGCTAAGAGTATGGACTTGAATGTCATACTACCTGTATTTGAACCTCAGCTCTGCCACAAAGTAATGGTTTGATCTTGAACAAGTTACTCAATCTTTCTGTGCTTCAATTTCCCCATCTAAAAATAGGATAGCCATAGTACTCATCTCATAGAGTTGTTATGAGGTTTAAATGATTTAACATGTTACATGCTTGTAATAGAATCTTATATGTAAGAAGCATGCTTCAGTGCTTGTAATAATAATAATAATAATAATAATAATAATAATAATAATAATAATAGTTATTATTATTCCAGCTCAGGTATTCTGGAACCATTGGCCTATGGTTGTCTAGAATCTGTTCCTATCTAGTGGTTTATTTAGAGAGGTCCAAGGTGACCAAGACTAAGAGAGCTTCCTCTGGGTTCTACAGCCTGTTGTTACATTTTAGAACTGTTCAAAAGGCAGGAGATCATGATTTAGTCTGAAGTGTTATAAGTGTGCATTGAGGGAAAATTCTAAAACCCACCAGGAACTGGGGATCAGTGATATGAATGAGGCAACATAAGTAGATATCAAACTATTCCCAGTTATTCTACCACTGTCTGCTCTTCCACACAAAATGCAATGCCAGGGACACTTAGAAAATCACCTACCCACCCCTGCTCACAAGCTCTGATGGGTGGAAGGATGAGGTGGAAGAGCCCTTGTTTCTCAGCACCAGGGCTCTGCAACCTGAACCTCAGCCCTAGGACAAGTGCAGTAGTAGAGCCGCGGAGTCATACAGACCCAGCCATAGATGGTTGTTTTTCTCTGTGGTATTGCAAATGGGTGACCTTCCTTACCTTTCTTCCTCAGAAACAAAAACTGTCCTAGCTCACCCACAGTCACTTCAAATTACTCTCTGTTCTGTGCTTTGCCATTTCTGATCACCACTGTCTTCTCCTGGCTAGACTTTTATTAGGTTTGCCCCTTGACAGGCCAGGCCCTGTAAGTGTGGAGCAGCCCTGCCATGCTCAGGGAACATGGAATCCAAAGAAGCACATCTGGAGCAATCAAACTTCGATACCATCATGCTTCCAATTCTTTCCCTGACATTTTGCTTCAGACGGGAAACTGGAAGGAGGGCTTTTGCAAATGGCCCTGTACCTTCCTACAGGTCATATCCTGAAAGGGAAATATGGGCAGAAGAGCAATTTACATTGAGTTCACATATCCACAAAACAGTAAATTGGGCTTTTGAGGTTGCCATGGCAACCCTATTTGCTTATGAAATAAAATGGGTAAGTACAGAGAGGGCAAAGTGATTCCAGGAACTTGATTTAAAAACTAGGCTAGTGGTATTTAGAGGAAGAAAAGGAGGTTTGGGAACAACAACAACATCATCTCCATTTATCTATTTTGTATTTCTAAGAGATAATTGACCATCATTGCAAATAAATACCAAAGTCTGCCAGCCTATAATTTCTCCTTATTTTCCTTAGTCAGTTTGTTCTCTCTCCCAGAAAGTTACACAGAGAATAAAAATCAATGACACTGCCATTGGCTAGAACTCACTGGCAAAAGCTCTTATGTGCCCTGGGCGTTGAGTTACCTACAAGGCTGGCTTAACTCAGATGGGCAGCATGGTAGAGCAGAAATTTGGAGTCTTGACTTGAAGTCCTGTATTATTTAGAATATAACCCTTGGGAAAATCAGTCCCCTAGGTGGTTAAAAAAAAGATAGCAATTCCTATCTTGTATGATGGTCCTAAGGATCAGAGAGAGTGACTTGGTTACTAGTACTGCCACTACTATTTCTTGAGTCAAAAAGAGACTGGAGTTGGATCCATGAGAAACCCAGAGAGACTGATTTCCATACTGAAAACACAGGAATGAAAAATTTTTAGAGGGCATAGAGAGGCTGGTTACTCTCCAGACACAAATGTTGAAAATCTCTAGGGCATACTGAAAAACTTTACCTTTTTTTGAGCCAGTTCATGATCCACTTCCTCCTCTCCCAGTCCAATCTCAGCCATCTCGGGCTGGTCTTTCAACTTGTTCAGCAGCTCCGCTTTGGCCACAGAAATATTGTAATAAGCTGAGTAAGAGGTAGGGATTCCTGGAGTGCCTGGAGGAGGTGAGAAGTGCTGAAACTCTTGTCTGTGGAAACAAAGAGTGACCATTTAAACATCTCTGTTGAAAAATACTGCTGACCTTTCCACTTCCTTAATTTACCCATCTATAAAATGGGACCCTGCTCCAGGAAAGAGTTGCAAAAAAATGGAATAAAATGCACCATTCAAATGTAAATGGGCCACACAAGGGCTATCTGGAAAGCAAGTCAAGGCATACTTTTAAGAATATTCTCAGAAGGCTATTTCCATACCCATCATTTAAGCAATTAGGGGAACTTCTTTAGAGATAATTTGGTTTGGTCATTAACACCCTACTAAAATCTAGAAAAAAATGGCAGGTCCCCACATTTCTGGGCTTCTGATCATGATTCCTATTCGTTCGTGGCCCTAGTATATGAATCCCAAAGGAGGGGATAGATGATGGAGAATTATCTGATACCTTAGCTATGGGTCTTCTAAGTCCGTTGGCCTCTGTTCTACCTATCCATGGATCCCCACCCACTCTGGGACTCTATCTAATCTGCTTTCTTACAAGGGTGCCCTGTGGCTCTCCTGGACACTCTCATCATTTCTTCTTTCCCAATGCCACTCCTGCTTGAAATGGCCCCTCCATGCAAATCTCCCACAGCAAAGAGGTCACATATGACCTCAGCAGTGGTCACCATCTTCAAGGCTGGGGTTAACACCCCTGCAAGGGACTTATCATAGCCAACCACATCTTTCATGAGCTCTTCTGAGACTGCCTGCTAAAGAGCAGCCCTTTGACCTGAAAAGGAATAGTATCTTTCTACTTCTGGCATATCCCACAATGGCTCCAGCCTTCTGCATGGCTGTAGAATGCAATGGGGAGAAAATGGGACCAGTGACACCCAGGAGCCTAAGTGGAGCATCGGACCCTGTTGTCTTGGGTTCACCAAAGCCTGCAGGGCTGAGGTGTTGCTTCTCAGAGCCCCAGGCCGTGAAAGCGAATTTCTCCTCAGGAAAGAAGTAGCGCTGGTTCCATGCTGGCTTAGGTTTGGACTCTTCTGCCATTGAGACTTCTGGTCTGGTGGGAAGAACAAAAGAGAAATGTTTAAGTGTCAGGTTTCAATGATGGATTGGTAAATAATTCTGCCCAGGATTTATGCAAAGATGAGGCCCACCCCCACAATATATATTCTCTTTGCCTACTAGCCACCCTCACTCACCACCTGTCTATGTCACTATCTCTTTGCTAACCTCTAGCTGTTTGAAAGGGAAAATAGGAGAAACTCATTAGTCACTTTTGCAGCTATTTGCAGCTCTTAGATAAAGGTCAAAAATAATGGCTAAAAGGCTCCACAGCTATTTACTGATTCATGCTATGCTGTCTCCTAATTTATTGCACAAAAGAAACTTTGGCATGCTAATATTCTTCATCCTAGGGAAATTCATTTTACATGTAGAGTTTCAAGCTTATAACACTAATATAGGAACAGTGCTAGCTGATAGTCACATAGTGTTTATCATGCCCCAGAAATGGTCCTTAGATACCACATAAATGTATGCATGTGTGTGTGCATACACACACACGCGCACACACATTGTATATATACATATATAATTGAATACTCATCATACCATTTCATAGATGAGAAACATGAGGCACCAAGAGGTAAAGTGATTTGTCTTCAAGGTCACCAGCCAGTCAACAGCAGAACTGGGTTTGCCCAGACAACTTGAATCTAGAATCTGTGCTTTTAGCCATTATACTATACAGACAAAGGGACAACTTGACATATTATAAAACTGTACATGCAAGGAAATTTCTAATGGGAGTTTATCTTTGTTAACATAGAAAAGAGGACATTCTGGAAGGAATAATGAAAATATGAACTTAGGGAATTCCTATCTGTGAAAAAAATATTAGGACATGTGTGAAAGTTCTGAGACATAAATTATAAAGAAAAAAATGGATGTGCTAATTGGAAACACCCTCCCTCAGCAGACACAGCCCTGCATCATATTATAGTGGATCATGTTAGGCACTGTTCTCTAGGGAAGCTCTCCTTAGCACCTCCATGAACAGGGACGGAATTACAGGAGAGGCGTGAGAACATATTCAGAATTTGAAAGTGAACATCAAAGTGAAAATCAGAGTCCTTCCACAGAGTCCTGGAAGGAAGTACAGAGAGTCCCTAAAGCAAAATATACCTACACTTGAATCAGACTCATTAGACATTACCAACATTTGATAATTCCACTAACTTGCTTCTACATGTGTCCTTGATATTTTTAGTTGAATGGTACATGGGTTATAGAGACACTGTGGCTTAGCTTGGCTGAAATGGAGATGTCTTTGTTTGCATTTCAGATTAAAATAGTATACATATACTTGTCTCTAACACTATGCTTCCTTATACAACTGTAAAGTTGCTTCCTTCTGGTTAGAACCCTCTGCTCTTCTAGAGTCTGGAACAGAATCTTCTTCAGGTGCCCAGAGATCCTGGGATGATATCATGGGGCATAGTGAGCCAGATTCCCTGGGTTCTAGTTACTTGTAATCTTGTGATGAAGTTCTATCATCTCACTGGGCCTCACTTTTCTTGTCTAAAAGATGGAGGAGACTCATTGTAACAATTCCCTAGGATCGTTCTGGAGATCAAATCAATCAGTACAGTGAGGTTATATCTTGATAAAGTGATGGTAAATTGAAAATAAGTTGAGAATGTTTGAAAATAACTAAACTACTGAGTATCAGAGCCGACCAGTATAGCACATCATAGTCTTGTTCCCCCATGTAATCACGTGGCTGGCTGGGAACTGCAGATGCTACTACTGCCCAGCACTGCAACACTATTATGCTGCATCTTGCTAGCTCAGGAAAAAAAATCAAAATGCAAAATATGAAGTACAGTTTCTACTGAATGCATTTTTAGTTGCACCAAACAAAAAATATAAAGCCAAAATATCCTAAGTCAGGGACTATCCATTCATGAAAGTGCTTAGGACACTGCTGGGTACCTAGTAAATAGGCAAAAGATGGTAGCTATGTTGGGAATGATGCTTCCTTAACTTTCCATCACTCAGAGAATCATCTATAATTTATTTTCTGCAGCCAAAAGCCAGGGCTATATGCAAAAAAAAAGTTTTCCCTCGAATCCCATAGTCATTAAAAAAAAGTCTCTAAGCAGGCATCGTGGCACACTCCTATAATCTCAGTGGCTTGAGAGGCTGAGACAGGAGGATCTTGTGTTCAAAGCCAGCCTCAGCAATGGTAAGGTGCTAAGCAACTCAGTGAGACCCTGTCTCTACATAAAACACAAAATAGGGCTGGGGATGTTGCTCAGTGGTTGAGTGCCCTTGAGTTCTATCCCCAGAAACACCCCCCCAAAAAATATCTGGGCCAGTTTATAAAATCTGCAGTAATATCTCTGGGTCTAAGGTGCCAAGGTAAATGGAGGTACATAAAAGAGAATGATTGAGGACCCATAACTGCTACCTCTGATACTTCTTTAAAGGAGGGAAGATGTTCTCCTGAAGATCTAGATGACTGGAACAATAAGGTCTCCCCTGGGAGGTTGTTGAAAAACATAAAATACTCACAGGTTTTAGAATTACATAGATCTAACTTTGAAACTTTGCTGTATAACACTGAATTAGTTAATCCCTCATTTGCTAAGCTTTTGTTTTCTTATCTGTCAAATTGGGAAAACAATGGCCAATAGAGCTATAGGGAGGATTAAGTGAAATAATGGATATAAAATGCCTAGCAATGTCTAGCACATAGCAAATGCTTAATAAATGTTCAATCATTCATTTACTCATTTCCTCTGAAATGCTTAACCAGCACCTATTATGTACTAAGTTACTTTCCTTTCTCCCAGCTCTGATACATAACAATCACAGTTACTTTCTGCAAAGTGTTTTCTAGTTGCAATAAGAATGCTGCCCAGCTAAACAGACAGTTTGAGAAGCAGCCACCCTGGGGTCTGATAAGAGATTCTCACCGTCCTTGGGAACCAGGCCCTGTACAGGCTTTGTGTGAGGTACTTTGGACTGGTCAACTGCTCAAACATCTTCAGATAGCCAAGTGTTATGGGTTAGATAGTTGGTGTCCCCCAAAAGCTTATGTGTGAGTCAATGCAAGAGGTTTAGAAGTGAAATGATTGGATCATGACAGCCTTAACCCAATCCCTGAATTCATCCTCCGATAGGGATTAACCCAGTGGTAAGGCAGGTAGGGTGTGACTGGAGGAGGTGGGTCATTGCAGGCGGGGCTTTAGGGTATATATTTGGTGAGCTTAGTTTCTGTTTCTTGGTGTCCAGACCTGCTTTCCTCTGCCATGATGTTCTACCTCACTTTGGGCCCTGAGGAATGGAGTCAGTCATCTATAGACTAAGATCTCTAAAACCATGAACCTCAAAATAAAGTTTTCCTCCTTAAAATTGTTCTTGTCAGGTCCTTTGGTCACAACAGCGAAAAAGCTGACTAAAACACCAAGTAACAGGATTTGCCTGTCAATCAAAGACACAATAACAAGGTACTTCTAATAACAACATGTCCCTGGCAAGTTCCTGCTATAAAGGATTTAAAGAAAGCACTCATAAGACATCTACCCCCCGGCACCTATCTCTAGCAGAGAGAGGGCAGGCAGACATGAGAGCCGAAATAGTGAGCAATGGTGGTCCTTTTTGCTGTGCTGCAAAAAGGACAACCAGGCACTGTGGGATATGCAAATGAGCAATGGCACAGTGCAGTTAGCAGACATTGGAATTCCTGCTCTCAGACAACACTCCTGCTTTGGCCTCCCTGCCCAGTCAACCTAATTACCACCTACTGCCCACCAAAGCAAATACGAGGAGACAGGGAAACAGAAAGAGGAGAAAGTAGGAGAGACAAAGAATGTCCTTAGCTGTCATAAAGAATTTTCAGGGGGCAAGTACTCAGCTTCAGGAATACCCTTTTTTTTTGGTACTGGGGATTGAACTACCGGGCACTCGACCTCTGAGCCACATCTTCAGCCCTGTTTTGTGTTTTATGTAGAGACAGGGTCTCACTGAGTTGCTTAGCGCCTCGCTGTTGCTGAGGCTGGCTTTGAACTTGCAATTCTCCTATCTCAGCCTCCCTAAGTGCTGGGATTACAGGCGTGCGCCACCGCACCCACCTCCTCAAGAATACATTTGATGTTAGGGTAGGAGGAAGAATTTATAGATCCAGGCTACTTATCCTAAAGTTGAGGCAGGTCAGGTTGCCAGCTGGCCTCTTGTTCTGGAGACCAAGTGGGAAAAAAAGCAGGAAGAAAAAAAAAACCCTGAACCAGATTTCTGAGAAAGGCCTAGTAAAGGCAAAAAGGGGCTTTTGCCTTTGGCTTCAGGATCAGGGGCCAGATACTGATACGTATTTTAAAGAAAAACTGAGAAGTAATACAGTATTTTAATAATGGTATTAGGGATAAGAAATATCAATAACTGTCCTTTACTGAGCATCTACTATGTGCTAAGCCTGTATCTATGTCCTTTACATAAATTATCTTAACATTCACAACAACTATAAGGAACAGGTATCATCATACCTATTTTCCGGGTAAGAAAACTGAGGCTGGTAGGGGTTTCATTGACCTGCCCAGTTGGAAAATGGCAGAGATGGAATTCAAACTTATGCTGCCTACTTCTTCAGGAACCCAATACCTTTCACAAATACTTACTTGGAGCAATCAGTAGCCTCCTGCTCTGATGTCCTCCAAAGTCCACCAACACCATAATAGCAAGGGGGCTGAGCCTGCTCAGATTGAGAACCCAGGTGGCCCCTTATTGGAGGCAGGAAATTACTGGAATGGACAGCAAAGGACTCCTGATCTGGGAGGCTCTGTGAACCCTGCCTTGAGGTCTCCAGGTGACCTACAGGTTGTGGTTGCTCTAGGACCTCCTCTGGATTGAGGGCACAGGAACCAGTGGTTTCTGAACTGAAATACTGGGGTGGAAGCTCCTCCTCCTCTTCTTCTCCCTCTTCCTCCTCTACTTCTTCCTCCTCTTCCTGCTGCTGTTGCTGCTGTTGCTGTTGCTGCTGTTGCTGCTGCTGCTGCTGGGCTGCACGGAAGAGCCTGTACTTCTCCCAGTTGGGAGGAGGAGGTCGAGGAGGAGGAAAGGCCTTCTTCCTGGCTCCCAGAGGATCTGGCTGAGTCTCATCACCTTTGCTAAAGAGCTCCCTCCGATGCTGTCCCCAGGCCCTGGTGCTCTGGGGCTCTAAGCTGATGTGACTCTCGGAGAAGGCCCGGCTGCGTAGTGGGCGGGGCATGGAGGCAAGAGAGCTCCCCTCCTCATAAACTGAAGTTTCCTCTGTTTTTTTCAAGGTATGTTGGAAGTCTCCAAGGAGATCAAGAGAAGAAATTGCTCGATGACTTGATAAATCCAGTGATGGGTTCTCAAGGCAAGGATGGAAGGGGGTTGCCCATGAAAAGCTAGTCTTAGAATGAGCCATTTCCCTGCAAAACAGCAGATGAAGGTTAAGTAAGATAAGCATGTGGTAGACATGTCCACAGTTTGGATGCCCTTTTTAATGTAAAATTTTAAATGGCCACAAAACACTGTAATATGTGTAGGAAATATAATAATCATAGTAATAATAACAACAGCTAACATTTATTGTGCATGTACTAATTACCAGGCAATATTTTAAGTATGTTTTGTATCTTAATTTAATTAACCCACATGATAGCCCTAGGTGGTAGCTATTATTATCATCATTTTACAGTTGGGGAAACTGAGCCATGATAGGTCAAGTCACTTTCCTGGGGTCATAAAGTTAATAAAGTAGTAGAGCTGAAATCTAAACTTAAACTGTCTAGCTACAAAGTCGAGATACATGCTACCTCAGTTTGTTTATACCACTTAGATTGGATAGGCTGTGTTCTGGTATTTACAAGTCTGTCTATCTTGTCTTATCTGTTGTTGTGGTTGTTTGTTTAACATTATTAAAATTTCAAATATTTAGAAATGTACAGAGATTGCTATAATAAATAGGCACATTTCTACCTACCACCCAGAATTAGCACATTTAATACTTTTGATCCATATTTCATGCATTTTTATTGACAAATAGAAATAATATTCTTTGTGTCATTCCCCTGCCTCTCTAGATGCAACCTATATCAAGAATTGGATGTGCATACTTTCCATGTTCTTATACTTGTAACAAAAAACACCAGGAGGCCATTCATAAGTTTCTGCTATTTGATTTTACAATGTATCCTACTGCAGTTCCAATCAGAATTTTCAAAGCAATTTTGTAACTATAGAAAATTCTAAATTTCTAACTTTTTTTACTTCAGCTTTTTTTAACCACTGGGGATTGAACTTAGGGTCACTTTACCACTGAGCTACATCTCCAGGCCTTTTGTATGTTTTATTTAAAGACAGAGTCTCACTAAGTTGCTTAGGGCCTTGCTAAGTTGTTCAGGCTGTATTTGAATGTGTGATCCTCATACCTCAGCCTCCCGAGTTGCTGGGACTACAGGCATGCACCACCGTGTCCATCTATTTTTTTAATATAAACTTGCAAAAAAGGAAGGATATTAAAGAGTGTTCTGCTGTAGAATAAATGGGAAAGGGGATAAGTAAGCTATTAAGCATTCTACAAACAACTATAATTAAAAGTGTGTTCTTGACAGAACAGTATAGAAAGTCCAGAAACAAATAAGACCATCTATCAAATCATCATATATGTACAATCTTCCAAAACAAGGAGATAAATAAAGACTATTTAACAAATCTCTGAGAAAACTGCAGAGCAGTGCTATTTGGAGATAGAACACTTATTATACACCAAAATAAATTCAAGCCCAAGAGTTAAGGATGGGGGCTGGGATTATAGCTCGGTGGTACAGCGCTTGCCTTGCATGGGTGAGGCCCTGGGTTCGATCCTCAGCACCACATACAAAGAAATAAAATAATGACATTGTGTCTATCTACAACTAAAAGTATCTTTTTAATAAGAGTTAAGGATGTGTGGGTATATATAAATTTAATGTGCTAAATATCTGATGTATGTACGTATATGTGTGTATTATATGCATATAATATACTTGTAAGGAAAAACTACCAGAAAATTAAAGACTATTCCTTGTGAGGCAAAATAAAATTCTTATAAGTGATAGAAGAAAATCTCCAAGGAAAAAAGTTCAGGTTTATTTGAGTGTGTGTCAAATGCAAACTTCTGTAAAATAAAGAGTGGCCAATGTTAAAAGACATCTTTTTGGCTTCAGAGTATAAAGAGTTAAGCCCTCTAAATCCCAAGATCTGTTTTCCTGCTCCAGCCTATGAGAAATCAGACATCATGCTAAGTCCTGCCCAGTGACAGGAAATCCCAAGGGTTCAATTAGATCATCAGACAGAATATCAATTAAATGGTCATAATGAATACTGGGAATATTTCTTTTTAAAAATAATGACACAGCCAGGTGCAGTGGCACATACCTGTAATCCCAGTGGCTTGGGAGGCTGAGGCAGAAGGATTGCAAGTTAGAGGCCATCCTCAGCAACTTAGCAAGGCCCTAAGCAACTTAGCAAGACCCTGTCTCAAAATGAAAAAATAAATAAGGGCTAGGGATGTGGCTTGATGGTTAAGTGCCCCTGAGCTCAATCCCTGGTACCAAAATTAATAATAATAATAATAATAAAGATAATACACATAATGGTAGCCAAGCTCAGACAGAATAGAAAGTAAAATGGCCTTCATTCCCCTCATGTCCAGCCCCTATCCTAACTAGCTGTTCATTCACATGGATCAGAAATTCATATCCAGACATCCCTCATCTGGGCCTCATCCCACCTACAGATCTTTTGTGCACAAAATGTTCTACCTGGCATATCCCTCAGGAAAATAAAATAAAAAACCAAAAGTAGTGAGTGGAAAGTAAAATGATGACAAATGAATACCAAGCAGAGAGGCCTTTCCTGATTAGCTTCTCTAAAATAGAGATGACTGATCCTTAAATATTCTTATTCTTCTTTGCTTTTTCTCAGAGCATTTATCACAGTCCATTGATATTATATTACATACTTATTTTTACTTGTTTATTTTGGTATTCCACTCTAACTGAAAAATAAGCCCCATGATGTCAGAGATCTTGTCTGTCTCATTCATCTGGTCTCTAGCGCCTGGCACATAGGAGGTGTTCAATAAACATTTGTATAATAAATTAATGCCAGAACTTTAAAATGCAAGTCATGATATTCATATTACAAAAAGTTGGTTTAAAGGTAAAAAGCAATAAATAAGAAAAAGAGGGACACTATAATGTTAATGACCACAACACATGTAACGCATGATGAAGATCTAAGTACCCTGAATCTTCTTTTCTTCTTGTTTTTCCTTTTTTTTTTTTTTTGGCAGTACTGGGAATTGAATGATGCAGAGGCTCTCTACCACTGAGTTACATCCCAGCTCTTTTTTGTTTTTAATTTTGAAACAGGGTCTCATTAATTTGTCAAGAATGACCTTGAACTTGCAATCCTCCTGCCTTCTGAATTGCTGGGATTATAGGTGTGCACCTCTGTGCATGGCAATAGCCTGAATCTTTACAAAAGACATTTTTTTTCTTTTTAAAGAGAGAAAAAATACAAAAAAGCATCAAAATTCATAAATCAGGCCTGGGGTGTAGCTCAGTGATAGAGCACTTGCCTAACATGTACAAGGCCCTGGGTTCCATCCCCAGCACCTCACACACAAAAAAAAATTAATAAATTAAAATCTATAGAAAATGTAAAAGTATTAAAAAGCAGAAACAAAATGTAAGATGGTTCAATTTATAACAGACCATGACAGTCAAAAATCAAGATAATAGAAAAATCTAAATTTCTTCATATGCTAAAAGTAGACTGTGACTTTCTTTCAAAGGCCCATGGAATGTTTTTTTGTTTTGTTTTGGTTTTTGGCACCGGGGATTGAACTCAGGGATACTAGACCACTGAGCCACATCCTCAGCCCTATTTTGGGTTTTATTTAGAGACAGGGTCTCACTGAGTTGCTTAGCTTCTTGCCGTTGCTGAGGCTGGCTTTGAACTCGTGATTCTCCTATCTCAGCCTCTCAAAGTGATGGGATTACAGGCGTGCACAACTGTGCCCAGCTCCATGGAATGTTTTTTAAATTGATGCATATTGAGCCAGAAAGTGGAAGTAGTACAGGTCACGTTCTCTAATCACAATACAGTAATACTGGGAATTAATAACAGATATGAAAGTCAAAAATCTCCAGCATATAAAAAGTAAACAAGGAAAAATCTTCCCATTTCAGTCAATGAGGAAATGTAATGTGAAATTGCAGAATGCCTATAAATTAACATTAACAAAAATATCGGAAGCTGAAGAATATGGTGGACTAAAGCAGTAGTCCAAGGAAAATCTGTAGCCTTCAATACTTACTTTAATACATAATAATAAATTAAAATAAATGAGTTAAGCATTCTACAAAAGAAGTTAGGAAAATCTGAAAAATAAAGGTAAATCAAGCAGAAAGTTAATAAAACTAATGGTGAAAATTAATACACTGCAAAACACATGAGAGAACTAATAATGAAAGCCCAAAATCAGTTCTTCAAAAGAAAATATACAACAGAAAAACCATTTGCTAATCTCATATTAAGAAACCCAAACACACAAAATTTGAAATGGAGAATTTACCACAACTATAGAGTAAATGAAAAGAGTAAGTGAATAACTTCATTAAAACTTAGAATGAAAAAAAAAAACAAAACTTAGAATGAAGCCAGGCACGGTGGCGCACGCCTGTAATCCCAGCACTTTGGGAGGCTGAGACAGGAGAATCGCGAGTTCAAAGCCAGCCTCAGCAATGGCAAGGCACTAAGCAAGTCAGTGAGACCCTGTCTCTACATAAAACACAAAATAGGGCTGGGGATGTGGCTCAGTGGTCAAGTACCCCTGAGTTTAATCCCTGGTACCATAAATAAATAAATAAATAAATAAATAAATAAAACTTAGAATGATTTTCTAGAAAAACAAAAATTACCAACATGGATATAGAAGAGAATATCTAAACTCATTAATAACTGTAGAAAATATTGGTGCATTTGACCAAAAACAGCACAATTACATAGTCTTACATTAATTCTACCAGCCTCCCAGGAACACATACAATATCAAGGTTATTTACACTTTCTAGACCCTGGAATCTCAAGAACAGAAGACAGATTCCTGCATAACATTCCTGGTTTAACATACCACAGACCCAACAATTACAAAATATATAAAGGAAAACTAGAGGCCAATCACATCTGAGAATATTGATGTAAAATTCTTAAAATACAGCAGAGAATACAGAAGGATGTTAAGAATATAATTGTACCATAAAAAGTAAGGTTCATCCTAAAAATAAAAGACTGGTTCTGTATTAGAAAATCTATTCATATAAGTGACAACATTGATAGATCAAAGGATAAAAGAAATAAGACAATCTCCCTAATCCAAAAATATATTTCATAACAATTCAACACCTTTCCAGATTGAAAAAACTAGTAGGAAACTAAGGCTGTATCCTTAACACTATCATTATCATTATGTATTTTTGAAAGACAAAAGTAAACATTGTGCCTAATGGCAAATTACTAGATGCATTCTCATTAAAATGGGAAACAAGGCCAAAGTGCCTACTTTTCCTATGAGTATTTAATATTGTTCTGAAAGTACTAGTGAGATATGCAACATAAAATAATAAATAAATATACATTGAAATAGGGGTATGTAGTTACTATGTATAAATGATAAGGTTATTTATGCAGAAAATTCATGAGAAACAATTTCAAAACCAATACCAATAATAAGAAAATTCAGTAAGGTGTCAGAGTATAACATTAATCTGTAGGAATCAACAAATTTCCTATACATGTAGCAATGAAAAAATATACTAGAGGGAAAGATCACATTTACTACAGCAATTGAAAAGATGAAATGCTTAGGAATAAACCTAAGCTAGAAATATGTGGGACCTATATGCAGGAAACTTTACATCTCTGCTGAGGGACATAAAATAAGATGTACATAAATAAAATAACATACACTTTCCTAGCAAGGATGATTTGATATTGTAAAGATATTACTTCTACCTAATAATCTATAAACTTAAAAGAAACCTAATAAAATTATCAACAGATTACATTTTGGAACATTAGTCTGAATTTCATATGGGAAAATAAAGTTGTGACAACAGCCAGGAACAGCTGAAAAATAGTGATGGGGAGAATGAGCCCTACCAATTACTAAAATGTGTTCTAATGTTACAGTGAATAAGTCAGTCTCATATGTAGAAAGATAGAGCTATGGAACAAAACATAGACCCCTAGAACACGGAAGTAAACCCAAATATATATGGGAAGTTAGTTTGTGATAAGGAAGCACTTCAAATAGTACGGGAAAGATGGATTAGTCAATATCATTTTGAAACAACTTGATAGCCATTGGGACCCAAAAGAAGGAAGAATCCTCTTATTATTCTTCACAACAAAATAAAGTTCAGATCATTGAGTCTCAAATGTAAAAAAAAAAAAAAAAGTCACCAGGAAGTTTCTAGAAGAAGAGAAACCATGGGAAAGCTTTAAAATTGTGTTGAAGGATAAGCTCCAAGTGAGACACCAAATAAAGAAGCAATAAGGGAAAGTTGATAAATTGAACTTCTTAAAAATTAAATATTGATGTCCAGAAAAGTATCAGGAACAAATTGAAAATGTGATGATACACTGGGAAAATATTTATAACACATACAAGAGGAAGTGCCCTTACAATGTGAAACACACTTACAATCCATAAAAGGAGCCAACAACTCAGTAGGGAAAAGTGAGAATGACTTATCAACATACCAAAAGGTGTTCAACCTCGCTTAAAGGAATACAAATATAAACAATAATGAAACATTTTTAATAAAAAATACAGAATTGGGGGCTGGGATTGTGGCTCAGTGGTAGGGCGCTTGCCTCACATGCGTGAGGTAGTGGGTTTGATCCTCAACACTATATAAAAATAAACAAAATAAAGATATTGTGTCCATCTACAACTAAAAAAATATTTAAAAAATACAGAATTGATAAGGAAACAGGTGATCGACACCACTCCTAGGAGGCTAAACTGGTGTCGTCTCTATGAAGCTCATTTTGGTAGGCAAAATGTGCATATCTTTTCAACCAACAATTCAACTACTAAGGATTTATCCTACAGATGCATTTTAACATGAACACAGAGAGCTACTCATAAGAATATTCACTAGCCGGGCGTGGTGGCTCACGCTTGTAATCCCAGCACTTAGGGAGGCTGAGACAGGAGAATCGTGAGTTCAAAGCCAGCCTCAGCAATGGCGAGGCACTAAGCAACTCAGTGAGACCCTGTCTCTACATAAAACACAAAATAGGGCTGGGGATGTGGCTCAGTGGTTGAGTACCCCTGAGTTCAATCCCTGGTACCAAA
>CM053417.1:83245873-83321824 GCA_028644305.1 Xerus rutilus | reverse complement strand
GCTCACGCTTGTAATCCCAGCACTTAGGGAGGCTGAGACAGGAGAATCGTGAGTTCAAAGCCAGCCTCAGCAATGGCGAGGCACTAAGCAACTCAGTGAGACCCTGTCTCTACATAAAACACAAAATAGGGCTGGGGATGTGGCTCAGTGGTTGAGTACCCCTGAGTTCAATCCCTGGTACCAAAAAAAAAAAAAAAAAGAATATTCACTATAGCTTTATGTATGATCACAAAAGACTGGAAACATCCTAAATGCCTTTCTATAAGGGAGAGTGGGGAGGGAATTATAGAAGTTTATTGGATTAGTCAAAGGGGAATGAAGGGAAAGGAAGGGGAGGTGAATAGGAAGGCCAGTAGAATGAATCAGACATAACTTTCCTAGCCTTATATTTGAATACACAACCAGGGTAACTACATCATGTACAACCACAAGAGTGGGATCCTAATTAGAAAAAGTTATACTTCATGAATATATAATATGTCAAAATGCATGTTACTGTCATGTATATCTAAAAAGAACAAATAAAAAGAACTAGTTAAATACTATAGGGAAAATCTGAATATGAAATGTTACATAGCTATTAAAATAAGACAGTGGAAGTATATGTGACTTCTAAAACAATCTATAGAAATATCACCAAAATAAAAAAGCAACATGTAGCAGAGAAAACAATGTGTGGTATTAATGCACAGTTAATTTTAGGAATGCTGTCCCTAGATGTTTCTCCTGAAAAAGAGAATGTGATGATGATAGGCGTACTGGGGATTCCCCAACCCTGACATGTGGTCATCTGAGCTTTCTGATTGTGCACCTCTGGGTTACCAAGGGTTTAATCTTTTCCTTAGCTTTTTTTTCCCAGTGCCCCTTCTATCAGGAAGATAAAGAGCTTTGGGAAGATGGTTGATGTGTGGACATGTGATGGAGCCATCCATCCATGGGAAAGGCCAATTAATGTGGAAACTGGGGCCCAAGAGGCCAAAGACTTGTTCTGGATTTACATAAAAATGAAGTCATCTTTCCACCCTACTTGGGCTCTAACCATTCCAATTTTATTTTTCAAACTAGGCCCCAACCATCATTTGTTGCTTGTTTTGGCCAGGTCCTTGATTTTCTAGTCTAGAGCAGGTCTTCACAGAATTTTAATAATCACTTTGCTCGTATTTCTTGCATTTAAAAAAAATTAGGACATTAACACCTGTATGAAATTTATGAATAAACTACCAGCATATATTGAGGTTCACATTCAGAAAATCCTTTCTGGGTTCAGTGCATGGTCCAAAAGTTGGAAACTACTGGTCTGGGTCAGCAGATCCTAATCCAAGTGGCTCCTAATCAGAATTGCCTGGGGAGGTTGTTTGAAATGAAAACAAATGGGCCCCATCCCTCAAAATTGGGACTTTAAACCTCTGTGGTGGGCCTTGGAAATCTGCATTTTAGAGAATTAACAGAGGATTCTAACATAAGTGGTTCAGGACCATATTCTGGAAATACAAGTTCAGGACACAAAGTTGGGGGTGTTATGGTTTGGGGGCTGAGCTCTTTGTTCCAGTTAGGTTGGTTTTCAATTCTACATCCTGTTTCCCAATCCTCCACACGTGTACTTGGTTGACCATTCCAAACTCTTGACCCTGCCCCTTACACCTTCCTTACTTAATTTCCAATCTAGATCTTATGAAATGCAGCAATATATCTCCAAAGATACCCCACTTTCACCATTTGCTTTGATATTTTAGTACAAAGAGGGAAGGGGTATGTCTGTTTTGGTCTCCTTTGATGTTATTATCTTTTTTTGGTACCAGGGATTGAATACCGGGGTACTTGACTCCTGAGCCACATCCCCAGCCATATTTTGTGTTTTATTTAGAGACAGGGTCTCACTGAGTTGCTCAGTGCCTAGCTTTTGCTGAGGCTGGCTTTTAACTCATGATCCTCCTGCCTCAGTTTCCTGAGCTGTTATTATCTTACGCAGTATAATATTCAGTAAGAATTTCCTGAAGGAATGGTTTATACATACATTAGCCCAGATGATCTCATTAGGGTGGTCCTTCCCCTTTCTGAAATCCTGCTTTCTTCTGCCATCCTGGTCTGCATGTCTCTGAAATGTTCAGGCTGGCCCTACCCAATCAAGTGAAAGGGAGATTGATGCTTTTAATTTTAGGGTTGATACCAATTATAGTAATTTCCAGGTTGCCCTATTAGAGCTCAGTGTCTCCCAAAACATCATGTTGCCATAAATTGGGGCACCAGATGTCCTTAGGAGGGCACATTCATTGTTTCAACTGATTCTGTAGTGGGTGAATTTGGTAAGGCTGACTGATATAGTGGTTAGTACCTAACAAGATACCTTTGAATTTCTAGCCCTATGGAACTTCACACCACTCTTAAGCTGAAACTTGATTGTTATTCTCTCCCTTTTTAGTGGATAAGAAGAGTAAGCAAATGAGTCCATGGATAAAATCCTTGGTAAGTTAGGGCCTCCTGGCTAGGCAGCCATGTGGCAGAGCTGGGACCTGAGGTCTCCTGGTTTCTTGAATGTCGAGCAGGGTTGAACATTAACCAGGGAGCAGTGCAGTTCAACTTCCTTGATAGAAAAGCAAGGAGTGTGGTTGAAGCATAGAGCAGTTAAGGTTACAATTTGCACAACCACAGGCCATGAACTTCCCTCTAATAATAAAGGTTGTACTGTCATTTATTAGGCACCTTTCCATGTACCCGGCATCATTTCTAGGTCCTTTTTAATACAGTTAATCCTCAAGGCAGTTTTCTGTATTGTACTGAAACAGAAATAAGTACCTTGCTCAAGGTCATGCAGCTTTTGAGTTATGGAACCAGATTTTAAAATTCTACTGGAATTCAAACCCCAGTCATTCTGACACTATTCTTTCTGCTCTACTCTAATGCCTTTCCTGGGCACTGCTAGGGAAAGTGAAAGAGTGGTAAATTTCATTACTATCATGTAGCAGGGTTCTTTGCACCATGGCTGCACGACTTTGACCTACAGGCTTCCATTGGAGTGCATTAGGCTCAAGCCAAGGCTATCAGCCTATGGAGGTTCTATTTTGAAAGGCTTAGGACTCCTAAGTATACAAAAATTGACAACACTTTGGACCAAATAAGGATATTCTCCCTGGAGTGGAAGGCAGAGAGCTTCATTGAGGAGTGGAAACTGCGGTTTCTTCCTTCTTACTATGTGTTGAAAACTGTGTTAGACACTTTCATACATGTATTTCAATTAATTGTCACAAAAATCCATTGAATTAGGTTCCACTATTGGGGTACTCCAGTAGGTACAATTATTGCCAGTTTGCAGATGAGAATTGTTAGGCTCAGAAAGGGTAAATCATTTTCTCAGTAGGTAAGAAGCAGTAGTTTCCAGACTGGAACTTGCCTTGTCTGGCTCTGAGGGAAAATCCCACTGAAGCAAGAACTCCTGGGGTGGAGCAAAAAGGTACTTGCACTCCATTAATCCCCAGGTGTCCATGAAGACTTCAGATCCTTGAAGAAGAAAGGGGAAGAAGCATGAAGGATAAATAGGAGAAAGGGCTTTGTTGACACCAGCAAAGAGACTACATCTCAAAAACAAAAGCAAATTGCCTGCCAAGGCTTGGGCTGTTCTCTTCCTCTTGGCACAGGCTTCCTTTTCTTCTGATGAATAGGTTTTCCCCTTCTGTTAAAATAGTTTGGGGCCTAATAGTAATTGAAAACGAAAACCAATATTTGCAGAGACTAAAAACTCTCCTCCTGTCTCTTCCTTGCCCCCTTTGAAGCTCTCTTGTTTGGAAATTTTATTTTTAAACTCACCACAATAGCTTGGCATTCCTGGATCTCAGTAGCAAGAACACACAGGGCCAGTCCCTCTTGCCTTTCCCTTCCCTCAGCAGCCCAAAGATAAGACTGCTCCAAGAGAAACAGCCACTCCCAAGTGAATGCTGAAGGAAATATTTGCAAAATCCAGGAAGTGAGACACAAGGAGGCTAGACAAGAGGGGAGAAGGACCCAGAGAGCTTGTTGCTGTCATCTCTTTTTGCCCCTGAGTTCACAGAACTTCCAGTAAGGAATGATGAGTCTGGCAACAACAAATACTAGTGGCAGGATTCTCCCTGAGCATTTTCCTGTCCCCAAGAGATTGGTGCAGTGTTCTTTAAGAGAACACAGAAGTCCTTGCTTTATTGGACCTTTTCCAGGTGAAGATTAGCTCCTCATTCCCCAGTGACCCTCATTTTGCTATTTTTCATCAAAGTATCCATATAGATAAAGTTACTGGGATGGAGAGTAAACATGCTTCTTTGTGAATAATGGCACCCAAAGGCAAACTATTGGGCTGGGGCTGGGGCTCAGTGGTAGAGCGCTTGCCTCACATGCGTGAGTCACTGGGTTCTATCCTCAGCACCACATAAAAATAAACAAATAAAAAATAAAGATATTGCATCCATCTACAACTAAAAAATATTTTAAAAAGGCAAACTATCTGCAAACTACTACTGACTATGGAAGTAAAGAGAAATGGAAAAGTTGAAGAAACTGATAGTTCTGAGCTAGATAATAAAATGCTTATTGGTGTGTGGGGATGGAGGGTACTATAATAGAGTGGTGGTGACAAATTTGGAGTTTCACAAAGGGCTGGTGAGGTATCCCCTCAGAAATGTCAAAGTTCATGTGGATTTAGATAAGCAGAAGTTCTGGCTGATGGAGAATTCTAGCCAAGTGAACTCTTGCTAGCAGTGAGATCAAGCATATCTGGTAAGTAACAATGTCATTGGTATGGGGATTTTTCTTTCAAAGCCCTTAATCTCTAACTTCCCAGGCCTAAATCAAACCAATGGGAACTGCCTCTTCTTCAGATTTTCTTTTTTATTAGGATTCTCAGCATCTTGACATGTGCTCAGAGAACATCATGTGCATTCCTGTCTAGCTATTTATATTTTATCAGATTCCTTTCTTCCTGAAGCTACTATCAGATTCAACATGTGATTTAGGATTTAGCTTTTTGGGGGTTAATATTATTACAAATACCTATTTCTGTGCAAGACCCAATATTTGTATACCTGTCACTATTAATGTCTCTTCTGTCATGATGCTATTAGGCATCACGATAGCATATTAGATTGGCAAGCCTTTTCTATGATCAAAAGTAGCACTGCTATGAAAATCTTCTTTTTTCCAGTACCGGGGTTTGAACTCAGGGGTACTCGACCACTGAGCCACATGTCCAGCCCTACTTTGTGTTTTATGTAGAGACAGGGTCTCACTGAGTTGCTTAGCACCTCGCCATTGCTGAGGCTGGCTTTGAACTCGCGATTCTCCTGTCTCAGCCTCCCAAAGTGCTGAGATTACAGGTGTGTGCCACTGCACGTGGCTCTGAATATCTTTTTTAAAATATATTTTCTTAGGGGCTGGGGTTATGGCTCAGTGGTTGAGTGCTTGCCTTGCATGTGTGAGGCACTGGGTTTGATCCTCAGCACCACATAAAAATAAATAAAAAAGTATTATGTTCATCTACAACTAAAAAAATATATTAAAAAAATATTTTCTTAGTTGTCAATGGAACTTTATTATTTATTTATTTATTTATATGTGGTGCTGAGAATTGAACCCAGTGCCTCACATATGCTGGGCAAGTGCTCTACCACCGAGCCACAACCCCAGCCCTGGTATGAACATCTTTAGAGAAATTATTTTTTCCCTTTCAGTTGATTTCTTTAGGGGTAAGTGTATGAAAAAATGTTATAACAGTTGTCACATGTTTCCAGATCATCCTCTAGGAAAGCACAACCAATTTATACTGCTTCCAGAAACATGTACTGTTTCCTCACAGTCTTGCCAAGGAAAGGCTTTATAATCTATTTATCATTTCTGTTAATTGTTTATTGTTTAATGAGAAGGTCAGGATACCTTGAAATTGCTTTTTATTTGCACTACTTTAATTGCTAGAGGGTTTGTACCATGCAATGAGTTTACTGCTTTTATTTCCTCACATGTCAACTGCCTGTTTATTTTCCTTCCCCACTTATGAATCCAAATCTTCAACCCAACCTTCCATATCTATAGCCATTCTTCATACTTTGGGGACAGGCAATTGTTATCAGTGACACTGATCTTAGACATTTTCCTCATTCTGCTGGTTAGCTTTTTATTATATTTTGTTGTTCAAAGTTTTTTTTTAACTTTTATATATTTGAACCCATCCATCTTGTCTCTGACGATATCCTCCATTTAACAGACACAAATTTATCTTCTATCCACAGCTGGAATAAATAGCTATTGCACTGGTATACTTTCTGGATAGTATGTGCTATGGATGTATGTAAGGCATGTACTATGTAAGTTAATTATTCTCCATATTGATATATAAAATTTCCAAAATTTATGAAAGAAAGAGTGATTGCTTTCTCACATTTAGCATTGCTTCCAGTGTGTTTTAAATTCTTAAAATAGCTCAAATCTGTTACTAGAATGTCTCTTTTTATTTCACTATTTGACTTTTTAACCCATTACAATATGTCTTTGACAACTGTCACTTTATGACAGGATTTAAAATATGAGATGGTAAGCCTACCATCATTGCTTTGGTGTTCTGGCCCACTTCTTCCAGGTAAATGGCACTACGAGTTTGACAAATCTAAAAAGTACCACATGGTGATTCTAATGGTACTGCATTACATCTATATATTAATGTAGGGAGAATTGTATCATTACTATATTTAGTATTCCCAAAGTGAAGTATAGTTATGCATTTATTTATGTTGTTATTTCTTCCATTAGATGTTTATAATTTTCCTTGAATTTTGTGTGCCCAATGTTATATTAATACTCAAGTATTCAAATTCACTTTGTTACACTTGTGACATTCTTTGTGCTTCTATAGGTTGGTTGCATTCTTCTCAGGTGGTAAAGAAATCCTGGGAAGTTTACTCTTCCTAATGAAATCAGATTCAAATCTGAATTATCCATTTTTTTAAATCAATAAGTAAATAAGAAGTATGTAGTATAAATTCCATATTACACTCATGATTTAGTATGACAAAAGAGAAGAAGAGAACTCTGTACTGAGAATTGAAAAAACTAGATAGAGTTCCAGTTTTGTCACCTACTTGCTGTATAAACCCAAAAGTAATGGGCTGTGGAGTCGGATGTCTGATTGACCTTAGGAAAGTGACAATTGTCTCTTTGTGAGTCAGCATTCTCATCTTAAATACTGGGGTCAATAAATAGCAACTATCTCATGGGGATAAATAATAAATAACATAATTCATATACGATGCATTTGACAGTGTCTGACACATAACACTCAATAAGTGTTAGCTATTATATTTGTTCTTATTAATAATGTAATAATATCTTTCCTGAGATTGAGTTTCCTCATAAGTACAATGGGAAAAATAAGGCTTAACTTCACAATGCTTTAAGAATTAACTGTGTCCTTTGAATATATTTAAAAAAAAACACCCTACACATTTTAATGTTCTATGCAAAGTAAAAAAAAAAAAGGAAATGGAAAGAATCACAGCAGGCAATCATAGGTAGAGAAAACCAAGAGTGGTAATCCAGAGAATAATGTCTTTTGGCTTTTAAACACATACACTTATGTAACGTTTTTTCCCAGGAAATCTACTCACTACTTTTCCCCCTCCTGCTAATATCAAAATGATTTTGCATTCTCTGCACACAAACCAAATAACAGTGGAGAGAGACAACCAAGAGTGTAACTACCTGGAATTATCAATTCATTGCAGGCTTCTAGGCAGAGAGAGTGGCTCAAGATTATACATTTGACTTTCCCACCTACACCCATCATTCCAGTTGTGACGGAAATGACACAATAATTGTTAAAATACATGTGTGTGGTGGTGAGAGTGAGAGAAAATTCCATGGAAACTTTTTCTCACAAATGTCATCTCTTGCCTGGACCATTCCAAGTCCATCTTGTCTTGCCTGAGATCTTGAACTGTGATTTGCCTTTTCTATGTTAGGTAGCAATACTTTTTCCCTTTCTTTTGCCTTCCCTTTCTATTTTTAAACTTAATGCAGTTTTTGAGATGCTGACCAAAGCTTCTCTTAAACTCGTGGTTCTCAAACTCAGCTTGTATCAGAATTGTTTGGAGAGCTTGATAAAACACAGATTGCTGCTCATATCCCCACTTTCTGATTCAGTAGGTATGAGTAGGGTCTAAGAATTTTCATTTTAATAAGTTCTTGGGTAATATTGAGGTCAGTGGGCGTGGGACCACATTTAAGAACCACTAAATTAAACTCACTTGTCTCCATTTTTCCCTTTCTTTCTCTAGTCAACTTCTTTTGAAGCATTTTTAATGTTTAAATATATGATGATGATGATGAGCTGAGGATCGAACCCAGTGCCTCACATATGCTAGGTGAGTGCTCTACCACTGAGCTACAACCCCAGCCCTTAACTGTCTTTTTAAACATTCTTCATTTTAAACATTTAAAAAACTACACAATATAACATCATATTATTAATACCAGAGAAAAGAAATTGGGTCCCTCCTACATTGCTGGTTGGAATATAATTGATACTGCTGCTTTGGAAAACAGGCAGTTCCTCAAAAAGTTAAATACAAAATTACCATATAGCCCAGCACTTCAAATCCTAGGTACGTACCAAAGAGATTTACAAATATGTCTACACAGAATCCTGTACATGAATGCCCATAACAGTAATATTCACAATAGCCAAAAAGTGGAAACAGCCCAGGTGTCTTTAATGGATGATTAGATGAACAAAATGTGGTCTACCCATGCAATGGAATATTAATTGACAATAAAAAGAATGAAATACTGAAACATTCTCTAATATGGAGCATCATGCCAAATGAAAGACATCAGACACCAAAACCCACATTTTGTATGATCCCATTTATGTGAGCTGTACAGAAAAGACAAATGTATAAAGATAGAAAGCAGATTAGTGGTTGCTTGAGGTTAAGGGTAGAAGTAGTGAGTGGCTTCTAATGGGTATGAGGGATCTGTTTTAGAGGGATAGAAATGGTCTAAAACTGAATTTTGGTGATGACTGCACATCACATCACTATGAATTTGCCAGAAGTCTTTTTATTTTAATTGATTTATTTTTAATTGATGCATTACAGTTATATGTAAAAGTGGAATTCGTTGTGAGATGTCCATATATGTATATGGTATAGTTTAGTTTCTTTCTACTGTTTCTCCCCTTTCCTTCCCCATCATTCCCTTTCCTCAATGCCACTGTATTACACTCCCTTGTATTTTCATGAGGTCCCTCCTCCTCTCTGTAAATTATTTTTTTCTAGCTTCTGCATATGAGAAGAAATATCTGACCATTGCCTTTCTGAGTATGGCTTATTTCACTTAGCATGATGTTCTCCAGTTCTGCCTGTTCACCAGGAAATAATATAATTGTACACTGAAAACAGGTGAAATCATGATGTGTAGATCTGTTTGCATTTCTTCTTTATGCTCCCCGCTTATAGACAATCATGCCATTAGCATTATATGCCCACCACTTTAGTAAATTTGCTTTCTTGAAAGTCACTTGTGATTTCAGACTGTTAAAACTATTCATGGTCATCTCTATCTTCCATGATGGTGGTACATTCACAGATTTCTCCTTCTACTACTTCTACTGCTTGACCCTCCTGTTTCCTTGTCTAGCTTTGTCTCCCTCATCCTACCTGCAGGCTGAGTGTTTGACAAGTGTCCCTCACTGCAAAAAACAAAAACAAAAACAAAAACAAAAACCACTTGTATATCTCACTAACTTCAACTACAACATATGGCATTTCTAACTTATTTTTCTCACCCAACTAGCTCCCACTTCTTCATTGCCCCATCCATGTCAGCAACTGCCTTTGTCACCAGAGATCAAAGTTATTTTTCACTTATCTTCTCTTTCCTCACAAGCTCTAGTCACTAAGTTTTCTCTACATATCTCTCAAAAGATGTCACATATTTGTGAGCAAATAATCTGAATGGACAATTCACATGAAAGGCAATGCTAATATTAAACACATGAAAAATGATCAAACTAGAAATGATCAAAGTAAGTCAATTAAAATAATAATAATAGGTACCATTTACACCTATTGTATTACAAAAAGAAAATTTTCAATGATGGCAAAATTTAGGGGAAGCTGGTATCCTCATATATTGCTAATGGCAGTGTAAAATGCCTCCTGGGGGAAGCAATTTGGTGAAATTTAGAAAGAACTATAAGAATGTTCATATTTTTTGAACTAGTAATCTCAACTCCAGATAATTGTTTTTAATGAGATAATTCAAAATGAGAAAAAGGCTATTGCTATTCAAAATGTTTCTGCAGCATTACATTATAATAGCAAGAAATTGGAAACAACCTAATTACCCAACAATTTAGGAATGATTAAGCAAATTAGAACACATTAAGCTGGTGAAATATTATATAGCCATTAATATTGAGGGAGTCTGTATAGCAGCATGAAAAATTGTTTGCCACGTACTGCATAATGCAGTTTGGTGGGAGAAATCAGGACACAGGAAAGTACATCTACATAGTTATTATGACCATGCCAAAAATAATCTCCATACCTATAGATGATGCAGGCAGGGAAATGAAAATAATCAGAGTGCTAAGGTGGTAGGAACAAGTCTACTTATTCTTCAGTTTTTAATTTCCTGTAATATTGTTTTCATCAAAACAAACATTTTCTCCCAAAATATCTCACATATTTATCTCTCTCTTCTGATTCATTTCTACTGCACCTGCACTTCCTCAGTCTAGGCCATGCCACAGTCTTCCATGCCTGTATCACAGCCACAACTGGTCTCCCTTCCAGCCACCTAGGCTGAAAATACTGCCAAGTTTCCTGAGATGCCACATTTACGAAGTCACTTACCTGATGGGTGATCTTGGAATTAATTTTAATTTATTAATTTTTTGTGGTGCTAGGGATCAAATTGAGGGCCTCTTGTGTGATAGGCAAGTGCTCTACCACTGAGCTACAGTCTCGACCCCTCTTAATTTATTTTTCAATCTGATACATAAAAACATAAAAATTGTACATACTAATGTGTACCATGTAATGTTTGATACATGTAAGTATTGCACACTGTCGAAATCATGTTAAACATAGCTATTTCCTCAAACATTTATCATTTCTTTATAATGAAAATTTTCTGAATCCTTTCTTGTAGCTTTTTGAAATGCACAATTCATTATGGTTATCTGTAGTTACCATATGGTGCAATAGTACTCCAGAGTTTCTTGCTCCTATCTTACTCTAACTTAGCACCCATTGCTGATTGGTGATCTTTAATTGCTCCCATGTTTGTGATCCCATCTAGTTCTCAAGCCCTACCTATCCTGGTCCAGGGCTTTCCTAGTCACCTTTCTTCTCTTTTTGCTGGTGCTCTTTTTCCTTCTCCTTAATATCACAACTAACATTTGCTGAGGGTTTCTAGTGCCAGGTTTTGTTCTCAAGGGTTTACATATATAAACTCATTTAATACTCAACAACCATTTGATATAGGTACTCTCACCCTATTTTACAAATGAGGGAAGAAAGAGATAGTTAAGAGATGAGAAGGGGGAGGGAGGGAGGGAAGGAAGAGACTGGGAGGGAAGGTCAGACACTTGTCAAGGCCACATGGCTAGTAAATAGAAGAGCCTGGATCAGAACTTAGGACTAACTGAAAGCCAGAACTCAACCAGTGATGTTGATTCCTCCAACACACACTGCTTTATTCTCTTATATGGGCCTTTCATCCTGCACTTCCCAACCTTCAGTTTCTTGGCCCTCCAGTGAACTTACACAAGGCATAATAATACTTACCATGTATTGACCCCTTACCACATGCCAAGTACATCTTGTTGAAACCCTGTCTTTGCCAGAGTTTCATATAAAATCTGGGCTAAAGTCTGGGCTTTCCCCTTTACTGCTTATGAGACACTAAATAGATTACTTAGCTTCCCTGAACTTCAGCTTCTTTATCTGAGTTCATATTTCTCAAAGTGTGATCCCAGGACCAGCTACATCAGCATCACCCAGGGAGCTTGTTAGAAAAGGAGATTTTGAGCCCCACTCCACACATGCTCAATCAGACTCTCTGGAGGTAGCATTTAACTAGCTCCCTGTTTTTCTTTTTTTAAAATATTTTTTGTTGTGGATGGACATAATACCTTTATTTTATTTATTTTCATGTGGTGCTGAGGATGGAACCCAGTGTCTCACATGTGCTAAGCAGGCACTCTACCACTGAGCCACAACCCCAGCCTGGCTCCCTGTCGTTCATCAAGCTCCCCAGGTGTTTTCTGTTTAACATTCTTGAGTCTGGGGTTGACTGTCATAGTGTAATAATATCTACCTGAAAGAACTGTAAGGAACATAAAGCATAACATAATATGTGTAACTCAGTTCATGGCACAAAGGCTGTTTTGCAAGTGGCAATATATTAGTATTGCTGTTTAACTTTCAGTAGGTTGGTCTTCCTTGCTCAAGCTGTAGGCAGGTCCTGTGTGTCCTGCTGCTCTTTCCCCAGTATTTCCCACCTTGCCTACCAAAAGTCAGTACATATGACAGGTTTTAAATAAAATCCTATTACTTCATTTCACTAGGCAGCAAGAGAACCATTTCAGAGAAGTAATGTTAGTAATAGTGTCTCTGAAGCTAGACTGATTGGATCTAGTCAACTTACTAGCTGTGAGACTCACTTCTGTCAAGGAGAGAAACTAATAATACCTACCCCAGAAGGTCAGAGTGATAAATACTAGTAAAATGCTTTGAATGGTGCCTAGAACAAACAACTAAGTTTAAGAAATGTTAGTTTTATTGTCAGACACAGAGAATATGGCTATGTTCATATCCAACACTTGGCCTCCCATCTCAAGGGTCTCAGTCTAATATAGGAAACTTGAGGCAGGTGTGGTGGTGCATGCCTGTAATCCCAGCACCTTGGGAGGCTGAGACAGGAGAATCGTGAGTTCAAAGCCAGCCTCAGCAATGGCAAGGCACTAAGCAACTCAGTGAGACCCTGCCTCTACATAAAACACAAAATAGGGCTGGGGATGTGGCTCAGTGGTTGAGTAGCCCTGAGTTCAATCCCTGATACCAAAAAAAAAAAAGAATTTGTCAAGGAAACTTGTCAGGCTTGCTAGATTGAAGTGATTTCCACAAGGACATGGTGCAAGTCAGTCTAGAGCTGGGGAATCAAGGGTATCCCCCCAAAATACCATACCATAGAATCTCCACCCAAGACTTAGACCCCTAAGACATGATGCTAAGGATCTGTTTCAAAGGTTTTCTTAGGGGTTCTAATTGAAGCAGGCAGAATTGAAAAAGCACGAATTTGGAGTCATACAAACATTTGTTCAAAATCTAGTTCTAGCACTTGCTAGCTCTGTGACCTCAGCTAAGTTATATGACCTTTCTCTGGAGCTCACCTACAAAATGGGAAGAAAAAGGAACTATGGGTATAAAATGATTCAGTCCAGTGCTTGATGCTTAGTAGATGATCCATATATATTGGGTTCCCCAATTTTCCATTGCCTACCATAAAAATGAAAAGGTTACCCAGAATTTGGAGTCAAAGAAAAGGCAAAATAATTCCTGACCATGCCATCAAATCACAGGGAATAATACAGACACTTAGAATGAATTCTAGACTCTTCAAGGATCAGAGCCTTAGATTCTAGTCTTCTCTCTTGGTACCTTCACCTTGGCGAGCAGAGCACAGCTTGTCCTCTTGTTTATTTTGGAGTTCGAGTCAAGAATCAATACAATTTAAGTGTCCTTTGTATCATTTCAGTTGAGAAAAACTGGCTGAAAGAGTATGTGAGAGTTTTACCTAAGAGAGCTTCAGCCAGGAGACAGCAACTGTCTATATCACAGTGACTTAGGGCAGTCACTTTGGGTACCTCATCTCTAAGGGACGTGATTGCCCAGTGCCACGATCCTCATGTTACAGTGGTAGACTCTCTACCCTGGGCATTTTTTCCTTAAGGGATATGTTCAAGTAGCTCTTTTCTCTTTACCCCAAACCACATGCACCACTTGTAAAAATATCCCTGTCTTCCTCCAGGAATTATAACTTATGGTCCACATGATCTGGCCCCAGGCTTTTAATGAGCAGACCTTAAGTTTTCAACAAGTCCTACTAAAATAAAGGTGGCAGAACCCAAGAAACAAGTGCCCCAAACAACTCTGGGACAAAGGCACCACAGTAGCTGGATAGTTCTCCTTCCTCTCTGCTTGCTCCAACTGTCCCTTGGTCAATGACAAGGCAGACACAATTTATTTCTTCACATTTGTTTCAGCATAGTCTTGTCCCAAATGTCCTAGGACATGGGCAGGACTGCCTCAGGCCTCTAAGCTGATGGGCACAATGTTGCACAATACTACCTGACTCCTCCATATTCCAAAATGTTCTAGAGATCAATTGGTTCTGTATCCAGCTATTTGGGGTAGAGGGGGCAGGCTGCATTTTACCTCTGGCACCAAGTCCTTGGTGTAGATACCAGACCAGTTTCCCCAAAGGAAACTAAGCACACTGAAGAGCTTAGCAATTTCTGTTGAAGCCTCAGAGGCACTAACCCACCCGAACTCCCTGAGCAGTCACTTACCTCCCTGACTGGCTGGTCTTTCTGTTTCCTGTTATTGATTTCCATTTGTCCCCAGGAAATTCCTGCAAAGAAAATTCTGATAAGTTAAGGAACTCTGAACAGCCAGGTAGCTAGATGGTTTCAAAACTGTAAAGCAGCCAGGACCCTGTCCCAGGCCAGGTCCCCACAATTGGTACCATCTACTGTCCTAGGCAGGCTACAGAAATATGCACCTGGAAATCTGCCTTTATATCAGGAGGATGGCTGAGCTGCTGCAGGCATGCAGAGACCCAGAGAGCACTCAGGGACCTGGACACTGTGGTCTAGAAGTGCTGCGTTTCCCTCTTTCTCTGCTCCCTCCCAAACCACCTTAAAAACCAGTTTAGCACGTTTGCTATTTGCTCTGGCTCTTGCCAGCATTGAGGGATGGAGGTCTTTTTGTTTATTTTTCTGAATGAACGTGCTTACTCCTTCCGCCTCTTCTAATACAGAAAGCATCTTCTTGGAAGCTCTGACCTTGAGTGGGCTTTGAGGGTGGAAGCTCCTTCTGTACCAACCCTCTCTCATGTTGAGCAGAGGGAGGCAGGCATGCTAGCATATAGGGGCTCTTCCTCCTCTTTCCAGTCCGTGGCAGACACTGAGGTTGGCTCATTTCTAGGGAAAATAAATATCAGATGCCATGGCCCCAACTCTGCAGGAGTAGAGTTTCTACCCTGGGCATTTTTTTTTCTTAAAGGCTGTGACCAAGCAGCTTTTTTCTTTCTAGGCCAAATCATAAGGTGCCATAGCTGGGCGCGGTGGTGCACATTTATAATCCCAGCACTTTGGGAGGCTGAAACAGGAGAATCATGAGTTCAAAGCCAGCCTCAGCAATGGTGAGGCACTAAGCAGCTCAGTGAGACCCTGTCACTAAATAAAACACAAAATAAGGCAGGGGATGTGGCTCAGTGGTCGAGTATCCCTGAGTTCAATCCCCGGTACCAAAATAAATAAATAAGATGCCATTTGTGAAAATGTCCCTGTTGTAGTATTCTAACTCTAAACTGAATGCAAAATTGCTTTTCAGGTCTGTCCTAATTTTGTATCTAGGACCCAGGGCCTAGACTCAGAGCTTGCTCAATGGCAATGCACAGTTTTTCCTAAACATCATTGATCTTCCAAATTCCTTTTTCCCAACACTGTCATTATTAGTCCCATTCAAAGTTTTATTACCTTTGCCCAGGTAGATTTCCCTTTTGGGGTTCAGACACTTAGTGAAGCAGAATGAACATAGTTGTTTGGTGTCAGCCATACTGGCTAAGACACTTATTAATTGTGTTATTTTAGGGAAGTTCTATCACCTCTCTGAAACTCTCAGTTTCTTATGTGGCAAATAGGGATTCTGCTATCTAGCCTTGCTAGGTTGCCAGAAGTGAGAATTAAATGAGAAGTACAGAGGACACCTAGCACAGTAGTTGGCATGTGCAAGGTTTTGGATGTTAGTAGCCACAGAAAAGGTGAGATTTGTTTCCTGGTTCTGAATTTTTAAAAGACCAAAGCAGTCCTTACTCACATCTGGGATATCAGAGAAGCTCTAACCACTTGTACATCCGACTGTGCCTCAACAACCTTGTGAGATGCCCCTGCCCATATAGATACCATAATTTGTTCAACTACAGTAGGAGTCAAGGGTTCCTGTATATACCCTGTCTATGTGATCAGATTATGGAGAGCCAGTATGGCATAGTCAGGAACTTGGCCTCTGTAGCTAGGTGGCACAGGTTCAGATCCCACACCTGCCCTTTATTAGCAAGGTGACCTCAACTTCTCTCTTCATTTCCCAAGCTATATAGTAGCAAAAGATAATCTATTTCTGGGGCTGAGGCTGTGGCTCAGTGGTAGAGCTTGCCTTGCACATGTGAGGCACTGGGTTCGACCCTCAGCACCACATAAAAAATAAGCAAACCAAATAAAGATACTGTGTCCATGTATAACTAAAACATATTTTAAAAAAAGATAATCTATTTTTAATTGCTTGAGGACTCAATGAATTGATACAACCAAGGCACCTAGAATGATATATCTGTGCCTAATGGACACTCAAATGTCACTTACTGCTATGTTGTTTAAATCTCAGCTCTGCCACTTCTAAGATATGTGACCTCTCTGAGCCACAGTTTCCTCTACCATAAAATGAAGATTGTATTATAACTTATCTCATACAAGTGTTAAGTGAAATCATCTGACAATGCATGCAAAACTAACTGGCATGAGATGTGCAGTCTGAGTGTGTGCTGTTTGCAGTTCTCCTAACAACACTAAACAACAGCTGCTTAGCACTCTGACCTTCTCCAGGGGCCGGAGGAGCAGGATGTTAGCTCTAACTTCAGAGTGCCAGCACAACAACCTTTGTCATCAGAACTGGAGTATCTTAACTCATGTTGCAAGTTGAGGTGGTAGGTTTAGGTGACAGGGATAAAAATGGGCACAGAGTGGCTCCTAGATAGCCATCCATGTGTTTGAAAGACTAATGTCTAAGCAGACCTCCTTGAACAATCTAACAGGCATTAGGAACCCAATATGTCCCTCCCTCCAAGGACAAAAGGAAAAGTGTGGCGTAGGCACAAGCTCACCTACATTGCTGCTGCCAATTGCTGCTACCTGCCAATTACACCTCCTTTCCTTAAAGAGCTGCTGGTCCTGAGATGACATCTCAGCAGAAACCATATCCTCACTTCCTGCTTGTCCTCAGCCCCTTTTCTCTATCATCTACTTGTGATTCCTTCTTTTAGCCAAAATATCTCAAGCTAATCCAAACTCTCTCTTTACCTTAATAGCTGCCCTTTAAGATGATCACTATCTGGGGGCTGGGGTTATGGCGCAGTGGTAGCGTGCTCGCCTAGCACGCGTGAGGCACTGGGTTCGATCCTCAGCACCACATAAAAATAAAATAAAGATATTCTGTCCACCTACAACTAAAAAATAAATATTTAAAAAAAAAGATGATCACTACCTGACAGTCACTGTTCTAAAGGCCTTACACACATTACATCATTTATTCGTCACCACCAACTTATGAAGTAGGTGCTGTTATTGACCCCGTTTTTCGATGGGAAAGTTTAGGCACTGTGAGTTCAGAGAAAGGAATTTGAATCCAGCAAGTCTGGTTCCAGCTTCAGGGCCCTTCTATTTCTTCTCCTTTTTTCAGTATTGTGAATATTTTAAAAAGTACTGAAAAGTTGAAAAAATTTTATAGCTTATAGCGAGCATCTATATATTCATTACCAAGATTCTACAATTAGCATTTTGCTGCATTTGCCTTATCATGTTATCTGTTTATCCTTCTGTCCATCTACCAGTCCATCTTAAATTCTCGATACATTTCAAAATAAGTTGCAACAATTTTACCCCCTAAAATTTGAAAACTTAAATGAAATGGACAAACTCCTTAAAAGCCACAAACTACCAAAGCACACTCAAGAAGAAATAAATAACCTAATTGATCCTATTCTATCTATTAAGGAAATTAAATTTGTCGTTTAAAATCTTCCCACAAAGAAAACTCCAGGGCCAGATGGCTTTGATAATGAATTCTACGGGACATTTATGGAAGAAATAATACTAATTTTATATGAACTCTTTCTGAAAACATAAGGGAAGACAATATTACCCAACTCATTCTTTAAGGCCAGCATTACTTTGATACAGAGACCAGACAAAGCTGTTACAAGGAAATTCCAGACTAAAATCCCTGATAAACACAGAAAACTCTTTAACAAAATACCTACAAATCAAATTTTATGACATATAAAAAGGATACTACATCATGACCAAGTGGATTTTATCCTGGCAATGCTACATTAGTTCCTATTTTAAAAACCAATCAATGTAATTCACCATACCAGTACACAAAAAGGGGAAAAATATATATATATGGTCATCTCAATAGATACAGAAAAAGCATTTGAAAAAATACCCAACATCTGCTCCTGATAAAGACCCTCTGAAACTAAGAATCAGAGGGTATTTCCTCAACCTGATAAAGGTCTCTATAAAAAAGCATAGAACTAACATTAAACTTAACAATGAAAGATTAAGAATAAAGCAACAATGTCTGCTCTCGCCACTTCCTCTAAACATTGCATTGGAGGTCTTCATAGTGCAATAAGGCTCCCCTCTCCCATTATGAAAGGTTGCACACATACTGGAAAGGAAGATATAACATTCTTTCCATTCACAGATAACATGATTGCTTATTTACAAAATCTTTTGTAACCTACCATAAAGCTACTAGAATTAATCAGTGACTTTGGCAAGGTTGCAGGACACTAGACCAACAATTGTATTTCTCTATGGTAGTGACAAAGAATTCTCAATTGACATTAATAAAGCAATACTGTTTACAGTAGCATCAGAACCCACAACATCTTAGGGACAGGTATAACAAAATATCTGTAAGATGTCAAAGCTATAAAAAAAAGTTGTGTACATCACTATACTTCAAAGACACTTCAGCATACATATTAAAGTTTGATAGTCACTTATAATATTTTTAGATAAAATTTGCTTCCCATGATATGCACAAATATTAAGTGTACATTTGTCGAGTTTTGGTGAATACACTTGTGTAACTCTAAACCTTACCAAGATATAGAACATACTCCCACATCCTTTTCCAGCCCATTACTGAGCTGTACCCCATTGCCAAGCCCTGCTATGAAATTCTCCCCATAGGAATAGCTATCTGAGAACTTCATATAAAAGAAATTGTGGAGTCTTTTGTATAAGGCTTCTGTCTTCCCTGAAGTTCCTTTTTTCAAAGAATACGTATTAGGCACTTTCAAACATTAAGTCATTTCAAGTGTCTAGCATGATCAACAATTTGACACAGGAATTAACTTCTGGTTTAACAACCAAAAGGTGGCACTAGGGATGTCATGGGGGAGGAATCTGACAGTGAGTGGGTAAGGACTTAGGAGGTCCTCCCAGAAGTATCCTGGGGGATGGCAGGGCCTTGTGTTAGGGTGATAGGTCATGACCAGGGTAGAACAGCAGCCAGTTTAGACTTGGGTCTCCAACAGAGACAGTTCAGACCTGGGTCTCCAATTTTGCAGAACCAAATAATTTTAAAGTAGAAAATGGAAGGCAGTAAGTGCTGTTTTGCATCATGCTCTAGGCCTAGCACACTACATACGCTGCTCTCGTTTGCTCCTCAAAACTGATCCATGAGGCAGCCATGATTTTCTTGTATATTGGAGATGAGGTGATAAGATTTTTCTTACTACTGGAAATAAATATTATTTTTCCCTTTAAAAAATCATGAAACTGAGTCAGGTGAGGAGGTGCATACCTGTAATCCCAGGGGCTCAGGAGGCTGAGGCAAGGGGATCACAGTTTCAAGACCAGCCTCAGCAACTTACTGAGACCTAAGCAATTTAGTAAGACCCTATCTCAAAATAAAAAAAAATTAAAAAGGGCTGGAGATGAAGCTCTGTGGTTAAGCACTCCTGGGTACAATCCCTGGTAAATAATAATAATAATAATAATAATAATAATAATAATAATAATATCATGAAACTTCAAATTGTGGTAGCTGAATGACTTCCTTAAAGTCATCCAGATTCTAATTTCACAGGATAGAAACCCCAGTTCTGTTCATTTTGTGAACCAAAAGTTACTGCATCTAACTCTCAAGATGCACAGATATGTTACAATTTTGGTGGCTAAGGGTCTTGCCCAAGAATACTAAGCTACCATCTGGTGGAGAGAATGGCTATCTCATTTTCAGGAATTACAACTATCATATTTTCAAAAGAGTCTAGTTTCCACTTCACATAGACAATAACAAAGCTCACCCACCCTAGAACTAGGTCCTCACCTGTGCTGGTGGCTTCCTGGGATTCCAAGTGTTGCCAGGTGCCAAGCTGCTGTCCTCAAGAGTACTATGCTGAGGATTATGATAGCAAGTTGAACACCGGATACACTGGTGGTGGTGGCACCTGCAGTTGTAGCAGTTGGGCATCATATTTCTCTTTAGCAAGGCAGGGCAGAATTCCCCAGAACAGTAAATGCAAGGGTCATGGACTACAGCTCCCTGAACACTGCAGGAATAAGAGCAGGTCCTGTGGTAGTCAAAATCACCACGGTGCAGTGGCTTACAACACATGGAATTTTCTAGACCTTTGCTTGCAAAGCATTCTGAGTAAGTGGGAGTTTCTGACTGAAGGGGTGACATGGAATGAAATGGTTGGTCTGTGGCATGATACGGTTGGTCTGTGGAGTGATAAGACTGGTCCATGGGATGGCGTCTCAATTCCCTATAGCTGGAGCTCATTGACTGAAAATTTGGGTCTATAGGTTTTGGTCTCTGGCTAAAACTCTTGTTGCTCTGAGTGGTTAAACCTGGCAAATGAGATGTGGATAAGGATTTGCTGCTCTCTTCAAAGAACTTTCTTCTGTCTGCAAAAGGCAAAAGGATGGCTTCCTCCCCAGCGTGCACAGGAGAAGTCTTCGATTCCTTCTTGTCACCTGGGCTGGAAGGGCCTTCCATGGCTAGTGCCATATGTGGCTGCAGGTTATGCTCTGGAGACCATCTCCAATGACCTCCACGGATTCCATGATGAGCATTTGCTTTTTCAGAGTCTGAGGATGGGTCGGAGGCTTTCCACCAGGAGTTTAGGCCCAAAGAGGACTGACCAGGCCTCTGACCAGGGCTTATTTGTCCTTCCAGGCCTATCCTAGATTCGTGGCTCTCTGGGGCTTGGCTGAGGCACTCTGAAGACTGAGCCCTGAGTATCATGCTTTTGTTAAAGAGTTTATCTCTGGGGCTTGGGGGTTTTTTATATGAAGATAGAAGAGCTGAGTTAGAGGCAGTGAGTGGAGGAGTTTCTGGAGGCTCCTGGATCTCTTCCACTGGCTCCTTAGTGTCACACAGCTGTGACAAGGGACCCTTGCTCTTCTGGAGCTGGGCCTTCCTCCTCTGAATTTCGTTGCGCAGATTGGTAGCAAAGCGCTCACTTTTCCGTCGGTTTTGGATTGAGCGACCTCGGGGACCTCCACTTCGCTTACCACCCATCCGGCCACATTCCTTAGGCTCACTGTCCCCTTCTTTAGTTGTCTCTGTGCTTCCAGTTACTTTAGTGGTTGAAGAACAGTCTCTGGTTTGAACGAGAGAGCCAGAGGCAGAGGGCTGCTGGTTAGCCAATTCACTACCTGCTTTGCTTGCTCTGTTTGGGTCTAGAAAACCTTTTTCTGGAGGGTGTTCATCAGTCTCTCCATGTGGGGAACTGCTTTGGCTCTGGTGTCCTGAACCTAAAGGCCTATCATCCATTGGCCTGGTCTTTCTTTCTGTGCTGGGCTGTTCCTGGGTTCCTCTTGGAGGGGAACATGGAATTTTCTTCCCTTTGTGGCTGTTGTGCAAAGGGGACAGAGTCCACTGGTGCCCATCCTGCCCAGTGGGGAGCTCTGTCCCTTTGCTGCCCCTGGAATCAAGGTGCACATGCTGCAGGTGGGATGCTAGCAGCTGTTCAGGGGCACTATGGCGATGCCCTGTGGGTCCTGTGAGGTGTGGAGAGCTGCCAAAGGAGGAAGTCTTAGGTAGCTCTGCTGAAGCCTCACTGAGTGGGCTGGAAACTCTGATGGAAACTTTGTCACAAGCTTTGGGGGAACCAAGAGCATTGGCTAAAGCCTCTGTCAGTAGATGCTCAGAGCCCTGCTGGCTGGATTCGGGAGGCTGGCTGAGTTCACAGTTCTGATGGCCTTCATTTGTCATTTGCTCTTGTCCACTGAGGCAGCAGAACCTGTTAGGGTTCCTCGGGGCTAGCATTGTCTCTAAGCTTAGTTTCTCCTTCTGTTGCAAGGAGTCCACAGGCTCAGAAGCCCTGCTCTGCTCTCCATTCAGGAGTTGGGCTCTGGAGGCCTGAAGACTGTCCCGCCTCACCGGAGGTTGTGGTGGGCCCCTGACCACCTTGGCAGACCCTGGGTGGTGGCCTTCCTGTGGGCGAGATGAAGTCTGGGAGCTTAGGGTCAAATGGCCCCCATTGGTGCGCTGGCTACCTCCTGAGGTTTCAGCCACATTAGGCCGCACACTGGGGGCCTTAGTTGGGCTTGGGCCTTGTGTGATGCAGTCTGTGGAGGTTGGCTCCTCTGGCCTGAGGGAAAGAGCACAGTCAGAGGCATTCGAGCTGGCCGAGAAGGAGCTATAGGCTGAGTCTCGTTGATTGGGGTACATGTTCTGGTCAATGGGCAAGAGGTGGCCCTCATAGGTGGCTTGGCCTGGTTGCTCCAGGCTTTCCATGCTGCCAATGGAGCTGCTTTTCTCAGTGCTGCAGTGCCGGGAGAGGGGACACCACTGCACACACACGTCACTGCAAGACACAGGGCACACCAGTTAGTTAGCTGAGCCACCAGATCCCTTCCCCACCTTGGCCAGCCCTGCCATGGAAGAAGGCAGACACCCCAGAGCTACCCGTGTCACAAATGAAAGGGCAATAAAACAGAAAGTAAAATGGGGAAGGAGATGGACAGTGGGGTACCACAGGGATAGGGTAAACCGGGGGGAAAATGACATATAGAAGAAAGATGAACAAACATCCTTAAGACTAAAAGTGAGAGAAAAATATGGGGCTTATGCACTATTTCTCTGCCATCAGTAAGTCTGGAGTTGCTTCTGGGCTGTCCCTATCCCTGTGGAATCAGTATATGGCTCTCTGCCAGGAGACACACTCATGGAATATCAACATTAAAGAAGGGCTCTAAAGGGCTGATTCAATTTCAGTCAGACCATTTCATAAATCAGCAGTTCTCAAACTTGAGTGTGAATCAGCATCACATGGGGGTATTGTTACCATAACAGCCACTGGGCTTTATCCTAGAGTTTTAGGTCTGGCTAGATTCTGAACATCTGTACTTCTAATAATTTCTCAGGTGCTACTGGTATTAGACCTACACTTTTGAGAACCACTGATGTCTATAAAGCAAACCCTGCAAAAGAAAGTGATTTTGAGGAGGTGATTTTCCCAGGATCATCTGACTATAACTAGTGGAATAGACAGGAGGGAATTAGGCATTCCCCTATTCTATCATTATCATTATAATTATTGTTGTTATTATTATCATTATTTGATAGGGATGGAACTGAGGACTTAGCACATGCTTGGCAAGTACTCTATCACCAAACTACAATGGCAGCCCTACTCCCATTCTTTTTTGAGGACTTACAATGTGCCAGGTACTTTATAATATTCCACTTACAATATTCCACTTTACAATATTCCACTCCAATATCCCAATGGAAGAGATTGTTTTCTCCTGCTTTACGACTGAGAATACAGAAGCTTAGAGAGGTTCACTAAGCTCTTAAAAGAAGCAGAGCTGCAATTTGAACCCAGGCCTCTGTGAGTTCAATGGCTGAGATCTTCTCTGATAACCTCTTTTAAACAGGAATAATAGTAATATCTATATCAGTGGGTTGCTGTGTAGATGAAATCAAATCAAAATACAGCTCAGGTGCCTAGCAAGAGTTTGCTACAAGGGAGTGGCTGCTCTCACAATTATTGTTATTGTTGTTATTATTATCAGCATCCTCTTTATTACCAGTATTGATACCATGGTGGCCTCTGCCCACACACCACTCCCTCATCCCCTATAGCAGAGCCAAACCAGAGAGATCAAGAAGCAAACACGATCTTGAATTTTAAGTGCCATTTCCCAAACACATAGCCAAACAGAGCCAAGTCATGCCAGTAACTCCCTTTGACTAGAACCCAGGGGTTGCAGGCTGATTTCAGAAATGCTTCTGTCCAGAAAGCCACAGCTGAGCAGCGGCCCATGAGAGCCTCCGTCAGCGTCCCTTAATTCTTGCTCTCTGCCTTGCCCCTTAGCCACTCTGCTCATTTGTGCTCTGGGCTAGAAATCCATCAATTTGTTGTTGGCAAGAGAACTTGCTGCCCACCCCACCACCCTTCCTGCTGAACAAAACCACACCTCCACTCCAACAGGAGCCACGTTCAGAATATGTTTCAGTGTAGTTTAGAACAAACCTGTCTCTGCCCAAAGTCCCTGATGTCCAATGCCAAGTAAAGTAACTGAGTTGGGGCAAACTTAACTGTTAGTTTCTCTGAGCCTCCTCAACAGAAATTCCTACTTGGAGGGAAGATCTGGTTGCAGAAAGGAAGAAATAGCTAAAAGCAACACTTGGGCTCTTAGCTGGTCAAAAAAGTTGTCTGTGTCCTGAGCAGCTGTTTCAATAACAACAGACAACCTCAAGTTGCCTATGTTGAGTGATCTTCCAAGCAGGTAGACCCTGTTATGAGGGAGGTCCCTATTTTGGAGGCTTTGACTCTGTGACCAGCTGAAGAACTGGGTGAAATCCCCAATGAGTCATCATAGATAGAGAAGACCCCCAGAACAGAACTGTGGGGTCCTTCTACATTAAGAGAGGAGGGAGACGGAAGGAATCAGGGAGAGAGACTGAGAAAGAGCAGTTTGAAAATAGGATGAGAAGCAGGACAGTGTGGTGCCTCCAAGGCCAAATGAGGTATTTCAAGGAAACACTGTCCAGTAGGAAAGGGATAGCCCAAAGCTATAGAGACTTAGCAGAACACTGGGAAAAGAAACCAGGTACTCTGGACTCCTATGCCATTTTTCATTATAACACTCTTAGTTCTAAAACATCCAAGAGGGAGTAGATCAAAGGAGGGGAGTGGCCAGCCTGTCCACACTCCAGTTTACCTTGAGAAGATGGCTCTAGACTCACCTTGTGCTGCAACCAGAATGCCAGGACAAGCTGAAGGCTTCAGAAGGGAAATGCATGGTGGTGGCCGCTTCAGGGCATCCCTCCAGCAGCTTGGCCACATGCCATGAGTGCGGCCTACTGACAGGGGCGTTTCTCCTGCAGTGAGAAAGGGACAGGAAGTTGGCTAAGGGAACCAGGGCTGAAATCACTTCCCAGGCAGCTTCCGCCCCACCCCCTCTTTCCCTTCAATGAGGTAGAACATCTTGCAAGGAGCTGGTGTGGGAATCTGAGTGGCCTGCCTCAGCTCCCAGTACTGAAATCTCCTTCATCCAGTGGGTGATCCCTGGAGAAAGAGCATGGCAGATTCACAGGGCTGTTTTCTTCATAGGAATATCCTAAGTATGTCCGATAGTGGTGGACACAGAGTAGATGCTCAGTAAATACTTGCGGAATAAATGAGAGCCACTGACCAATGAACGGTGAGCCAATCTTTGCTTCTTTTTGAGGGGAAACATCAATCTGGTCAATCTTCCCATTTTTCTCTCAGAAAGGGTGAGTCAAGTGACTGAGATGTTTGAATGGGTCAACACTGGGCTGTGAATTCTCCATTTTTTACTCATTCATTCAATAAGCCCTTGTTGAATGTTTACTTACTGTGTGGCATCTACATGCAGCTCTGAGGGTATAGACATGAACCAAATACTATCTTTGTCCTTGAGAGCTTACAGATTTGTGAGAGGCACAGGCCTAATTCAAATAAAGCATGGTAAAGGCATTGAGAGAGTGAAGGATAAGATAGGCATGGAGCTGAGACACTGGAATTTGTAGGGAAAGTGGTGGCAAGGATTTCCAACTCCTGCCAGGGGATAGAGGACAAAGTGGTGAATGGCACAGCACTAGGCTGACAGAGGAGACTGTCTGCCCAGCAGTAAGGAGTGAATAAAGGGAAACAGGTCTCAGGCAAAGTCCCCAGGTGCAGCCTGTGGTTTGCCAGGTGCTGGAGGCTACAGTCACAAATCTCACATTGACTGGCTTATTCAGAACCTGTCCCTATATCCTGGCATACTTCACATGAATAGATGCCATTCTTGAAAGTGGGGAAGAAAATACATGGGGCATGGTTAATGCTGAGAGAGAGAGAAAAAGAGAGAGACAGACAGACCACAGGAGTGAATGATAGAGCAAGGGTGAGGAGGATACTTCAGATAAGGAGAGAAGAAAAACCAAATGACAGAAAGGGAGAAAACTCTGAGAAAGGTTGTAGAGAAATACATAGTAGAAAGAATACTGCAAAGAGAACCAGGAGTTAAATAAGGAGATGCCAAAGAGAGATAGAGATGATAGATTCTTTGATAAGTTAATCACTCATTGTTTACTAATTTATTCATATTTACTGGGCCGGGCTCCATACTAGGCACTCATGGTACAGATTTAAATAAGATATAGGTTCCTATTTTCATCAAGTTTGTTATATAGAGGGATAAATAAGCTCTCTGCTTCCTAGGACCAGTGGAAGATTCCACCCTAGCTGGAAATGTCCCTCCTCTCAGCAGAAAAACAGAAGATCCAAGTAGTCTAAGGCTAAGGCCTGGATAGGTAATCCTGGGAGCATGGGCTTTCTGGGAGGACATGGATTGAGTGCTAACAGGCCAGACATAGATAAGGAATTATAGGAGGAAGGGCAGAGAAAGTTGGTTGTCAAAGATGAGAGCCACTGGTCAGCAGCAGTGATCCAGACTACACTGTAGTCAGGTGATCAATAATAATTTATCAAGCAAGTCCCAATAGTGGTACTGTGTACTACTAGGTCTGTGTCCCATGTGCATATATGGTCTATGCTTCTAGATACTGAGGCTGTGGTGGACAGGGCACCTGTCCCATTCTGGGCCCTTCTTCCACATCTTAGATTCCTGAAATTCTTGAGTCCAGGATGGGTGGATAGTGAGCCTTGCTACCACCCTTTCCCTAAATGTCCAACCCCCCACACTGAGTTCTACTGTGTCTTCTTTTATGATGCATCTCTAATATTCCTCCCTCTCCTCCCCCTCCTTCTCCCTCTGTCTCTATTCTCACTGTGACCCTTACACAGAATTGCACCATTCCTTCCAGAATCCACCACCACATCCTGTTCTAGTTCAGGCCCTAAAGATTTTGTGTTCAAACTACTGCATCCACTTGCCAGCCAGTTTCTTCTTGTTCCATCTCCAGTCACTGCCTTTAGATCATACCACACTAAACACCAACTGAATTCGGGGCACTCTCCTCAAGAATTTTCACTGGCTCCCTATTTCTTACACTGTCCTGCCTCACATTTAAACTGAACTAGTTTTTCAAAGGCTTCTACAAGCTATTTTAGTCACCCAGCTCAATTTTTCATGTCTGCTCCAATCACACCATGCATCCAGATTTCTCCCTTTCTGACTCTGTGCCTTTACTGTTGAATTTCTGGTAGAATCTAGCACAGACTCAGGAGTTGGACCCCCTTGATTTGAATCTCAACTGATTAGCTTCTGATGCATTAGACAAATTTCTTCACTCTCAGAGTCCTTGTTTACTTGGCAGTAAAATGGAAATACGAGTACCTACCCACTGGGGTTGTTGAAAGAACAAGTAAGAAAATGTATGTCAGGTGCTTAGAACTGGGTCTGGCCAGCCCTTCAAACAATAATAGTTATCACTGTGACCATTCCCCTGCCTAGAATGTCCCCTCCCTTTTGTTAACCTAAATCCTACCTGTTATTCAAGGTACTGTTCAAGTGCCATCTCTTCCTGGGAGCTTGTCCTGAGTAATCTAGCTTGTAGGCAATGAGACAATAACAAGTGAGAAGGATCTAGATTCAAATCCTAACTGTAGAATCTGACATGTGTGATTCTATATGAATCACTTGAATCATCTGAGCTTTAGTTTTCTGATATAAGAAAGGGAAAAATAGTTCTTGCCTGGATAGGTGACTGTAAGGATTAGAGAGAGTATTCTCCAAGCACTTGGGAAACAGCCTGGTCCATAGCAAATGGTCAGTAAATACTAGGTACTATAATAATGGTTATTAGCTCAAACTTGTGCTGTTTGGTAAGTCAAGAGAACTCCCACAAATGGCACTTAGATTTAATCATCTACTGAGTTTTTGCTATAACACTCCCTTGCCACATGTTGAAAGGTAGCTTACAAAAGAAACCCCAGGATTTCTTCAGGAGTAGTAGTAGTAGGGGCTTTGGAGATACTAGGAGAAAATGAACAGCTTGGAAAAAGAAAATTCCAACAGAGGGAATTGGAGCCTTATAACCCTAGTTGGGGAGAGGAGAGAAAATTTTCTGTTGGGTCTAATTTTAGGCTTACTATTATTCCTGAATTGTCCTAGGCTTGGAATCAGTCCATACTTATATTCAAATCCTATCTATGTGACCTTGGGCAAGTCATTTTTCTGAAGTGCAGATTCATCTTTTTGAGGGAGGGGATGCTAGCAGTGTACCAGGGCCTCATGCATGCTAGGCAAACACTTTACCACCAAGTCATATCCTCAATCACTTGAGTGACAGATTCTTTATCCCTAAAATGAGGAAAGTGACCATCTCCTTCTTATGAGTTATGGTCTGGATTAATTGTAGTCTTGGGTGTGAAATCAATCATCATAGTACCTGACATAGATATTTTATAAACTTACAAAAACTAACAGGGGCCATTTATTGAACAGTTATGATGTAGCAGGCACTAGGAACTTCAAAGACATTATAAGCTGGTTTATTCCTCATGCTAGCCTTATATGGTAAGAACTATTATCACCCTACTTAACAGATGAAGAAACAGAGATGCACAAAACTTAAGTGATTTGCCAAGAGTACACAGCTTGTAACCAGCTGAGTTGGGATCAAGACTCAGAGACCATAGGTCCTTCTAAGATACCACACAACCCCTCCTCCCCAAAGGGGTCTGATTCAGAAAGCTTCCTTCGAGAGGCAGTCATACAAGGAAGGTCTCAGTACTCCTACACTTGAAACCACTCCCTCCTTGGCAGTGCGGAAGAGGGGATGATGAGAAATAAGCAGAGAGGTAAGACAATTCCAACCACCAACCACACAGCCGCGACCTAAATGTGGGGGCAATGACCCTAGCACTTACTCTTTCTCCTAAGGCTAGCCAAGACACTAGCATTGAACATGCACTCTATCATTCATTACACCAAAATACCTTCCTTAAGGAGGCAAAAAGAAAAGGGTATTAAAGAAAGAAAGCAGAAGGGAATAGGGGTGGTGGCCTTGGCAGCCATGGCTACTGGCCGTACCTACCATGAAGTTGCCCAGAGCGGAGAGATGGCTTAGGAGAGAATGAGGTGTCCAGCTAGCTCAGACTCTCATTGACAAACCCTGTCGCCGGTGTCTTGCCTTAACTGGGACCCATCTGCCCTCCAGTTAAGACCTCCTGGGATGAGGGGCCATCAGCCCAAAGTCCTGAGTGTGGTCCAAGGGGCTCAGACACACTCAGGACCAAGTTTCAAGAACAGGAAGGAGTAGCACTGAAGGCAAGGTGTGGCCATCAGCCCAGTTGGGCCTCAAACTGACCACAGCCTTAGGGAACGAAAGGCCGTGTGAAGAGCTAGATAGGAGCGAAGACACTGCTCCAGGAACTAACCAGCACCCTGGTGGCAAAGGGAAGGATGAAATGCAGTTCCAACAGCATAAACAGCCCCCCTGTTCCTGACTCCCACCTCCTCTGAGCCCTGACCCAGCCCTTCCACAGCTCAGAGGCCAATAAGGAAGCCGGGCCCCCAGCCACTGCTAGAACTCAGGAAAGGAGCAAGGAAATGATGTTTGGGAAAGATAAAGCGGGTGTCTAAAAAGAATTTTTAAAAATACACGTAAGTGAGAGAGAAAAATACCCCAGACACATACACTTAAAAGAATTCCTGAGCTTCCTGGACTGAGTTGACCCCACCCAGCCATCTCTGCAGGTCCTAAGGACCCCAGAAAAGGAAAGCTCAGATCAACCAAGCTGAGCAGTCTCCAGGTCCAGAGAAATGGCACTACAGCTAGATTGTCTAAAGCTGGGGGCAAGTGAATTAAAACCTTCCCAATGTGAAGGTCCTGCAGAGATATAAAGCCTTATGATAATTCTGGGTCTTATTTACAGGGTCTGCATTTCTGTATGAGCAGACCCAGAAAAAAATCTCCATTTCACACCAGAGACTCCAGGTCCAGAAAAGGTGCCCATTAGCAATGGTGAAATAGTGGCATTCGGGGTCAACATTTGTGGACCTGCTATAAATTTACTCTGACCTCTGGCAACCTAGTCCTCTTCTCTGGGCTTCTGTTTCCTCTCTGAAAAATAAAACATTGAACTTAATCATCACAAATGACCCTTTCAGCTACAGCATACTATGATGCAGTAGTCCTGGGTCCCAGCCTGGGGCTCCAAATTACATTCCCCTTGACCAATACACGAGCCAGAACTGAGTTGCTTTACATGGGCTTATTGTACCCTTTAATCCAGGCTCAGGCATCAGCATTTAACTTCTCTAGGGAATTTAGAGTTAGGGTTTTCCCTTCATAATACTTCTGATTCTACTCCCATTTCCCTTGGCCTCTGTCCCCAATTCCAGTAATTTCTGGTCCCTGAGAGGGCTTACGCAAACTCCCTCAGGACAAAAAGTATGCTAGGCTCTTTCCTCTCTGGGGAAATCACGTCTGGAGGCCCCTTCCCCTCTCTTCCCTATGGACTGCATAGGGAAGTCTAGGTTGAATTTAACCAACTGTATAGGAGTACTGTATGGAGGAAATTTTGAGGTTTTGTGGGGACATAGGGATCTGGCTTGGAGACTCATCTCTACCACTCACTAGTTGTTTGGTCTTGGACGTGACCCAGAACCTCAATTTCCTCATGTGTAAAATACACCTGGCATGTGACAGGCACTCAATAAGTGGTATCTGCTATTAATACTATCCTCTACCAAAAATAATAATGGGCAAGATACTATTATAAAGAAAATGGATACCTTCAATCCAGAGATAGAAAAGAAAGGACTACTTAAGAGAAGGAACTTGTCAAACTTTCATGGGCATGTGGATCACCTGGGTGTCTTGTCAAAATGGAGATTCTGATTCACACCGGGGCTCAAGCTCTGATTTTCTTTTAACCCCAACCCTTCTTTTCTCCTCTCTCTCTCTCTCTTTCTCTCTCTCTCTCTGTGTGTGTTGGAATTGAACTCAGGGCACTCTACCATTGAGCTACATGCTCAGTACTTTTTATTTTTTATTTTGAGATAGGGTCTCGCCAAGTTGCTGAGGCTGGCCTCAAATTTGTAATTCTCCTGCCACAGCTTCCCAACTTGCTGGGATTACAGGCATGTACCACTGTGCTGGGCTTCCAGCTCTAATCTTTTAATGAGCTCCAGGGTGTTGCTGCTGCTGCTAGTGCAACCACATTTTCAGTGGTAATACACTAGGTAATAAGCCCTGACCCCAAGGATCATCAGGATGTACAGTCTTTTCTTATGTCAGTACTGGCCTGGGTGCCCAGCCTATCCTAATCTTCTCATTACCAAATGTCTTCCTCCATCCATTCAGTAATCTGGACCATGCAAGTGCATGCCTGATGAGGCTTGCTGAGCTACATTTCCTAACAAAATAAAGTGCTATGAGTTTGACAGCAGTCTGACCCTGTCAGTGGCAAGCTAAGGCTGAGCATGCTGATGGAACTGAGAAGTCCCTGAGGTAAAAGGTGTAAATGAGGATCCAGCATATTTCTATGGAAGTTCCTAGAAAGGCAGGGTGGGAGTATGGAAGATTTAGGTAATCTTCAGATGAGGTGATAAGCAGGTGGGCATAGACAGAATATATTCAAGAAATCCTTGTGCAAAGGAAGAGATGTTGAGCAGCAGTTTGGCCAGTTTGGGATTTGGGGAAGAGGTTGAAAGATGGCACAGTGGGGAAAGGGACACTCTGCCACTTAGCAGAACTTAGTTTCACATAACATAACTGAGTATAACCTCCTATGCTGGGCACAAGGTCAAGATAGCTGCTTCTTTCCTAAGCACTCAAAGGATAAGAACTTGGCATGTGGACAGAGGAGGGTGGATGTGTGGAAGCAAAAGTGATGGATCCACCAAAAGTCAGCTCCCAGAAGAGTCCTTGTAAAGCTACTATGAGAGGTTAGGGGAGGAAGGTGGAGCAATTCTGGAAGGAGTCTATCTCCAGCTGCTTTCACTGGCCATCATCCCTATATCCTCTGATGGTACCACTTGCCTCTGAACCTCGCTCTCAGTAGACCTCTTAAGAGACACTTATTGGGAGAGAACAATCAGAAAGAGAACCAGGGATCTGCACAACCCAGGGCAAAAAGAAAATGTGACCCCTGTTACTTGGGGCTGTGCTTAGCAAGAAGTCTGGGCCATAATGGAGTGTGGGCTCTTTCCTCTTTTTAAAGTGTTTGGATAAGGAGAAGCACAAAAGAGTGTCCTTGATTAGCTCTATTTACTTTCTGTGGCTCTTCCAGCCTCCCCCCAAAGAGCACATTCCACCTGCCCCACATGAAGGAGCCTAAGCTCATTCTGGCCCGCCTGGCAGGAAAGGAAGCCTGCAGACAGGCGGAGGGGACAGAACAATGCATGGCTTGTTTATCTGACAGAGGAGGGGAAAAGCTGCTTGGTCACCATGGAGGGACAAGAGCTCTGAAGGCCCACCCCCAGTTCACTGTTGGCTGAAAGACCTTGTAGCCTGGTGATCCAGAGACTCTTCCTTACTACAGACAAAACCAAGGGAGGAATTGGGGGGGGGGCAGGGAGAGGCAGAGAGACAGAGATTTTAAAGAGAACTTTTCAGGACAATGACTGGTGTCATTCAGGGAAACTATAATCTGGCTCATCAAGAGATGAATACATTCTGGAGAAGGGGCTTTTGGTACTCAGTTATACCTTCCCAGCTCCTCTTCTCTCCTCTCTGAATAGCCAGGTCAAGCTCTTCCATGTAAATCTGCTGGATCCTCATCTATACCTTCCACCTCAGGATCCATCTCTGGCTCTAAAGAAACCCAGATATGAAATAAGAAAAAAGTAGGGAATTTGGTGGTGGAAATAAAGACCCTCTGAATGTTACAGTGTGCATGTCAGGAGGGTGCTTTTTGACTTTCCAAGAATGGAGCAATTACTTCATCTGACTGGAGTCATCACATTTGACACTCTATTACTCCACTTATAAATGGGAATCAATCTTTATTCTTCCCTTCCTTTCTTTCTTTTTTTCTTTCTTTGTTTCAGTACTGGGAATTGAACTCATGGGCACTTTAACATTGAGTCACATCTCCAGTCCTTTTTTGTTTTTGTTTGTTTGTTCTGTTTTGTTTTGAGACTAAGTTGCTGAGGCCGGCCTTGCACTTGCAATCCTCCTACCTCAGCCTAAGGAGATCTCTTTTTCCAAAAAAGGTTGGGAAACAGTGACCATACAAATGATTTGGGAGAGCTTTGCAAATCTTGAGAGCTAGAAAAATGCTTAGTACTTTAGAAACACAGTACTTGTAATGCATTTTTACCAGGGGCTAGGGAGTAATTTGTAGGGTGTTTGTTGTTGTTGTTATTTTTGTACTGATTATTGAACCCAGTGATGCTTTTCCAATGAGCTACACCCCCAGTCCTTTAATTAAAATTTTGATACAGGGTCTCTGTGTTGCCCAGGCTGGCTTCAAACTTGCAATCCTGCTGCCTCAGCCTCCCAAGTTGCTGGGATTATAAGTCATGCTACACTGTGCCTGGCACAATTTTGACATGTAGACAGAGGAGCGTGGGCATGTGAAAGCAAAAGTGGTGGATCAACCATAAGTTTTTCTATGTATGGTCTGATGAAATATAACCACCATTGACTATTTTTTGTCAATGGCTCTAAAAGCAAAGACATAAATGTTGTAAAATTTTGCAGCTTCTAGAAGGAAGGGGATCAAATAAAATCCCTGAATAATGAAAGAGGGCTTTTCCTGCCCCCCGCTCCAAAAGCTAAGGGTAGGATGGAGTTGAAGCTTAGTGGTAAAGCACTAGCCTAGCACATGTGAAGCACTGGGTTCGATCCTCAGCACGACATAAAAGTAAATAAATAAAATAAATGTACTGTGTCCATCTACAAGTAAATAAATCTATACTTTTTAAAAAAGCTAAGGATATAATATGAGAAAGCTGAAAGAGACTTCAGAAGAGCATAATGGAATAAAAGCATCAAGTACACAGCGCACCATCTGACTTAACAGATGGCCTTAAAGCTTTTGCCATGATGTCCAATTTCCTAAACCAACACCCAGAGTAATAAATAAGGTGGAGACTGTACTCCAGCTTGGTTGCTACTAGTTATGTTTAGGGCATCCCTTGGGAAGGAGACAGCAAGGCATAATACAAACTTTCCTTTCTTCCTCCTTTAAGCCCATTGTTTTCTTCAGCTCACACCCAGTATTAGACCTACAACATTTCAAGCATCTGATGGAATCCACAAAGATTTCCCCAGAGTCATGTCTCAAAGTCCTTAGCACTACTTCTAGACACTCCTGAGTCATCTCTGTTACTAAAGACATGGAGTGCTAGAGCAATACCCAACAATGGCTAGGACTCCAATTGAAATAACAATCTACTCACTCTGCTTTGAGCAAATATGATAATGAGGACAGGCCAACACTCAGCTGAGCTGGATAACCATGTGCAAGATGGACATTAGGAGAGATGAGATTGGGGAGTTACATAGGCAGATCATGGAGTTTTCCAAGACCAACTAAGGCAAGCAGTTTGAATTATATTCTCAAGGAACTAGGAAGCTGTTAGTGGTTGTTAAACAGGGATAACATGATCTACATTTTGTAAAGCTCTCATTTGGCTGATGGATTTGGTGGGAGTGGGGAGGGACAAGAATAGAAACCAAGCAACCAGTTTAAAAGGTTCATTTAGGTAAGAGAATAGTGGTTTGTTCAAGGGAGGTAGATGTAGGCATAGATAAAAGAGGCTTATTAATATTAGGGATATTTTGAAGAGGTCAAGCTAACAGTATTTATTAATGGGTTGAATGTGGAGAGTGAGGAAAAAATAATAACTATGACACTGGGGTCATCTGGCATCCGTACCTTCTTAGCACAGTATTCATTCCCGAAATTGAGTCATTAGTAGCTCTTTAAAAAAAAGGGAAGTTGGCAGTCACTGCTGTTCTTTTTTCCAAGCATTTATGGAGCTTCTATCTACAAGTAAGGTGCTTGGAAAGGTATTCAAGAAGGCATCAAAATGAAGAAGTTATCATCTCTGTGTTCAAGGAATTTATAGCATAATAGGGGGGAAGAAAAAGATCTAGATAACCACTAAACAGGAAACAATGTCAGAAGTACCAGAAAGGAAATGCTAACCAAAGGAGAGTTCAAAGGAGAACGCATAGCTAGCTGAATCAAGGAAGGCTTCCCAGAATCTCTGAGCTAATTTTGGAAGACTTAGTACAATTTCAACTGGAGAAGACTGGGAGAGAAATCCTGCCAGGTTTACATGAACAAAAGTGGGAAAGGCAGGAACATGCTGAAGGAACAATATAACCTTTCTATAAGGTACATAGGAAGTAAAAATAGAATGACTCAAGAACATGGGGGCCTTGAGTATCAGGTTGCAGCACTGGCTTTATATAATCCCATAGGCAAGAGAGAGGTATTGCAGTTTCCAGAATAGTAGAGTAACAGAATACAAAGTAGTATTCCATATAGGCTTTTTTTTTTTTTGGTACAGGGGAAATCATGGGCATTTAACTACTGAACTACATCCCTAGCCCTTTTTTTTGTTTTAATTTTGAGTACGGTCTCATTGAGTTGCTTAGGTCCTCAGTAAGTTCCTAAAGCTAGGCTCAAACTTGCAATCCTCCTGCCTCAGCCTTCCAAGTAGTTGGGATTACAGAAGTATACCACCATGCCCAGCTAGAGATGTGAGTTTTAACAAGTCCTTCATATGATTCTGATGGACTCTCAAGTTTGATAACCATACTCTACCATACATTTTAGAACAGATATTCAAATGGCTTCTTCAAAATACTGGCAGAACTTGAACAGCTGAACAGATAAAGAAATTGTGGTATATATACACAATGGAATATTATTCAGCCTTAAAGAAGAATGAAATTATGGCATTTGCCAGTAAATTGATGAAATGGAGAATATCATGCTAAGTGAAATAATCCAGTCCCGAAGAACCAAAGGCCAAATGTTTTCTCTGATATGTGGATGCTAATTCACAATGGAGGGTGGGCTACGAAGAATAGAGGTACTTTGGATTAGACAGGGGAGTCAAAGGAGGGGAGGGGAGATGGGAGTAGGAAGGACAGTAGAATGAATCAGACATTATTACTCTATGTGCACATATGATTACATGACCTGAATAACTCTATATCATGTACAACCAGAACAATGAGAAGTTATACTCCATTTTGTGTCAAAATGCATTCTACGGTCATGTATAACTAATTAGAACAAACTTTTAAAATCTTAAAAACCCAAAATACTGGCAGAGGCTTTGACATTGGTGGGATCTGGCCTGCTAACGTAGATGGGGAGCCTCCCTTCAACTGCCAGTATTGCATATATAATAGAGGACAGCTTCTTGAAAGGTACATGGGATCCCTCACGGGTGGGCATGGATTTCTGTATGGTAAAGAATGTTCTAGAACCAAGAAGGCAACTCCTGGGTCACAGATGCCTTTGTTACAGAGACATATTAAGCTGGTGAGCAGCTGCCATAAACATGCTTCCCCATGTGAGGTCTACGCTCATAAAGATTCTCACCTCATTCCACAGTATTTTGAACCCCTGCAAAATTTCCCGGCCTGAGGCATTTACATTCACAAACCTCTAGTTCATCAAGCTTTTATGTCCTTAGTTGTGTTTGTTTCTTTTCACAGCTTTATTAAAGTTCAGCAAATAAATAAAAATCACATTTATCTATGGTGTACATGATGGTTTGATAAATGTATACATCAAAAAATGCCTTAATTAGGCTAATTAACATATCCATTACCTCTCTTATAGTTTAGATATTAGGTATCCCCCAAAAGCTCATGTGTGAGACAATGCAAGAAAGTTTAGAGGTGAAATGATTGGATTATGAGAGTCTTAACCTAATCAATACATCAAACAACTTGAACAGATTAACTGGGTGGTGATTTTGGGAGTTAGGGTGTGGCTGGAGGAGGTGGTTCCCTGGAGGTTTATATTTTGTCCCTGAGACCTCTCTTTCTGTTTCCTGGTGGCCATGTTCTTAGCTACTTTCCTCCTCCACACCTTTCCACTCAGATGTTCTGCCTCACCTCAGGCCTAGAGCAACAGAGTCAGCCATCTATAGATTGAGACCTCTGAAACCATGAGTGACAAACTTTTCCTCCTCTAAAATTAGTCTTGTCAGGTCTTTTGATCACAGAGACAAAAAAAGCTGACTAAAACAACCACACATAGCTACTCTTTTTTTGTGAATGGTGAGCATATTTAAGATTACTCTCATTAGCAATGTGGAAGGATACAATACGTTATTGTTGAGTATAGGCACCAAGCTATACATTAGATCTCTAGTAATTAATCATTCTTCATGACTAAAACTTTATACCCTTTGACCATTACTTTCCCATTTCCTGGCCCACCCCCACCTTTTGATACCACCTTCTGTTTCTATGAGTTCAACTTTTTTAGATTCCAGGTATAAGTGAGACCACGTGGTATATACCTTTCTGGGCTTGGCTTATTTCACATAGCATAATGGTCTTCAGTTCCATCCATGTAGTCAAAAATGAAAGAATTTCCTTCTTTTTAGAGGTTTACCAGTATTTCATTGTGCATATGTACCACATTGTCTTTATTTGTTCCTCCATTAATGGACAATTAATGGAGGTCAATTCCATATCTGGTTAGTGTGCATAATGCTGAAATAAACATAAGAGTGTAGATATCTCTTCATTATACTTATTTCATTTGCTTTGGAAACATCCCTAAAAGTGGAGATTGCTGAGTTTAAATTCTATTTTTTTTTGGTACTGGGAATTGAATCCACAACCTGACATATGGTAGGCAAGCACTCTGTCACTGAACTATATCCCCAGCCCTAAATTCTAATTTTTTGAGGACTTCCATACTTCTTAACACAGTGGCTATACTAATGGACGTTGCCATAAAGCTTCCCTTTTCCCCATATTTCCAGGAGTACCTGTGAGCATATCTTTTTCATAGTAGCCATTCTAACAAGGGTGAGAGGACATTTTATTGTGGTTTTGATTTGCATTTCCCTAATGATGAGTGACATTGAGCTTTTTTCCTCCATATATCTGCTGGCTGTTTGAATGTCTTCTTTTAAGAAATGTCAACTCAGTTCTTAAGTTCATTTTTAAAAATCAGGTTATGTGTATGCTTGCCATTGAGTTGTTTGAGTTTTTATATATTTTGGATATTAACTTCTTGTATAGTTTGCAAATATTTTCTCCCATTTCATATGCAGTCTCTTTGTTGATGCTTCCTTTGTGGTATTTTTAGCTGGAGATGATCTCATATGTCTATTTTGTCTACTTTTCTTTTGTTGCCTATACTTTTGGGGTCATATAAATAAATCTTCACCAAGACCAATGTCAAGGTTTTTCCTAGGTTTTCTTTTAATAGTTTAGATTCTGATCTTAGGTATTGCTTTTTAATCAATGATAAGTTGATTTTGATTTTGTATAAGATGTGAAATATGCATACAATTTCATTCTTCTGCCTGTGGCTATCCAATATTCCTAACACCATTTATTGAAAAGACTTTTCTTTCCCCATTGTGTGTTATTGAAAACCAGTTGATTGTAAATGTGTGGATTTATTTCTGGGGTCTCTATTCTGATTCATTGATCTATGGGCTTGCTTTTATGGCAGTAGAATGATTTTCTTCTGATACTGCTGATTGATACTGATTCACCAGCAGGAAAGCCCTCACAAATGCAGCCCCTTGACTTTGGACTTTCAGGCTTCTGAAACTGTAAGAAGCAACTTCCTTTTCTGTATGAATTACCCGGTCTGTAGTATTTAGTCATAGCAATGGAAAATTGGCCAAGACAATGCCTGATCTGACTGATGTGAGTGGTAAAGAGTCCAGAGAGTCTATCAGATTTCCCTCTGTAGTAAATGACTCAACCCATCACCCTCACCATCAGAAGAACAGTCGGGAGGAGAATTAGTTCAGTTTTGGACCAACTGATTTTTAAGTATTTCTTAGTTTTTAAAAGTCATATCAAGCCATCCAAACAATAAAAAGACATATAAAATGAAAAAGGAGTCTTCTATACTCCAAAGAAACACTTTTTTTTGTTTACCCCTGAGAAGTATGGCATAGTATTCAGAACATAACCAGACTCTCTAAACTTGAATTCACAATTTCTAGCTCTATGGCCTTGGGCCAGTTATTTAATATCTCTGTCTCACTTACATTATCCTTAAAATGGGAATTATAATTATGGCACATAAGAAAGAATATCATAATACTGTTTGGAACCTTGCTGTTTGTGCTTAACAATATATTTTAGAGATAACTTCATATCTGCAGATACTATTTCAAAAATTCTGATAACTGCATAATATTTCAGTGTGTGAACTGTTTAAAGTTTAATATTTACTATCCAAGTAATGAATATTGAGTTTTTTTCTAATGTTTTGATAATACAAACAATGTTTCAATGAACAACTCTGTACATGTCTTCACAAACATATCTGATTTTATCTTTTAGATAAAGTTCTACAAATGGAACTCTGGGTTAAAAAGTGTATGAATGTCTGATAAAGTCTAATAAAACCCAGAGAGGTTATGCTAATTCGAATTTCCACCAACAATACATTAAAGCAGCGCTTTGCAAACTTTCATGGGCACGCAAATCTTAATGCATCTCATTAAGATTCAGATTCTGGTTTAATAGGTCTGTGGAGGAGCCGCATTTCTAACAAACTCTCTCATTTGATGCAAATGCTCCTGGGTCCAAGGACCACACTTTGAATAGGGAGATATAAAAATGCATGATTCTCCATATTCTTGCCCAAGAGAATGCATATTAAATATTCAGATTTTTGCCAGTTTCATAGGTGAAAGTTGTATTTTGTTCCTTAAATTAATCTCTACATCTTTAATTATGAGTGTTGAGGAGCATCCTTTCATTTGTTTTTATTTGTTCTTATTAGTTACCCATGACAGTAGAATGTATTTTCACATATTATACATATATGGAGTATAACTTCCCATTCTTCTGGTTGTGTATGATGCAGAGTTACACTGGTCATGTATTTATATATGCATACAGGAAGGTAATGCCTTTCATTTATTTTTATAAGCAAATTTTCTTTTTTAAAAATTTTTTTTGGTTGTTGATGGATCTTTATTTATTTTATTTATTTATATGCGGTGATAAGAATCGAACCCAGTGCCTCACACATGCTAGGCAAGTGCTCTACCACTGAGCCATAATCCCAGCCCTAAGCCAATTTTCTTTTGGTCTAAACTGCCTGTTCATGGTCTTTCCCCTCTTTCAGAATGGTTTGTTGGCATTTTACTCAGTGATTCTCAAGAGCTCTTCATGTACTAAGGGATCCAGGCCTCTGCCATATCAGAAGAAAAAAAAAACTTTTCCTCAGTTTCTTGCTTTGGATTTTATCTATGTGTTTACTAAAAAGAAATCACATACAATTTTAGCTTAGTTTCTGTGAGGGCTAGGTTCCAGGACCCTTTATGGACAACAAAATCCACAGATGCTGAAGTTCCTTATATAAAATGCCACAGAATTTGCACATAACCTATACATATCCTCCTGGATACTTTAAGTCATCTCTAGATTACTTATAATGTCTAATGTAATCTAAATGCCATGTGAATGAATAGATATATTATTTAGAGAATCATGACAAGAAACAAAAAAAAAGACTGTTTATGTTCAGTATGGATACATTTTTTCCTGAATATGTTTGATCTGCTAGTGGTTGCATCCAGAGATGTGGAACTTGAGGATACAGAGGGCTGGCTGTACTATTATGTGTTTGGACCAATTTTTAGCCTCAATTATTGTCTATTAATCGGTCTATTTATGTGATGGTACCAATGTATTTTATTTACTGTAGATTTCTAATATGTTTCAATAGGACTAGTTCCTTTGCACTTTTTTTCCAGACCTTTCCTGACTAATCTTACATGGGTATTTTAGAATCAGCTATGGCATGTTGGACTGTGATGTGTCTAGGAGAGAACTTGGTGGGGCAGTCTAACTTGCAATTGAAGATAATCATCTGGAATCTAGGCAGGTAGTCTCCAGATAAAGACATATGGGAGTCATAAATGGTACCTGAAGTTCTACAAGAAAAGAGGATCTGAGATGGAACTCCAGGTTAGTGAACTGAACTCAAAGTTCAATTCTCAGACCAGTAGCATCTGTATTACCTGAGAATATTTTGGGCCCCTATAGGATCAGAAACTCTGGGGAGAAGTGAAGCAATATGTTACTTAATAAATCTTCCAGGGGAGTTCATGTACACTCATGTTGGAGGGTCATTACTCTAGAGTTTACCAGTAGTTTACAGACAAATCAAGAAAAATGAGCTAAAGATAAATGGTATTAGGAAAACCAAGAGAAAGAAGGCTTATAATAATCAAAGGGAAGAAACTTCCTGAATGAAATGCTTGACAGTGTCCAATGCTGCTATGAAGAAAGAAAATAATATTTATTAAGCAACAACTATTTCTATTGCCTCATTTGCTCATATAACTTGATAAAGTAGATATTATTCCCATTTTAAAGTTAAGGAAACTGGGACTGGGGACATAGCTCAGTGATAGAGAGCCTGTTGAGCATGCAGGAGACGCTAGGTTCAATCACTTATTTATTTAGCAACACTAAATCAATCAATCAATAAATCAATCTATAGTATATACTCATATGTACCCAATATCAGTATCAGTAACTTGCTGACAGTCTTCAGCAGATAGGTGATTTGACAGCAGTTCTATTATATACCAGTGGCTGCAGGTAATAGAATGATAATACTGTTCCTTCTACTCTACTACACCACTGAAATTTTGCTCATTGGAAAAGAAGACGTAAAGATGCTCCTTGACTGTTTTCAATCTGAGGGACATTCATCTTGGAACCATAAAGAACACTGTGGAAGTGGCAGGGGAAGAATCCAGACTACAGTGAAAAAAATTGGAGATAAGAAAGTAGAGACAAGTGTGTAAGAATACTTTTAAAGAGTCTAAGACATTTGGTCGTGAACAAAAGGATTGGTTGTTGGAAGAAGATGAAGGTTAAAAGCAGATGATGTTGTGTGGGATAAAGTGGTCTCCCAAAGATATTTAAGTAGAATTTCAACTAGTTTAGATTACGAATAGCATTCTATGGATCTAGGACAACCTCTAGACCTGATCTCTCACCTAAATTCCATACTGTTCCTATCTATTTTCTGCAACTGCCAGATGCATCTCTATTCTATCAAGCACCTCAAACTAAAATCAAAACAATGAAACCAAACAATAATGAAGACTTAGCCTACTTCTTCCTAAATGATCATTTAGTTTTATTTGTCTATTTGTTCCAAATCCTTAAAGACCTTGGACTGGTTTAAACCTTGTAATTATTGTTTATTCCTCTTCTTGAATTAGTCACAAAGTGGTGGCATTGAAATAGCTCCCCCTAATAACTAACTCACTGGAATAGCCCCACTGTTACTACTCCCTACTCTGTATAACCAATTGTATCACATTATCTCCCTACATCCAATCCAACCTGCTCCAATTTTTCACAGGTGCAAATTTCATTTGTATTCACCTACTCACAATCCTCCAATGGCTTCCCATTACCTGCTATGTGCAGTTTGCTTTTATGGGCCTTCTATAGATTGAACAAATTTATTTCTCATTGATCTCTCCACAGAACTCTTAAGTTGAATGGGCACCCCTACTATTTCTCAAGACTAGATTTCTCCCCATCCTCTCTATATGCCTTCCCACAAACCATTTTTAAGAATCAGACCAAGCATCTTGTCTTTTTCTCAAGAATATTGTTGTGTTTTCTTCCTTCAGTCTTCAAAATCACTTGCTGCTGGTACCACTCATTATGATAATCCTTTACTTCTTTTTCTAACTATTTGACCTATGTATGTCTTATCTGTCTCAACTAGAATACAAGATTGGAACAAAATCCTGCTGTGATCCCCAGTACACTGCTTAACATACCTGCTAAGCACTCAAAATGAAATTACTAAATCAGTGAAATTGTTTTATATATTTAAAAGGATCTTTGGTGAATTAATTTTTGGAAAATATCTACTTTCTTTTTAACTTTCAAATGCCATATCAAGAATAATGAGGGCTGAGGCTGTGGCTCAGTGGTAGAGCACTCGCTCAGCTCATGTGAGGCACTGGGTTCGATCCTCAGCACCATATATAAATAAATAAACAAAATAAAGGTATTGTGTTCATCTACAACTAAAAGATATTTTTAAAAAAGAATAATGAGAGCTGGTGTTGTAGTTCAGTCAGTGGTAGAGAGCTTGCCTAGCACATGTGAGGCACAGGATTCAATCCTTAACACCACATAAAAAATAAATAAAATAAAGGTATTGTGTTCATCTACAACTAAAAACATTTTTTAAAAAAAGAATAATGAGGGGCTGGGATTGTAGCTCAGTGGTAGAGCGCTTGCCTTGCATGCGTGAGGCCCTGGGTTCGATCCTCAGCACCACATACAAAGCAATAAAATAAAGACATTGTGTCCATCTACAACTAAAAAAAAATATTTAAAAAAAAAAAAGAATAATGAGCCGGGCATGGTGGCTCAAGCCTGTAATCCCAGCACTTAGGGAGGCTGAGACAGGAGAATTGTGAGTTCAAAGCCAGCCTCAGCAATGGTGAAGCACTAAGCAACTCAGTGAGACCCTGTATCTACATAAAAACACAAAATAGGGCTGGGGATGTGGCTCAGTGGTCGAGTGCCCCTGAGTTCAATCTCCAGTACCAAAAAAAAAAAAAAAGAACAATGATACACATCCACTTGATATATACCCAGTATCAGATATTGTTCTAGGTATTTTCTTATGAAGTACCTATTTATTACTTCCCAGATCCCTGTCAGGTGGGAATTACTGTTCTGAATTGCCCTAGGGAGGCAATGAGACATTTCACAGCTTGTTCAATATGTCTACTACTTCCACTGACCACTCACAGCCTACATTTAAAACCTCCAAGTCCCTTTTTCTATCCTCCATAACAGATTCCCTTCTTTCATTTTTATTTTTTTAAACAAGGCCTTATTGTTCTTAGTTGGATTACAAAGATTATTTTCTATAGTTTTGATGTAAAAATTCTGATTAACGAAATAAATAATAATTAATATATTCATATCTCAAGTATTGTGTCTAATTATAGTTATCATGAATAATTAGAGAAAGTATCTTTGTGTCCCCAAAGTAAACTTGTGCCATAATGCAAAGGAAGATGAGATGCAGCAGGGTGCTGTATTAACATTCATAATTATGCATTTTATGTTCCAAAATGAATTGTTGTTTGCCATCAAGAGAAAATGACAATAGTAAGAATTATGACAAAAGCACATAAGGTTAATCAACATATAATTGACTCTCAATTATGCACATATTAGATGTTTTCTTTCATTGATGTTTATGATCATTTAGAAACACTGTAAACTAATCTAAAATATATTTTCCTATTAAAGATTCATGAAATAAATACAAACACATAAAATGAATTAACTTTTTATGACACATAATGGTTATATCACTTAAGGGAAATTTTGTTCCACAAACACAATAACCTATACGTAGCAACATGTCACCTTCTCCATTGGTATTTGTTCTGAAACACACACACACACAAACACACACATACACTTTGGGGGCAATTGAAACTTATTGGGAGAAAAAGATTATATTAAAAACTATTATTTAGGCTGGGCATGGTCGCACATTCCTGTAATCCCAGTGGCTCAGGAGGCTGAGGCAGGAGGATCATGACTTCAAACCTAGCCTCAGCAACTTAGTGAGGCACTAAGCAACTCAGTGAGACCCTGTCTCTAAATAAAATACAAAATAGGGCTGGGGATGTGGCTCAGTGGTCTGGTACCTCTCAGTTCAATTCTCAGTACCAGAAACAAACAAACAAACAATTATTTAGCTAGGCATGATGGTGCACACCTGTAATCCCGGCTGCTCAGGAGCCTAAGGCAGGAGGATAACAAATTCTAGGCCAACCTAGTCCATTTCCAAGACTCTGTCTCAAAATAATTTAAAAAATAGCTGGGGATGTAACTCAGTGGTAGAGCACCCCGAGTTCAGTCCACAGTACTATACACACAAACACACACACACACACACACAAAAACAATTCTTTCAGTATCTCCTAATGCATACATTATTAAACATAGTACACTCCAAAGAAACAGGAGGAATTCAGAATACAAATAACAATATTTTCCCACTTACTGAGAGTGACCCAGCTTCAGGTCAGCAAAAAAAGATGCCTTCATCCAACAGATGGCTACTAAATGTCTTCATGTAAGCATCCACTGATGATCAGTTCAGTTGTTAAGCAGACCCAAACCTTAACCCTCACCTCATCCAAAAGCCAATTAACTTGGTTTATTCTTCTGTTGAGACTGGCAAACATTCCAGGTCAAGGTAAGGCTACAGATAATTGAGAAAGACTCAATTATCCTCACAGACCAATTTACAATTTCTTTTGCTCTAGACTCTACTGGTGGCCAAGGTTTCTGCCGAGGATAACACTCACAGGGTGAAGCAAGGGAGAAAACACATACAGCCTACGGATTTTTTTTTTAACTCATAAAAGGATTTCTAAAGAACTCAGCTTAACATTCAATTAAAAACCTGAAAATATTACTGAGAAAGAAGTAGGTAGTTAGGTAGGAACCAACTGAGGCATTGTAGAGAGAACACTAGATATGAAGTCAGACAGACTTAGCTGCGAGTTACCAGATAATACCAGTTTCTATGTTTCTTTGCACCTCCATCTTCTCATCTGTAAAATGGGGATAAATTCATCCCCATCCTTCACAAGAGCGCTGTGATGCTTAAATGTATTTGAGAACTATAAGCACTGAATCAGATCCATAGTAAGTGCTGAGATTGAGGGATGGAACTAATATTCATAGAGTGTCTATTAAATCTGAAAGTATTCAGGGTTCTGGCTGAGCCTCTTCAATGTTATGTAGGAAGGCAGCTTGAAAGACTCCTTAATTCCAAATTTGGATCACTGAGGAGAACTTACTCCATCCCTTACTGGTCTTTAACATTTTAAAACCAATATTTGGATAGAGGCATGATACAGCACTACTTCAGTAACCTGTAAAACTGATAATCCTGATGACTACAAATCCCCAAACTCAGCAGTGTGGATAAAGGGAGAAAGATAGCAGTACACACAAAGACCAGACATGAGTCCTAGCTCTGACATTTATCAGCTATGTGGCCATAGACCTGTCAGTTGACATTTGTATTTGAAGACTTGGTTTACTATTGTATTCCATCATCATCACATGAGGTCTCAGGCCAAGTAAGTTACTCAAATCAGGCAATAAGAAGCTACTTTCTCTGTCCAGCTGTGACCAACCAATGGCCAATGCCAGTGTTTATCCTGATAAGCCAATGCGGAGGGAAGAAAGAATTATCTTCATAGTGGAGAATTATTATTGCATATAAGGGCCTTCTAGCAGTTCTTCCTGTTCTGGAGGATTCATCGTAATAGTGATTCTGAATTACATATAATAGATCTGTCTTATTCCCCCTTACTTCATGAGCACCCTTCTCTTACTTAACTTTAACTTCCTTTTATTAAACATCTGGCTTTTCCCAGAAAGTATGAGGTAGCAAAGAATTGCACATACACACACGCATAAGCACACACCCACTCACACGCACATACAAAATGACAGGGTGTAGGAGAAGAGAGAGAGAAAAGGAAGGATATTACAAGAGAAAACTTCTTTTTTATATTTTTAGTTGTAGGTGGACACAATACCTGTATTTTATTTATTCATTTTTATATGGTGCTGAGGATCAAACTCAGTGCCTCACACATGCTAGATAAGCACTCTACCATTGAGCTACAACCCCAGCCCAAGAGAAAAATTTCTTAATCTCATAAATATGCAGGCACCAAAATTAGTTTTTAATTTTTGTTCAGAATGTTCCATTCTCTTGGAAGGGCTATGGATACTTCAAGAAATCTCTGAAATGCAAGGAGGGATAACCTAAAGTTAAGTAATCTTCACTGTGTGTAAATTTAAATCAAACCATTTTTATGACCCAGAGAAAGAGAAAGGCAGGTGATTTTCTGCCTTTTTCTCTAGAAAAAATTTTTAAAAACTCCCCTATAGAACTTCTTAAAGACCATTCAAAGGCATACATTAACTTTGTACTTAACAAAATTGAAGGATATTCTGCACCCTCATCACAGAAAAAAAAGGAATAATATATCTTTGCATTAGGAGCCAGAGACATAATCATTTTTAGCTGAACAAGGATGCCAGAATGGCCAAGCAATGCTTTCCCTTTGATTAGCTGGAAAGCAATCAGTGCACTCCTGCTAGATTGGAGCTTTCACTCAAAAATAGAAACTGGCCTGAAGTCCAGAAAGCTGGCAGTCCAGAGACAAATCCCCAGAAGGGATCTTGACACTGCACTAAGATCCAGAGTTGGCATGCTTGTCAGGACCCAAGTTTAAGGCTGAAACTTATAAAGAAGTTGCTGAATAATAAATATTCTCAATATCCTTAGGATTCACATATTTCTTTCATTAGCTAAATGAAACAACTTAGGCATTTAAGGTTTGCTTCATTTAGCTATTTTAATAAAGACTGAATTTTTGATAAAGGCATTTATTTAATTTTGAATTATAATAGATATGGGAAGGTGATATGCATAATTCTTAGGATGGGGAATTAAAACAGTTATGACACTTATGCTTCTGGGAAAATGGAGGTGAACTTTTCCTTATTCCTATCACTAATACAACTAAAACCCTTGGACCTTATAAGTAAACATAGAAAGACTCCCATCTGGCTTTTTCAGATAACATTCTTCAGGAGAAAATTGTTGCAAAACACATACAGGACAAAGGACTAGTATTTAGAATATGTGAATAAATTTAAGAACCTAAAAGTAGAAACAAACAATCCAATTAGAAAGGTCTTAATATACATTAAGACTTCTATTACTTTGAGAAGACAGACAAGCTAAAGACCTTGGGTTCCAGGGCATGGCAAAGTGGTAAGTTCTATAGGTTTCCCTTTTGCCCTGTATGGTCCAGATTTGGAGCTGAGAAGTAGATTTCAAGTTGGAAACCTCAGTGGGCACGGAGCATAAAGGCCTTAACAAAAGCCTGCTCCCCAAAATAAGGGAAAATAGGTGGGGTGCAGATAGGATATCATAAAGACATAGGGAAGATCATTGGAGTAGAAGAAGGATATGGAGAGAGAGGAAAGAGGGACAAAAAAGGGGAAGAAATGTGTGATCAATTTAACAAAGCAAAATCATATTATATGTATTTATAAATGTAGCAAAGGGAATTTTACCTTTATGTATTTGTAGAAAGTACCAATCAAAAATAAATAAATAAATGAGTGAAAGGAAGATCAGTAGAGGAAGGAGAATAGGGGGAGGGAGGAGAGGAGGAAATGGCTAGGGGGAATGGGGACTGGAATGGAATAAATCAAATTCCATGCTTGGATGATTTTTCAAAATGAACCCAACTTCTATGTATAATTATAATGATCTAATAAAAATTTAAAAATATGTATATGTATTTTTAAAAGCCTGCTCTCACTCTCCAGAGAACCAGGAGAAGGGTAGCCTCACAAAACAAAGCACTGTTAGACAATAGCTCTAGTCTAGCCAAATGCCAGAGAAAAACTGTGGCTCAATGCCACTCATGACAATAAAGGCTGAGCTGGGAGTGTATATTTCCACTCCAGCCTGGCTGTAATGATGTGTCCTGAAACCCACCAGCACCCCTAGGTATCCACAGAAAAGACTGAATATAGAGACAGGACATTGATTCATGCCAGGTGGCAACAAGCCTTCCTCTACCCAGAATGCCAATGGAGAACACATGGGGAACCTGGACATTCACTCTCACCTGGCAGCAACAAGGAGCCCCTACCTCTCACTGCTGAGGTGGTGTTAGAGGAGGCCATACAGGGAGCAGCAAAGTAGCATTCCTAGCAAGAGAGGTATCAGTAGAAGCCTAGAAGGAACAAAGAGCCTCCTTTTTTGGGTATCAATAGAGGTCAAGTGGAAAACTTGAACTTCTACCTCCACCTGGAAGTAATGAGGCACTGGCCCCATCCCCTACCAGAGTGGTGTCAGAGGAAACCAAGTTAAAATGGAAAGTTTAAATATATTTCTCAGTCTCATAACATAACCCAAAGACCACATTTCAGTAGAATACCATTCATCAAACTCTGAACCAGGAAGATCTTAAACTGAACAATTTAAAAAGATAATCAATAGATACTAACATTAAAATGATAGAAATGCTATAAGTCTATGATAAAGCAGTCATCTTAAAATGCTTCAATGAGTAGTTATAGTTAGGCATGAAACAAATGAGGAAAGAGAATATCTCAGCAAAGAAATGGCATGTCTTGGCAAAGAAATAAAAGATACAAAGTACCACCCAATCAAAATTTTAGAACCTAATATTCGAAATATACTTAATGAATAGTTGCAACAGAAGAATGGAGGGAACAAAGAAAAAAAGGAATCAATAAACTTGAAGATAGAATAATAGAAATGACCTAATAGAAACAACAGAAGGGAAACAAATTGGAAAAATGAACGCAGCCTCAAGGGAAACAAATTGGAAAAATGAACGCAGGCTCTTTCATTTGAGACTGCAATGAAAGAGCCAATGTTCATAATATGAGAGTACAAGGAGAGAGGAAGGAGAGCAAGGCTAAAAAATGTGCTTGAACAAATGATGTCTGAAAACTCCCCAAATTTGTCAAAAGGCATTCTCAGATGAGGAAAACTAACAGAATTCATTACTGGCAGACCTGTTCTAAAAGAACAGCTAAAGGAAATTCTCTAAACAGAAGGGAAAAGACAAGGGAATTGGAATATCAGGAAGAAACAACATGGCCAATCTCCCCATATAATTAATATATGTATGCATATATATATATATGATTGGTGCATATTAATCATATAATATTGTGTGTTTCATTGTAGCATATTTGTGTATACATAAAAACATAATTTGGTCAACTTTACTCCCCAGTACTTTCTCACCCTCCCTCTGATACTCTGCTTCTACCATACTGGCCTCCCTCTCTAATTTCATGGAGTCCCTTTGGTTTCCTTTTATCCATCTAGTTTCCACTCCTGAGAGAAAACATGTAATACTTTTCTGAGTCTGACTTATTTTGCTTAACATAATGGTCTCTAGGTCCATTCATTTTTCCTGAAAATGATATAATTTCATTTTTATTTATGCCTGAATAAAACTTCATTTTTTGTGTAAAATAATACTTCTCTTGAGTTTTCTAAAAAATTATGTTTGATGATGGAAGCAAAACTTTATAGCACATTTGATGTACCTTTGAATATATATAAAGGAAACAATATGATTTTATCATAAGTGGGGGAGCATAAAGGGGTTTAAAGGGAGGTAAAGTTTCTACATTTCACTTAAACTGGTAAAATGACATGAACAGACTGATAAATAATATATGTTATGATATCTATAATAGCTACTAAAATCTATATGAAGAGATATACTTTAAAACACCAGATATAAAAACACTAGATATAAATTAATTGAATAGAATTATAATTATTGTTTAAGAAACCCAGAGTAAGGCACAAAAACAGAATAAAGAAAAAAACAGGACAAAGAGAAAAAATAAAATGTTAGAATTAAGCTCTAATATACCAATAATTACATTAAATACAAATGGTCTAAATACACCAGTTAAAAGACAAATTGGAAGAGTATATGAAAACACAACTATATACTGTCCCAACTTACTGTCAATAGAAATTCACTTCAAATAAAATAATATATGAAGGTTTAAAATAAAACAATGTAAAAATATACCATGTAAATTCTAATCAAAAGAAAAAATGGCTACATTAATGGCAAATTAAGTAAGGAAAATTACTAGGGAAAGAGGTATGCTGCACAATGATAAAAAGGATCAATCCACTCAGAAAGCACAAAAATTCTAAATGCTTATCCATTAAACAACTGGAAAATGTGTGGGGAAATCCAGAGAAAACGAAAAGAGGAAATAGACATATCCATAATTATACACCACTTGGACCTACTTTTTCTTTTATTAGGTGCAGGGCCTCTGGTCTAATGCCTGTGTCCTTGATCCACTTTGATTTAGGTTTTGTGCAGGGAGAGAGATAGGGGTTTAATATTGTTTTGCTACATGTGGATTTCCAGTTTTCCCGGCACCATTTGTTGAAGAGGCTATGTTTTCTCCCATGTATGTTTTTGGCACCTTTGTCTAGTATGAGATAACTGTATTTATGGGAGTTTGTCTCTGTATCTTCTATTCTGTACCATTGGTTTTCATGTCTATTTTGGTGCCAGCACCATGCTGTTTTTGTTACTATAGCTCTGTAGTATAGTTTAAGGTCTGGTATTGTGATGCTTCCTGTTTCACTTTTCTTGCTGAGGATTGTTTTGGCTATTCTAAGTCTCTTATTTTTTCCAAATGAATATCATGACTTATTTTACTACTTCTATGAAGAATGTCACGGAGATTTTCATAGGATTTGCATTAAATCTGTATAATGCTTTTGGTAGTATGGCCACTTTGACAATATTAATTCTTCCTACCCAAGAGCATGGGAGATCTTTCCATCTTCTAAAGTCTTCTTCAATTTCTTTCTTTAGTGCTCTGTATTTTTCATTGTAGAAGTCTTTCACCTCTTTTATTAGATTGATTCCCAAATATTTTATTTTTTGAGGCTATTGTGAATGGGATAGTTTTCCTAATTTCTCTTTCAGTTGATTCATCACTGATATATAGGAACACAAGTTCTTGGAAACTTCAATGTCCTTCTCCCAACAATGAATAGAATTACTAGACAGAAAATACATAAGAAGATAGAAGAATTCAACACTATCATTTACTAACAAGACTTCGTTTACATTTAAAAAACATTCCACATAACAGTAGAATGCACATCATTTTCATGAAAAATATGCCCCAACAGGGTACATCTTTGTCCATAAAACAAATTTTAACAGCTTTAAAATAATTTAAAACATACACAGTACTTTTTCAAACTACAATGAAATTGAACTAGAGATGAATATTTGGAAACTAAGTGACATTTCTTTTTTGGTACTGGGAATTGAACCCAGGGGCACTCTACCACTGAGCCACATCCCCAGACCTCTTTTATTTATTATTTTAAGACAGAGTCTCACTAAGTTGCTCAGGGCCTTGCTAAAGTTGCTGAGGCTGGCTTTAAATTTGCAATCCTCTTGCCTCAGCGCCCAGAGTTGCTGGGATTACATGTTTGTGCCACCATGCCTGGCAATAAGCAACATTTCTATGTAATATATGAGTCAAAACGAATTCTCTAGAGAAATCACAAATTATATTAACTGAATGAAAATGAAAATATAACATATTACAACTTGAAAGACATAGCCAAAGAAGTGCAAAAAGGAAAATTTGTAGCACTAAATTATTGTATGAGAAAAGAACAAAAGACACAAATAAGTCATTTAGGTTCCCAACTCAAGAAATTAGAAAAAGGAGAGCAATAGAAACTCAAAGCGAGCACAAGGAAGAAAACAATAACTATAAGAGCAAAAATCAATAACTAAAACCAAAAATTACACAACATCAGTGGAAACAACTCTGGTCCTTTGAAAAGGTCAATAAAATTGACAAACCTCTAGCAAGACTGGCAAAGGAAAAAAGAGAGAGGATATAAATTATCCATGTTAGCAATGAAACAAATAGACTGTAAAGATATCAAAAAGATAATAAGGTAATGCTATGCACAATTTTATAGACATAAATATGACAATTTAGATGAAAGAGACCATTCCCTTGAATAACTAAAACCTACTACACCTTGCTTAATATGAAATAGATCATTTAGATGAGCCTATAACCACTAAGAAAATGAACTCAGAAAGACAGGAGAATGAATCAGACAGAACTTTCCTATGTTCATATCTGAATACATGACCAATGAGATTCTACATCTTGCAGTGAAACTCCACATCTTGTACAACCACAAGAATAAGATCTTGATTAAAATAAGTTATATTTCTTGTATCTATGTCAAAATACACTCTACTGTCTTGTATGTCTAAAAAACAAATATAAAAATTTTTAAAGAATTTTTTAAAATAGAAAATTATATCAGAAGTTGAAAATCGTATGGGCTAGGGCTAAAGCTCCATGGTAGAGCACTTGACTTGCATGTGTGAGACACTGGATTTGATCCTCAGCACCACATAAAAATAAATAAACAAAGATATTGTGTCCATCTACAACTAAAAAAATATATTAAAAAAAACTCATACAAGAAATGCTCAGGCCTAGATTGTATCCTTGGAAAATTCTATAAAAACATCACACTGTATTCCCCCCTAAATATATACAGTTATGATGTATCAATTAGAACCAAACCAAAAATTACTTTCTCTAGTAATTATCCTTACTCTGAAAGAGAATTGGTTAAGGAAAATTTAGCACCAATTCTACATATCTTTCAGAAAATCAAAGAGGAGAGAACTCTTCCCAATACATTTTGTGAAGTATTACCCTGATGTGAAACTCAGACAAAACTGTACCAATATACTACACATCTCATAAATAAGGATGCAAAGAATCCTTAAGAATATTATTAGGGGACTGGGGTTGTAGCTCAGGGGCAGAGCACTTGCCTAGCATGTGTGAGGCACTGGGTGTGATCCTCAGCACCACATAAAAATAAATAAAATAAAGGTATTGTATCCATCTACAACTAAAAATATTTTTAAAAAGAAAATATTAAGGAACAGAATTCTTCAATCCATAAAAAGAATTAATGTGTCAAAGTGGAGGTTATTTCTGTGATGCAAAACTGATTCAACATTTGAAAAACAATCAATCGTGATATATCTAATCAGCAGGCTAAAGAACACTCACAAGATTTATCATATTCATACATAAAAAGCATTTGACAAAATCCAGCATGCATTCATAACAACTCTCAACAAACATAAAATAGAGAAACTTCATCACTTAGTAAAGAACATTTACAAAAATCCTACTGCTAGCACCACATTTAATGAAACACTGAGTGCTACCTGATAGCCACCTTTTCCATTCTTATTGAACACAGTACTCAAATTTATAGCTAGCACAGTAAGATAAATAGAATCAATGAAAGGCATTCAAATAGAAAAGGAAGAAGTAAAGCTGTCTCTATTTGCAGGTGACTTGTGTCAAAAATCCCAAGGAATTCAAAATGAACAAAAACAAATGAAAAAAGAAAAATTCCTAGAACTAATGAATTCAGTGAGTTTGAAGTATACAAGATCAATACACAAAAGTCATTCACATTTCTATACACTAACAATGGGCATGTAGTAACAAGTTAAAAATAATACCATTTATAATTGCTGCAAAGAAAATAAAATACTTAGGTGTAAATCTAACGAAACGTGTATAAGATGTATATTCTGAAAACTATAAATTGCTGATGAAAGAAATCAAAGAAGATCTAAATAAATAGGCACACTGTGTTCACAGATTAGAAGACTCAATATAGTAAAGGTATCAATTCTCCTCAAATTTCCATATACATTGAATGCAATTAAAATAAAATTTCACCAATATTTTTGTAGATATAAACACAATTGTTCTAGAAAGGAATGAGTCTACTCAATTTTAAGAATTATATACCTACACTAATCAAGGCTGGGTTGTATTGGTAGAGGGTTTTATACATATGTCAATGGAACAGAATAGATAATCCAGAAACAGACCCACATAGATATGCCCAATTTATTTCTGACAAAGTAGCAAAAGCAATTCAATAGAGGAAAGATAGGATCTTCATCAAATGGAAATGTGTATTTCAAATGGAAATGTGTTTCTACACACACATCAAAATACATCATGGACTTATTATAAATGTAAAATTATAAAAGTTTTGGAAAATATAGGGGAAATATTTGGTATCTGGGACTTTGTAAATAGCCTTTAGCCGTGACCTCAAAAGCATGATCCATCAAAGGAAAAATTGATAAATTGGATTTTACATGACATCATTCATTATTTCAGTAATTGTTACTATAGACTATTTTGTGCTAGGTGCTGAGACTTTAAACATAATTAAAATGTATTTCAAGGAATATATAGCCTTCAAGGAACTCTCAGTTTAGCAGTGAAGGAGATGCCTAAACTCAGAATGAGATGTGGTAAGTACATAGAGAACTGTATCTTTTCTGTAGGAATGATGAACAGTTTATAATATATGGAGAGGACCTGTAACAATGAGTAGGGGCTTATGAGGTAAAGGAGGGGTGGGAGACTATTCCAAGAAAGAAAGAACAGTATCTGCAAAGGCAGAGTCATGAAAGGACACTGCATTCAGGGAACAACAGCTAAGATGTTCATAGAGGCTAAAAAGCATGAGATTTGAAAGAAGACACATTTTATGTAGAATCAACAGAATTCAGTAAATGATTTGATAAAGGTGAAGTGGATAGCTGAGACAAGATCAAGATGTTTGTCAAAGTCGTATTTTAGGGGACTAGGACCATTACATGTGATGAGGAACAGAAAAGGAAGGGGAGTTGTTTTTCTGAGTGGGCTAGTAGTTAAGACATGTTGAGTTTGAGGTACTTGTTTTTATAAATAAACATATCCTACAGAGAACTGATAAAATGTGACTGGTATTCATAAAATAGTGCTGGGTTAGAGATGTAAGTGCAAAAGACATCAGTATTCACTTACTTGAAGCTATGGGAGTAAATTATATTATATACTCAAAGGACAGACAGAAGCTGGGTGTGTGTGTATGTGTGAGAGACAAAAAGAAATTGATAGAGCAAAGTCCAATATTCTTTTTTGACTGCTTGACATCCAGTCTCCACAGAGGTAGTTTAGATTCCCCTCTATGCATTAACATTCAGAGAACTCTGGCTTGAATAAGACAAAGAGATGAAAAGGCTATAGTTCATCCATTTCTCAGCCACTGCTGCCAAATTCTTACTCTTCTGTCTCAGTAAGGCATCTCTGGGGAGGTAACAATCTGCTGAAGTCAGTAAAGAAAATTCCATAGCTTTCATTGGTGAATTATCACTGACTACAGAATGTGACTTTGAAGTCCTTTAGAAGACCTAGCTAAAATCCCTTCTGCTCCAAATGATGCTTTTTTTCTTGTCTTTAATGAAGAAAAAAAAAAAACCCAGATACCCTTTTGCGTGTATTATAGAACTGTGTGTTTCTGGTATGGACAGTACGGGAAAGTAGATTTTTCAAGAAAAATAAAGTGGCTGATTGGAGGTCTTAGGGTTGACAGGGAAAAATGGGTGGTTAGAGGAAACTGTGAGACTCAATTCCTGGCATCTTAGAAAAACAGGTTTTTTTTTTTTTTCTAGAGGATATTTTTCAGTGCTTAAAAGCAGTTATTAAATCACTTCTTGCCAGACATGGGGGCACATGCCTGTAATCCCAGAGACTTGGGAGGCTGAGGCAGGAGAATTACAAGTTTAAAGACAGCCTGGGTAAATTAGCCAGATCTCATCTCTAAATACATACATACATACATACATACATATCCAGGGCTGGGGATACAGGTCAGTGAATAGAGCACTTGCCTAGCATGCACAAGCCCCTGGGGTCTATCCCCAGTACCACACACGCAAAACAAATTTACAAAATTTGTCTTACCAAATAAATTTATAAACATGTATAAAGAAACCATCGTACAGCTTATTTATTCTTTAATAATTATTCTTTGATAAATAAGCCAATCATTTAATGTCCCCCATTAAGAAATTAGTTAGCTGGGCACGGTAATCCCTGCACTTTGGGAGGCTTAGACAGGAGAATCACGAGTTCAAAACCAGCCTGAGCAATGGCGAGGCGCTAAGCAACTCAGTGAGAACCTGTCTCTACATAAAACACAAAATAGGGCTGCGGATGTGGCTCAGTGGTCGAGTACCCCTGAGTTTAATCCCTGGTACCAAAAAAAAAAAAAAAGAAATGAGTTAAGTTGGCATTTTTGTTTTGCTTTGTTTTTTTGTTTGTTAAACCATCCATGGCAAGTGGCTACTTCTGAGGGTCTGAAAACTTTATCTCCTCAGGTCAAATAACCTTGATTCTTTTACAAAGGCTTCCTCAGAATGCCTTTTCTATCCATTAATCATTTTATAGTACTTCCTTGATAGCTCACCAAATTCTCCACACTCATCTTAGTTGTTCTGATAGGATCACCTTAACTCTGATGAAAAACTGTGTTTAAGTATTTTTCAAAACATTCTGTTCTGTGAAAGGGATGTAAGCCCTTGAAAAAACATCTCCTAGTTAAAAAAAATGTCAGGGACTGTTGTTAAAGGAAGTGAGCTGCTCTGGGATATTAATTAAGTCCAGTTATTGTATCCAAATTAAACTAGTGTCTCCTAACTCCAACGAAAAAAGCAGGAAAGTGGAAGGAAGAGAAGAAATGCCAAAGAGAAAGCTGAAAATATCTCCTTAAGGAAAGAGAGAAAAGGGATTTTCATATGCTTAGTGGTATTACTTCCTTCAAGAAGCTATTCTTTTCTCTATAAATTCTGTCTGGTGGGGAAGGACAAAAATAACAGTGGAAGGAAACCTGAGAGCATCAAGAGTCTGAACAGGTGAATGTGGGCTTTCCAACTGGTTAGCTCCAATGGCCAAGGCTAGTGGAACAGCTTATTTGTGGCCAATGCAGTGTGCTTGATAGTTAATCACTGACAGAGGCAGACTCAGGTGATTTGGATACTGAGCAAGTTCCAAGGATGAAAACATGCTTTCAGAGGGAGCATTTTGATTTTATTTGAATTGAGACCTGGGGTGAGTTGATAAAACCAAAGTGAAGGAGTATTATAGCAGGTAGTGCTTTAATTGTTTATTATTTTTCAAAATTCCTCTAAAATTGCCTGCAGCTGTTGTTTAATGTCCAGCCAAGCTGTTTTAACATCAATATCTATGGGTTTTTTTAAAGGAAAGACATAATTTTCCTCTCTTCGTGATATGATAAAACAGAGAGCTTGACTTGTGTGAAGAGATCGAGTCTGGAAAAGCAGAAGGGAAAGAAAGCTAATACTTCTTCAGATGCTAAATTCCTAGTATCTTATCTACATGCTTTCATTTCATCCTCAAAAGAAATCACTGGAAAGGAAATGAGAAAACTGACTCAGAGATATTAAGGAACATGTCTAACATATCTCATCTTATATTGGTGTTCCTAGGTGCTCTCCTCAAGGTGTCATTAATTCATCAGCTATTTATTTATTCATCAAATACTATATTCCAGGCACTAGAGTCTTTTCCTAGAGATTAAGATCCTAACTTTTTGGAGCTTTACCTGTCCCTGTTGAATTCATCAACATTTGGGGAATCCTCTCTTTCAATCAATCTCTTGGCTTCCTGTTCTACATTCTATTATGTGCCTAATCAATGGCCATCCTTTTTGATGCATGCCTGTGGTCAAACCAAGAATGAGTCATTGAACAGGGAGAAAACAAACAAAATGATCAACCAGTCTTTTCCCTGACACAATCAACCAAATTAGTGTAGGAAAAAGCTATTAGGTCACATCCAGTCCACCCCTCTAGGGACAGAGCAAAACCACTCCTTATATTATGCTACATTATTTCTCAACGACATTGTCCTGTCTAATTGTAAATAATTATAAATGACTCAGCAGCAGGGTTTCCACTATTTCCTCTCAAAGATTAGCCCACAATCCAGTAATTTTCAGTGTCAAGATGGTTTCTCTGATAGTCAGCTTAAACAGTGCTTGTCTTGATTTCATCTAATTATGCTCTGATCTACCCTGTTCCCCATTCTTTACAATTCCTCTTTTGTTGCTGTATTTATACTCTTGAAATACAGCTACATGCCTAATACACCAATTCCCTCCCATCTCCACCATGGCTCACTGTTAAGCTACCCTCAAGAAAGAAAGCCTCAACTCCACACAACTTCTAGCCACCTAAGTATTTCTCACCTATGCAGAAAAACACCAACTAATTTCTTGTAGTTCTGGGGTTAGACCTTCCAGATACCTAACTATAATACTAGGCAGAGGAGTGGATGTCTAGAGAGCACAGATTATGTTTGAATTATCTCTTGTCACCTCCATATTTCTGCTCCTCTAGGGTTATAGGAACACTTCTTCAGAGACTTTTTTTCCTACCACAGATTTTGAGAGTAGCAGAAAAGATCCAATTTTCTCAAAAGAACATCTTAGGAGATTCTCTCTGGGTATACAATTCATTCATTCATTAATATTCAGCTTTTGCTAAAAACAACCAGTGTCATACCCTGTAAAAGTCATTATAGGTATATTCTGTGTATCTGGCATGTCTCTTTCCTCAAGGAATTTACAGTGTAATAAAGAAGATAAATATATTTCTCTCCTCCACTTATTCCCTGCCAATTTTCTTTCTCAAAAAATGTACTGGATCAGGTGCAGGGGTGCATGTCCACAATCTCGATGATTTGGGAGGCTGAGGCAGGAAGACTGCAAGTTCAAGGCCAGCCTCAGAAACTTAGTGAGAACCTGTTTTAAAAAAAATTTTAAAAGGACTGGGGATGTAGCTCAGTGATACAGCACCCTTGTATCCCCAACACCTCAAAAAAGTGTTGTTGTGGTAGCTCAATGGTAGAGCAATTGCCTAACAAGTGCAAAGCCCTGGGTTCATTCTTCAGCACCTTTCCCCTCAAATAAAGTTTACATTTAAAATTACTCACCTCTATTCATTCTTCATTAAAAATAAACCTCTACCCCTAATGTTTTAATGGAGGCTTATCTGCCAAAGTCAACCAATAACCTCTGAATTAGTGAACTCAATAGTCTTCTTTTCAACATTCATCTGACATGACTGTAATAATATTTAGCACCATTGATTCAGGGAATGCTCTTTCTATCCCTGCCCTTGCTTTCCATGATACTGCTGTCCCATATGTCTCTTTCCTCATCTGTGATCGCCCTTTCTTTTTCCTTTTACAACTCCTTTCTTCTCTCACTCTCAGCTAATGGCTTCCCCTTAAATTTTATTGTAAAAGAGAAGCATAGAGAGGAGAATTTCTTCTTCTTTCCATTGCTGTATCACTATCTTACTCTGATGTCCATCTTCATAATGTGGATGAATTGTCCTTATTCTTAGCAAAGTTCAATTCCACACTTCCACTCTCATCTTCCCAAAGACCTTGCTGCCGCAATTACTCCTTCCATTCTATCCCATCAATTTCTCCCTCACTACTGAATAATTTCCATCAGCAATCAAATATTTAATATTTGTGACTTAAAATTTCCCTGTTTTATCAAAAAAGAAACAAATTTAATCCTTGACAAATAAAAGTGTGAATATTTACTCTCATTGGCCCTCTAGCTAATACTCCATTTTTCTGTACTCCTTCACAATGAAACTCATAGGAAGACTTACTGTCTTTACTTCTTCAGCCCCTCCCCCCCATTATTTCAAGAAACTATCTACTCAGGCTTTTTTCTCCAACATTCCAGTGTCAAGGTTGTCAATGACCTCTGTGTTGGCAAAATCAATAGTCAATTCTCAGAATCAATGTCTCACTAATTTGGACACTGATGACTACTCCCACTTTCTTGAATCAGTTTCTTCACTTGAATTGTGGGACACACTACACTCTTTTGGTTTTCCTAGCACTGCACTGCTCACTTCTCAGCTTATTTTTCTGGTTGCTCTTCATCTGCCCTCTCTAAATATTAGCATACCCCAGGGCTGTGTCCAAGGAACTCTACTCTTTACTGTTTACACTTAATCTATTGGTGATCTCATCTAGTCTCAAAGCTTTGAGGATCAGAAGATCACTCCAAAAGTGTATGTATGTGTATGTGTGTGTGTGTGTGTGTGTATGTATTTACATATATAAATATATATATTTATATATATATTTAACCTCAACCTATTTCATGAAGTCCAATTCCTTTAATTTATTACTGAATATCAACATAGATAGACATCTCAAATTTAACATGTACAAAACCAAACAATTTCTTCCCAACATCCATCAAACTTGTTCTTCCTCTAGTCTTTCCCACCTAAGTAATTGATACCATCCAGTTATTCAACCCAAAACCAAGGAATCTTTTAATTCTTTTCCCACCTCTGTTCTGGCAACTCTGGCCAATTCACACTTTACCTATGAATAAATCCTCCAAATCCAATTCTAAATACAACTACTATTCACCATCACCATTACTAAAATCTAACTCCTAGAGGCTTCAGAGGGAACATGGCCCCAGTGACACCTTCATTTCAGACTTCTAGCTTCCTGAATTGTGAAAGAATTTCCGTTGTTTTAAAGCATCCAGTTTGTGGAACTTTGTTATGGCAGCGCTAGGAAACTAATACAGAGGTGACATAAAATAAGAACCGAATGGAATCCATTGCTTGAAATAATTAACAGGTCACTGGTAATGTTGAACAATCACTTGAGGGATATGGTGGAGGACTATGTCAGATTGTCAGGTTGTGTGAATGGGAGATTAAAGAGTAGAGCCAGTGAATGGAGATGGCTTCTCAAAGTAGTTTAGCTATGAAAGAAAAGAATAAGGGGCAAATAACTAAAAATGAACATAGGTCCAGGGAACATTTTCAAAATGAGAAGCACCTGAGCAGGTTTGTAGACTTAAGGAAAAAACCTAGGGCAAATGGGATAACAGGCTGACAATATCTGAATAAAAGAATATAGTAATTAAAGGATACTTTCTTTTTTAAGCTATATTTTCTTGGTGCATTATAATTTCACATAATAGTGGGATTCATTATGCCATTTTTGTATATGCATATAACATAATTCAGTCGATCTCATTTCCCAGTACCTTTCCCTTTTCATCCCCTCCCCGCCCCCATGATTCACTACTGTACTCCACTGATATTAAAGGAGAAGTATTTCTTAAGGAAGTGAAGGGGAGTGAGGTCCAGGACATAGAAGAATAGTATATATTCAAATGAGAAGATTAACTCTTTTAAGACATAGCCCTTTGGGTTCCAGGAATATAAGGATAGAAAAAAGTCACTTAGACCAATCTATACAGGGTAATAAATGCTTGGATGAAGTATTTGGACTTATTTCTGGAGGCAGTTGGGGCTTTTTTGAGAAAAGGAATGACATGACCCAAGCTAAGCACAATAGAGATCTCACAACTCATGAGGTTTACCCGAAGCACAATTATTGCTGATTGAAATAAATACTGAAATGTACTTTAGGAAGATTAATTTGGCAGAAGTGCAAAGAATGGGTTGGAGGGCATCCAGACAAGAGGTAATGAGTCCCTGGCAGTAGCAAGAAGAAGGCAAAGGAGATTGATGGGATGGATATTAGAAACGCTGCAGAGGGAGCTCAGAAAGGACTCAGGGACTATTGGAGATAAAAGAGTGAACTGAAGAGAACTCTACAATTATAAGCTTGACTTATAGGGACAGGAAAATGCCACATCCAAAAAGTACAAATATCAGGACATTGAGGGGTAAGAGGTATTGCACATTTGGGAAGTCTGGAGCTTAGGAAGAAGGAAAATGGGGGAGAGATCTGGAAGTCTCCTATATCCAGGGGAGAAGTGAAATACCTGGAAGCAAATCAATTCATAAAAGAAGAGTTGGCCGAGGTAAAAGTTAAGGTAAAGGATGGAATCACAAGCCGACTGTAGGTAAAGGAAAGAGATGTTTCCCTCAAATGCAGGAAAGCTTCCTAGAGGAGGTAACACATTTGACACATCCCAGAAGTGGTGGAAAGCGAGCTGTACCTATGCCAATCAGATACTGCTGGTTCTTGTGATACCTCTGTCACTTCCAAGCTGTGTGGACTTAGGAAAATCCTTCCTCATTCTAGGCCTTAGTTTTATCCCCTATAAAATGGAGTCAGTAAGTACAGTGATTACAGAGACCTCTTTTAGCTCTAACAATACATTTCCCTTTAATTGGAGCTTTGACCTTGGTGTATAGCTGGTCTTTGATTTAGCAGAGTAGTAGAAAACATTCTATGTCAAGGAAAAACATAGAAAAGGCAAAAAGAAGATCTGAGGGTGTCACTCAGTGATAGATTACTTGCCTAGCATGCATAAGGCCCTGGGTTCCATCTCCAGCACATACACACACAAACAAGAAAGGAAAAGAAAGAATAAAAAAGGCAAAAAAGTACATTTGACTTATTTCACTTAGTATGATAGTCTCCAGATCCACCTATTTACCAGCAAATGTCACAAAGTCATTCTTATTTATGGCTAAGTAATATTCCATTATGTCTCTCTCTCCCCCCCCCACACACACACATCATATATCACATTTTCTTTCTTAAAAAAACCCCAAGGTTGAATATTCTCTTTGATGTGTGGGTGCTAACACACAACAAGGGAAGAGGGGAAGAATAGAAGTTCAGTGGATTAAACAAAGGAGAACAAAAGGAAGGGAGGAGAATAGGAATAGGAAAGGCAGTGGAATGAATTGGACCTAACTTTCCCATGTACATATATGAATACACCACAGTGACTCTCACCATCATGAGATCCACCAGACTTGGATCCTAATTAGTATAAAATATGTTCCATGTTTGTATAACTATGTCAAAATAGACTCTATACTTGTGTATAACTAAAATGAACAAATACAAATTTTAAAAAATGTTATATAAAAGAGAAGTAAATTGTTTTAGAACTATTTTTATTTCCACAACTGGAGCTATCTAACCTAATTATTATTCTTATTGACAATTATTAAGGTACTATGGGATTGAAAAAACAACTGGGCTATGCTGGCAAAAGCCAGCCATTAAAAAGAAATTTATACAGTGAAGTATCATACTCCCTGCTAAAATCAGTCCTGAAAGATAAGCACTGTCTTCTTTTTATTTACTCAGGAAATAAAAAGGTACGAAATGGCTACTCTGTTTCATGTAACTTCGTGTATTTACCTAAAAATAATTTCCATGAGGGCAAGATTTGCTTTTAAATCTGTTGCATTAATTGCTGTCTCACTAATACCTGAAATAGCACTCAGTACATACTTGGCACTCAATAAATGTTTGTTTGAATTACTTGAAAAAATATATGTATATAATCTCATTTAATCTTTATAATTAACTTGCAAAAGTGGCATTAGTATTCTCATCATACCAATGGGAAAAAATGACAAGTGGTTATGTAAATTTAGTTGAAGTCACATAACTATTAGAAGTCATGCTGGGAACAATGCAACAGATAGTAATCTACACGTGACAGGAAAGTGTCTTATTCTCCATGGTATCTTGACAACTAACTCAGTATCTAGATTCCAGTAAGATTCAATAAATATGTTGTGACTAGAAGCAAACAAGAAAGCAAGCAAGCAATTGCATGCTTGTGTGAACCCCAATACTATTCATCTTTCCCCTATACCAACCATATCATGGTCCAAATTTAAAAGAGTAATTGAAACATAAGAACTCATCAATTTGCTTACCATGCTTGTTGGTTGAAATACTCTGTGATTTTTTAATTCTTTCTCACTTGTAGACCAAGATGGCTCTCTTTCAGGCTTTTAGACTTTTAGATAGAGTCACAAGGTCTTTTTGGAGGATGTTTTACACCAAGGGGCCAGAAAACTTATGCTGTAAAGGGCAAGGTAATAAATATTTTAGGCTTCATAGACCATATGGTGTCTGTTGCAACTACTCAACTCTGCTACTGTAGGGTAAAAACAGCCACAGACAAGTCATAGATGGATGAGTATTCCCATGTTCTAATAAAATTTTATTTGCAAAAACAGATGGCAGGCCAGAGTTAGCCACAGGCTATAGTTTACCTATCCCTGCTTTTTAATATTACTTTGATTTTTCTATCACTTGTCTTTTCCAGCCCTTGTCTAACATTGTGCCAACCATAAGGCTCCTCCTACCCCATGACAGAACAACTTCACTTGTAATAAGTTTTAATCATTTTAGCCTTTCCATTGAATTGAAGATAGCATGGGAGGTTGGCAGTTGGCCTGGACAAGGGTCTAAGGTATGGCACTTTCTTTTCATAATCGTCATGCTGGTCAAAGACTTGCTCATCAGGTACACATGATAAAAACTGTATTTTTCTTTGTGTTCAGTGCACCCAGAATGGATCAGATACTTAAAAACAATCTCACAGCAGGCTGGGGATATAGCTCAGTTGGCAGAGTGCTTGCCTCACATGCACAAGGCCCTGGGTTCAATCCCCAGCACCACAAAATAAAAATCTCACAAATAACAATACTCATAAGAGAATGAATGCAATGCCAAATGCCAATTTAGATGACTGTGAAAAATAGAGCTATCAAATGAACCAGATACTCATATTTCCTACATCCCTACATCAGGATATGGGCAGAACAGCCCTGAATCTTTAATATTTCCCTATCAGGATGTGTAAAAAAATAATTCCTAAGTTCTTCCTGTGGACCATACAATGCACTATATCTTGGGGACACAACAGTGAATACAGAACAGTCCTTCCCCTCATGGTTCTTCTAGTCCCAGGGTCAAAAATATTTTTCTGTACAAAGCCAAATAATAAATATTTGTAGGCTTTTTGAGCTATACAGTCTTGGTCACAACTACTCAACTTTGCCATTTTAATGCAAAAGCAGCATAGACAGCCGGGTACAGTGGCGCAAGCCTGTAATCCCTGCACTTTGGGAGGCTGAGACAGGAGAATCGCGAGTTCAAAGCCAGCCTCAGCAATGGTGAGGCACTAAGCAACTCAGTGAGACCCTGTCTCTACATAAAACACAAAATAGGGCTGGGGTTGTGGCTCAGTGGCAGAGCTCTTGCCTCGCACATGTGAGGCACTGGGTTCGATACTCAGCACCACATAAAAACAATAATAAAAAACAAAACAAAGATATCGTGAACATGTATAACTAAAAAATATTAAAAAAAAAAAAGCCAGCTTCAGCAATGGCGAGGCGCTAAGCAACTCAGTGAGACCCTGTCTCTACATAAAACACAAAATAGGGCTGGGGATGTGGCTCAGTGGTTAAGTACCCCTGAGTTCAATCTCCAGTACCAAAAAAAAAAAAAACCAGCATAGACAGTAAATACATGAATATGTGCAATTCTTTTTCAATTAAAACCTTATTTATGGGCATTAAAATTTTAATTTTACATAATTTCACATATTACAAAATATTAACTATTCTTATTTTTATTTTTCCCAATCATTTAAAATATATTTAACAATAAACAACATTCTTACAGTAAGCCATAAAATATCAGGGTGTGGGCTGGATTAGCCCATGACTATAGTTTGCAAAAATCTGGTCTAGTCTAGTAGGAAAAATAAATTCTGAAATAAACTCTTTGGTAAAACGTGATAAAGGCTAGCATTCTATAGGAGCTAGAGAAAGGCCACCTATATCAAGCCAAGGTGTCAAAGAACACATCCTAGAAATGACCACCCAAGGCTGAGCATGTGAATGTTAAACCAGACATGGTGGTGCAGGCCTGTAATCCCAGCAGCTGAGGAGCCTGAGGCAGGAGGACTGCAAGTTCAAAGCCAGCCTCAGCAAAAGCAAGGCACTAAACAACTTTTTGAGACCCTGTCTCCAAATAAAACACAAAATAGGCCTGGGGATGTGGCTCAGTGGTTGAGCACCCTTAGGTTCAATCCTGGGCACCAAAATAAAAATAAAAACAAATGCAAAAACCATGTGAATGTTAATATGAAGGTATTAATGGGGGAAAAAATAAAATGGAACAGGACAACTGTGTAATCCCAGCACTTTGGGAGGCTGAGACAGGAGAATCGTGAGTTCAAAGCCAGCCTCAGCAACGGCGAGGTGCTAAGCAACTCAGTGAGACCCTGTCTCTACATAAAACACAAAATAGGGCTGGGGAAGTGGCTCAGTGGTCGAGTACCCCTGAGTTTAATCCTTGGTACTAAAAAAATAAGAAAGAAAAAGGAAAAAGAAAAGAAAATGAATGCTCTAGGTAGAAAGGAGAGAATTAATAGCCACAGAATTGATAAACAGCATGATATTCTTAGAGAATGGTTATTACTCCAGCATAAAAACAAGATGTGCCAGATGAAGTTGCAGGCGTGGGTAGGAATGAGGACATAAAATGACATATATTGTGTCTCTGGACAGTGAAGGCCACTGACAAGTTTTCAGCAGGGGACTGATATAATTGAATCTGTGTTTTGGATTCATCTCTGTGGCAAAACCTTGGCAGACAGATCTGCAACAGCTGAGAGGTGACTGAAATAGTTCAGGGGAGAGATGATGAGGGCCTGAACCAGGGCAGTAACGGTGGAAATGGAGAGAAAAGAATGGATTCTAGAAAAGTCTGAAAGATAAAATCAGCATGGTTCAGTGAGGGAGAGCAAGGAGTCAGAATGACTCATAGGTTCCTCACTTGGATGGCTGGGTGGATGATGGTAGCACCAACTACTATTGGCAGGGGAGAGAGTTTAACAGAGTACATAACAAATTCAGACTTATACACATTGCATTTCCATTTTCTCTGGGTTTTGCTACTTGGCTGCTGAATATAAGAATCTGAATTTGGTAGGAGGAGATTGAAATGAGAGATACAGTCATTAGCACAGAGGTGATAGTTAAAACTATGAGTGCATGGGGTACCTTAGATTAAATGAGTAGAGTCAAGAGAGGCATGGACCAGGGTGGTCAAAAGGAAGCTAATAGAATAGGAGGAAAAATATTTGAGGCCTTGATGATATAGAAGAGCAAGTATAAAGAGAATGAGGTATGAGAAAGCTAGGTAGGGAAAAGGTTGTTATCAGAGAGTTGAAGTTAATTTTTCTCAACTGATTCCTAAAAATTAAGACCTATTACCTCAAAGCAGTGCTTCTCAAATGATCAGTGTTTAGCTGGAAAGCTTATTAAAAACAGTGTGAAAGCTGGCCTCATGGCACACGCCTGTAATCCCAACTACTTGGGAGGCTGAGGCAGGAGAATTGCAAGTTTGAGGCCAGCCTCAGCAACTTAGCAAGGCCCTGTCTCATAAGAAAAAAGGGTAAATGCAAGGGATACATCTAAGTGGTGAAGCACCCCTGGGATCAATCCGCAGTACCACAAAAACAAAACAAAAAACCCTAAAACCTACAATGCCGGAAATCATCCCCAGAGTTTTGACTCAGTGTGTCTATAAGTCTGTGGTATTGCCCAATAATTTGCATTTCTAGCAAGTTCTTAAGTCATACTCACCAGTGTGTTTCATTTAGGAACTTGCTAGAGATACTTACAGGGGCTCTAAAATGCCAATTGTATGAAACATATTAACTTCTCTCTTACGCAACTAAAATATTCCTAGTTATGTATCATCCTTGAGAAAAGTGAAACGATAGTTACAAATTATTTTGTGTGCTCTGATGCAGATGAAGAATACTGATTGAGAAATGCTGGATGCGTCAGGGGTCCAGAGAGCAGGAACCATAACTACGTTGTTCATGATTAAATTACCAGACTCCAACGTAGGTCTGATATTCAATGAATATTTCTTGACTCAAATGTTGGCAGGGACTGATACAGTCAGGGAAGTGAGCTGCTGACATAGGTTTGCTCACTGAAGTTAAGATCAGGGCTCCATAAGACTATGAAGTTTGTAACTCTCTATAGGACAATGAAATCTTTCAGTATGACAGCTGAAATTGAGTTAGAGAAGATGACATTAAAGAAGGTGCCAAAGTATAAAATGGGAAAATGACCCAGAGGCTGATAGGTGACATGACAAAGATAAAACTTGTTCCTTTGAATTTCAAAAATGAAAGGAGAGCTGGGGGTGTCTCAGTGGTAGAATACTTGCCTAGCATGTGTGAAGCCCTGGGTTCCTTCCCTAGCACTATAATAAATAAATATATAAATAATAATAATGAGTGGATCTTGCATGAAGGTGGAAGAATAACTGTTTGGAAGTTGTCTATGAAGAGCATGCCTAAACCAGGGAATGTGAATATACTATTCATTAAATATGTCTTGCTCTTTTTAAAAATTATGCAGCAGTGCCATAAGACTATCTACACATCAGAAAATACTTGTATACACATGTTTTTCTGTATGGTTTTGTCATTTCCTCCATATACATCCTCTTTGTGTCATGCATATTTCTTCTTTTTCTTTTTGGCACAAGGGATTGAACCCAGGGGTGCTTAACCACTGATCCACATCCCAGCTCCTTTTTATATTTTATTTAGAGACAGGGTCTCACAAAGTTGCTCAGGGCCTTGCTAAATTGCTGAGGCTGGCTTCGAACTCACGATACTCCTGCCTCAGCCTTCCCAGCTGCTGGGATTACAGGCATGTGCCACCGTGCCCAGCACATATTTCTTCTTAAGGGCATTCCCCAATATGTTATGTGTTTGGTTGCTGTTGCGAATGGGGGATATTTCTTCATATAGCTTCCAAACTGGTTGTTGTGTTCTATTGTTGACTTTAAATTTGTGCGTCTTTGACTTCTCCTTTGAACTAGTTATAACACCTTGCACTTTCCTCACTAGAGTTTAATAAAATCTTTAACATATGTTCATTTTTATATCTGTATGAGTCGAAGTTTTACCCATTTAAAATTATTTTAATACTTGTCCTGGATTGTTATTGTCCTATATTATTGAATTAGATTTCATAGGATATCATTTATATACCTTGCATGTAAATTCAACAAATTAGATATAATATTCTCTTTTGGAGCAATCTGTTGGGTTTTGGTGTCAAAGTAATGCTTGCTTCAAAAACATAAGTCTGCTGGACTAGTAATAGGGGATTGAGGAGGAGGGAGGAGGGATGAAATAAGAGAAGAACAGAGGAACGAATCTGACCTAACTTTCCTACGTACATATGTGAATATATCACAGTGAATCTCACCATCATGTATATTCACAAGACACTAACTAAAAAACAGCAACAACAAAAACTAAAAGTAAATAGCAGAAAGATCAATAGAGTAGATGGAAGGAAACAGCAGGGAGGGAGGGAGGAGGGAAAGGGGAAGTTCTGGTGACTGAATTAGAACAAATTATATTCCATGCCTCTATAATTATGTCAAAATGAATCCCAATGTTATGTATAACTAAAGAAAACAATAAGAAGGAAAAGAAGGATGACTACCAAAAATATGTAAATAACTGTGCAACATTTTCAAATCTATAACATTTTTACAGAATTGCATTTAGCTATTCATAGAAAATTTTAGGGAAGGCATTGATAAAAAATATCTGGGCTTAATGTATTTTTTAAAACTTCTCTTCAATTATTATTTTCAGTGTTTATACTGTTACAAATCTATTTGGTTTTCAACATCAATGGTTTTTATTAGACATTTTTAAATTTTCTGAGATTTTCAGATTTACTAAGGTACAGTCATAGTGTCTCTTTAAATTCAAAAATTTTCTTTGTTGTTATATCGCATTTATCATTTAAATTTTTTTTATAATTCATCTTTGTTTTCTTGATTAAATTTGCTGGAAGCTTATCTACTTAATTCATTCTCTCCAAAAGGAATCTAGCCCTTGGCTTCATACTATATTGAATTCTTATTCATGTAATTTCATTCTTCATTTTTAATAAAATATTTAAGGTTATGAATTTACTTCTGAATACTGATCTCAAAGTTTTGATATGTCATGTCATTATCTCATTTTTATTACTTTTATTAGTCTACTAGTGTTTATTTGAGCTAATACTAGCATTTAGTGTTCTGAAATATTCAAGGAAATGAAGATTTTTGTTTAAATTTGTAAATATTGTATATTATTATCAAGGCCAATGTGATTTCTATTTTTAAGAGTTTCCAAAAGTCTTTGTGGCATATGTGGTCATTTTTTTAAGAAAATGTTTTCTTAACATTTTAAAAGAGTTTTGTATGCACTGTTAAATACATTTCTGAAATTTATTTGATTGAATGAATTATGTTTTTCAAATCTTTTACATATTTATTTTCAGTCCACATTGTCATAGTTAAATCATGTTAATGTCTCACAGACATTTCCATAATTTTTATTTTTGTACTGCAAAGTATTTTTGTTTACATATTTAGATGCCATTTTTTGCAAAAAATGGTTTATGAATACAATATCTTCAAAATGGTTTGCATCTTCTATCAATATAAAATGAATCTCCTGAGAATAACATGATTGTATGATTATTATTCCTGTTTTCTTTTTCACATAGAGAAATGACATGCTCAGAAACCTATTTGGAGAATGGATTGATTGGAAAGAGGTGAGACTGAATGCTGAGAAGCCAGTGGGAAGGCTCTGAAAATAGTTCAGGTGAGAAATCGTGAGTGATTGAACAAAGGCAACAGAGAGGATTTTCAGCAGATTAAAAACATCAAGACTTGAAGTTACTTGGACTGCAGGGGGTGAGGAAAGGGAAAAGTTGAGGATACACCTAGACTTCTGACTTGACCATTATTGAAAAGGCAATATAGGAGGAAGAGCTGGGTTGACTTTTCAAAATAGGTGATTTTCTGAATTTCCTTCTCTTTATGTTCATTCTCAAAGGACTCAAGGCCAGACCTAAGGCTCAGTATTGGGTCTTTGTCAGTTCATCGCTTACTCAAAGCAAAGTCCTTCTACCTTTGTACAAAACACTAGGATGAATATTCATAAATTACGTGGAAAAAAACCATTTTAATGTGTTAACAGCTCTTTCATAAACTTGAGGAAATAAAACAGACTATACAAGAAGGAATTAATTTCCTATGCCATGCCCAGGGTAGTCCATATGTGTAGGTTAAGTTTTCCACAAGAGGGCAGCATCACCTCATAAATTATGCATTGAATGCCTCCACCAATAGGGGCTGAGGTGGGGGGCAGAAAGGGTAGACAATGTAGGTTCAGGAAGCCATAGGGCCTGCCACACTATGAAAATCCAAGGCCCTGCTATCTCCAAGGCCCTAATTATCACCACTCCTAGGTGACTGGTAGTGGCAGATGTTGCTACTGCAAGGAGGAAAAAGATATGGAGCTTGACAAAGAAGGATGGGTGGGTGAAACAAAGAAATCCACACACTCCTATGACTGGCTCAGAAGCTACTCTGGATGGTGCCCATACTCCCTCCAAGTGCTAGTTATCTCTACAACCAGCATCTCACAGGAGCCTGCATTTCTTGTTCGGATCTTTACCACCCCTAATGGTTTCCCAGCAAATTACACTCTCAGTAGGTTAGATTGCAAAGCATACTGTGGTTCTGATGTGCTCTCCATTTAATAATGTTTGGTTACTCCAGTTATGCTCCTTTAAACCCTAGGGAAAGGAATGAAACTAAGATTCCCAGAGAACTCATTATGTAAAAGGCATTTTGTATAAAATGTCTCATTTAATCATCATAATAATGCCATTCTATTAGGAATGACTATTTCCATGTGACTAAAACAGGAAGTTGCATACATGAATCTATACAAAATACAAAAACTCTTATTAAGCTTCTCCTCCAAGTTCCTCAAAAGACTCAGAACAGAACCACCATATCTATACTACTTCTTGATAGTTATCCAAAACATTAGTCAGAATACTATAGCAATATATGCATACCCATGTTTATAGCAGCAAAATTTATAATAGGTAAGTTATGGAACCAGCCTAGGTATTGTCCAGAGACTAATGGATAAAGAAAATATTATATATATATATATATATATATATATATATATATATATATATATATATATATGGCAATGGAGTTTTATTCAGCCATAAAAATGTTATTATGCCATTTGCAAGAAAATGGATGAAATGGAGAACATCATGTTAAGTGAAATAAATCACACTCAGAAAGTCAAGGGTCATATGTTTTCTTTGTTATGTGGAAGGTAGAAAGGAAAAAGAATAAAAAAAATATCTCATGAAAATAGAGGAGAACAACAGAGTAGAGAATGGGGATCAGGGGGAGGGAGGAGGGGAAGGTAAGGGTCTGAAGTTGATCAAATTATGAATATGTATGAATGTGTCACAATTAATTCTAGTATATATAATTATTATGCACCAATACTTTTTTAAAATCTATCTTTTCAATAAATCTCATTTAAAACTTAAACCATGACCAATCCAAGACTAAATCAGTGATAATGTTATTGCTCAAAACAAGATATTACTTAACATGCCACCTCTTATGCAGGTACATACATGTGTAGGCATGACTTAATATTACATACTATAAGGCAATACAATAAATCAATGGGATGCTATATAACCTCCCTTTTTAACCACAATCCCTTTCCCTCTAAGTATTCTCTCTTCAGGATAAATGATTTGGATATAGGAGCATGAGGACAATGGAATAATAGAAGGAAGTTCTCTTTTTCGAATTTTGTTGACCCAGGGATTTATGGTCCTGGTCATTGAGATAAGGAACTTGGGTAGATAAGATGATGTGTTAATTTTGAGCATGTTGTGTTTTAAATGCTTTGGAGACACTTCATTCTAAATGTCCAGTTGGAAGTAGATTATGTCACATGGTACACAAGAGAGATAGTCATCCACAGATACAAATTAAAGCTACAGGATGGGGTGAGACTTTCCACAGTATATTAATGAAGTTAGAAAGGGTGGAATTGGGAAAACACCAACTTTAAGGGACAGTCAGAGAAATAGCATATAGTAAAGAGCCTGGTTAAGAAATGGACAAAGAGATAGGAAAAGAACGAAGCACCAGGGAATCTGGAAAGTAAGCATTTCATAAAGGAGAACACAATCTAGGAATTGATGATATCAAATGTCATGCAGAAATCATATTTGATGAAGATTGAGAATAATCCATTGGTTTTGAAAAATAGGAGATAATTTGTGTATTTTGACAGAGTTGTTTCAGTGACGTTCTGAGGATGGAAAGCTAGATGATAAGTGGAGAGGTGGAGACAGTGAATACAGAATCTGAATTTGAGGCTAAGTTTGAACCAAAGGAGAAAGATGGAGCAGTAGTAGCCAGAGAGAGAAGTAGGATCATAGGAAGGTGTTTCTAAATTTTTCTCTAATAAAAATAATTAAGATGGAAGAACTTAGGCATGTGTCTGGAATAAAAGAAACCATCCAATACAAAGGGAAAAGTCCAGGCTGTGGCTGTGTCTCAGTGGTAGAGCACTTGCCTAGCATGTGTGAGGCACTGGGTTCAATCCTCAGCACTGCATAAAAGTAAATAAATAAAATAAAGATATTATGTCCATCTACAACTAAAAATATATTTAAAAAACAAGACAAAACAAAGGGAGAAGTCTGAGCTCAAGTAATACAATGTAGAGATGCAGCAGCAAAATGAAAGGCCATGGGACTAGGGATGTGGCTTGGTGGTCAAGTGCTTGGCTAGTATGTGCAAGGCCCCAGGTTCAATACTGGAACCTAGTACTGGAAAAAAAACAGACACATGGACTAAGCATAATGACTATTTCCAACAATGTGCTTCCCTTCTTTCTGCTTATGTCATTGCACTTACCTGGAGTGTCTCCCTCTCTGATGGTTTGTTATTCAAATTCTACCTACCCTTTAGCTCAAAGTCCATGTCCTTTATAGAGTCTTAGCCTATCAATCTAGTCTGAAGTTATCTCTTTTTCTTCTTTTTTTAAAATATTTTTTTTCAGTTATTGATAGAACTCCATGTTTATTTATTTATATGTGGTACCGAGAATCAAACCCAGTGCCCTACACATGCTAGGCAGGCACTCTACCACTGAGCTACAATTCCAGCCCTCTCTTTTTCTTCTTAACAGCAATTTCTATCTGAACAATCCATTTAACAATCACACACCACCCTGTGAAACCTCCTTTACTGCTTTCTTTAAAAAAGGCATTGCTAATCAGTTGGTCATATATGTGTCTTTTCTCCACTTTTAGACTGTACAGTCCTCAAGGGCAAGGTTTCTATCTTAGAATTTGCCACAGTCCCCAGAGTGTCTACCATGAGTGGCAATAGGGTCTCTTTAACATTCTGTTTATATCAAAATGAACCCTATGATTATGTACAAGTATAATGCACTTTTAAAAAGCCCTCTGTTGATATGTAGTTGAACAACGGCAGCCTGTTATGAAGGAGATGGAAAAATTCTGGCTTAGGTAGGCCCTTAGTGTGTACAGAACAATTTAGTCTCCTGACAGTAAATAGGGAAACTGAGTCTTGCAGAGGCAAAATAAATGTATCTGAAGTGATATAGCTGGTATATGGCAGTGCCAGGATTTGCACCAAACATCCTTTCTCCTATGCCAGTCTGCTTTAGTTGTCCACAAAAGTCTGTCCATGTCTCTCTCCTTGATGATAACAACAAAAGCGTGACTCTATTGAGGCTTTTATATCAACCAAATATGTCAGTGGCCAGAATGGCAGCTATCCAAAATACCAGCAACAATAAGTGCTGGCGAGGATGTGGAGAAAAAGGTACACTTAAACATTGCTGGTGGGATTGCAAGTTGGTGCAACCAATCTGGAAAGCAGTATGGAGACTGCTTAAAAAACT
>CM053417.1:83164988-83245373 GCA_028644305.1 Xerus rutilus | reverse complement strand
AATTTTTTTCTATTTGCCTCAACAAATGTTTTCAGTGAATAGTGTGTACAGCTTCTGATAATTTGTTTTTTTTCTGTTATGTTTGCTAACATGTATTAAAATGCAACTTTTGGGAAAAAAATAAAATAAAAAAAAATATTACAATAAAAAAAAAATATGTCAGTGGCCTCTGCACCTGTACCTTACCTCCTGACAATCAGCTTGAGGATCCGGAAGGAGCCTTTGATGAGGATGAGAGCTTCTTGGCGGGAGCCATACAATGGAGTGCCATTGATATTCACCAGCTCATCACCAGTCCTCATCTTCTGGGACAAGGCTGCCTTGCCTCCATCTTCAATCTGTGTTGCAGAGAACAAAATAGAAAGCAGGTGGTGAGGGGACTTCCTCCCCATAATTCTACTTCCTGGCTCCTCCCAATCTTGGAGCCACAGGTAGGATAGGAAATGACTCCAGGCAGCTACTGGGAGCAGCTGAGTTGATTACAGGCCATTGTTTACTGAAGGCAAGGCTTGGGCAAACCTTTGAGGGAGGAGCCAACTCAGTAATAATGCAATTCCTGCCTGGAGGAATGAACAGTCCATCTGGGAAGACAAACACTTCTAAGCTGGGCGCAGGGCACACACCTGTAATCCCAGTGGCTTGGGAGGCTAAGGCAGGAGTATCATGAGTTCAGAGCCAGCCTCAGCAACTTAATGAGGCCCTAAGCAACTCAGAGAGACCCTGTCTATTAATAAAATATAAAAAGGACTGGGAATGTGGCTCAGTGGTTAAGCATCCCTGGGTTCAATCCCTGGTACAAAAACCCCACAACTAAAACAAACAAAATTCTCACTTCTAAAACAGAAAGTGGCATTTGGAAGGAACCTCAGAGTAAAGCTAAAGTAGAAACATGGCACTGCAAAATGCACACAAAATTAGAACCAGATGAGATAGGCTTCAATGAAATTTGGCAAGTCCTTTCCTATCTGTGTGCAGACTTTGAAGTCTGATAAACTTGACTTTGAATTCTGGCGCTACTACTTTGTAGCTATGTGATCCTAAGCAAGTTACCTAATACCTATGTCTCAATTGCCTCATGTGTGAAGTGTAGATAATAAGAATACCTGCCTCAGTGGGTGGTTAGTATTGGAATTGTCTGGGAGCAGTAAGTCCTTAAGAAATATGATTTCAGATTATTATAATAAGGGGGTTGACTGAAGCCCTTGAAGGTGGCTCCTAGCTCAACATTCTGCAAATGTACTTGAAAATAAAAAAGATATAAAGTAGGCATGAACAAAATAGCTGCTTACTTATCGATGTCTATTCAAGTGCCTAAGCACAGTGCTTCCAGTCCTGGCACATGTGGGCATTCAGCAAAAACTGGGAATATGGTTGTTTACTGTTCCACCATAACATACAGATTTATGTTGATGAATCTGGATGAAAAGGTTGTCAGGCCAGGCTATTGAAAGCAAATCCAGAAGTAATAGTTATTGGGGTAGGCAAAAGCAAAATAGAATGACTCCAAGTTTTCTTGCTATGGCTAATTTTATATGTAACATTCCTTTTAACACAAAGGTGTGTTCTGCCTATTAGAATATCAATTCCATTCATGGTGAAAGGAGACATATATCTATTAACTCATCTCTCAAGTATTTAGTGAATTTTTATTATGCATAGAGCAACATATCAAGTGCTAGAGATACAGAAATGAACAACATGCATATCTCTTAGTCTCAGAGTTACTGTCTAATGTTTAGGGAGATGGTCTGGAAAAATGAAATCCACAAAGGAGCTAAAGATGATTAAATTGTACAGACATTAGGGGAAAGTACACTTTAAAGGGGGCAACTAAGAGCTCATCTTCACTGAAGGTGGGTTTACACTTACTTCTACTCTTGTTTTAATCTTCCTGTCAGTCTTCTGTGGCATCTCCCCAGTCTATCCTCACACTCTGGAAGTTAGAATATTGCTGAGTTTTAGATTGGTCAGCTCATGTGTAATTTGGCAGATAAAATCTGAGTGTAGAGAAAAATGTTAATTCAGGATTTTTAAACCCCCATCAAATAAATTGAACTTCTGGATGAAATCACAGGCTTGTTAAATGTTGCTAACCCAACATTTTTAAAATTAACCTTTGTCTGAAAAATCATAGGTTGCTAAGTGACATTAAAGACATATTTGAAGATATATGTATAGTTCAGTTTCCAGTACAAATATATATAGATAGATAAAGATATATAGATATATGTGTACATACACATATGTATATATGTACATACATATAGATAAATGTATATATACATACACACACACACACCTGGGCCAGATATATATATGTACACACACATATATACATATGTATATATGTGTATATGTATATATGTGTGTGTGTATATATATACATAGCTTTGTGAGTATATATACATAAATATATCTATATACACATACATACATATATACATATATGCATATATATAGATATATATATCACACACAGCTGGGATATATATATATATATACATATATATACACACACACACACACACACACATACACATATGTATACGTGTGTGTGTGTTTGTATAGCTTTGTTCTGGGCCACCACTCAAAACAAAGCAAGCCAATATTGGTAAATGGGAAACAACTCTCAGTAAATTAATTAGGATTATACTCTTACTTCCATTGCCATTACCAATGTTACTTCACAGACATTGCTGCCTGCTGGGAGAAAAAAAATAAAGGGAAAAGGAAAGCAAAGTACGGTACTTGAATCTCATAAGTTTTATTTGAATGACTCATTACTGTGGCATCCACAGAAGGCCCTCAGCATCAGGCAGAACTTTCAACATGGATCAGCCATTTGAAAGGGCTTCCTGAGGCTAACAAAGAACCATAAACAGGAGTCTAACTAATGAATGCTAATAGATTTTCCCTGTTGATGTACATTAGCCTTAATTCACTCTTACCCATTTTTTTTATTCATACAACTCAATTATCCATATTACTGTTACTCATAACAAGTCTTTCCTTCAATATGTATTGATATTAAGTACCGCCTTTGGTTAATTAAGCACTAGGTTACATCAGCAAGATCTCTGTTTATTCTCGGCCAGAAAATCAAAGAGGGAAACCTTTTAAACTAAAATGCTTAATTACTGCTGCAGCAAAAGCTCAGACAGTTTGCATTACCTACTGCCACTTTAGCTGCCACTACCTGAGACCTTGCAGAGATTCATTCTTGAATTATAGCCACAGGTTGACTGTGCCCCTTTTTCTGTTCCATGGCCCTTCTCAGTCACCAGCAGCATCTTCCTCAGGATGGATATGGTGAGTGTACTAATGCTACAAGTTTGAGGGTGCTCAAATAAGAAACCAGCAAATTTGGGGTACTAAGCACAATCCCAGAGTCCAGAGGATCCAGATCAGGAAGGAGACTCCATTTGGTTGGAGATCCTTAGGACTATACACCAAACTAGCCCTTTTCCAGATGCAGGGTATTTACTGAGTTGTACAACTCACTCCTTACTCTTCCAGGTTTTTCAGTCCTTTTTTATTGTTCACTAGTTTATCTCCTCCCCGTTCCAGTTATTGTTTGGCCTTCTGACAACTAGTTCTCTAGGTCAGTGGCTCAACCACACACTTGTTTATATGGAAGACAAAGCAGATGTTCACGTTTCTAACAAGGAAAAAGAAAGAGAAGAAAGAACAAACGGCAGGGGAAGAGGGAGGGGAAAAGATACATAAATATAAAGATATGGATACAGATACTGATATAGATATTTCTATAAAAGGTTTTATTTTCCTCTTCCCACCATTCTCTAACTCTGGCTGGGGCCCAGGAAAGGTGTGAATCAACACACTTGTTGAAATTAACATACCCTGCTTGTAGGGCTGTGTAACATCATATGATGCTGTCAGTTCAGTAAGGCTGGTCAATTTTCCAGCCCTTCCTGAATCAAACCTTCAGGGTGGCTATCTTGTTTCATTTGAAGTGCTGTGAATTCTCAGATTAGACCCAGATGCACTGGATTGTCAGTATAAACACATATCACAAAGCTCAATGTAAACGATGGTTAACTTTTACGTCATTTTGGATTATCCAAGTGATCACTGGGCTAGCAGTGAGTGACCCCAAGTAAGTGAAAACTGATTGCATTGAGGGCACAGAACCAAAAACCAGATGGTGTCTGGAAAGCTGGGAAGAGATGACTGACCTTGGACAAGTCCCTTTCCACTCTTGCAGCCTCTCTTATCCTTACTAGTAAAACACAGGGGCCTGACTAGATGATCTCTTGGGGCTCTGACAGCTCTATGCCTTTGCAGTTCTGACATTCAGTGACCTGTGAACATTTAGCAAAGTCATGCATTATCCTGCTGCTGACACAGATAATCTGGGATTTTCTCTCCATTGTACTTTGCTTTTACCGTGTTTCACTCCTTCAAAACTGACTAATTAACATCCATCTCTCAACTCCCCTAGGTCTTTATCCATTGTTTCAGAGTGGTCCACCAAGGTTGGAACACTTAATAAGGCACAGTTGGGACAATGAGAGAAAAAGATTCCTGAAGCTCCATTTTGTGCTAATGAGCTGGTAATTTGGAAATTTTTGATGGGTCTTCAACGAAGCATGAAGTACTCTGATGGCTGTCAACAAAGTGACAAGTTGGCCCCTTGAGAGTAAAGGAAAAGAAAAATGGGCTTTGCAGCATTTACCAGCTTGTTAGTAGCTTTTATTTTATCAGATACAAGCAGATACTTGCCTGGGTCTTTACAATAACCTTAGAAGATATGCAAAAAGAAAGGAAAGAAATCTCAGATCAGGTTTACATCTTAAAAATGCTTTTAGTATGAGGAATGCCAGTTGCAATAATAACCAAGAGGTATTTAATAGTTACTACACTAGTGTAAAAGCAGCATTAAAAATCAAGGACATTATTGTGATACCTCTGCTTCCTACTAGAAATTAATTAGAAAAAGTAGGAATCAACTGAAACTTTCTTGGTCAGTTATCAGAGGCTGGCCAAATTACTAGCCCATACACCTACCTCTACAAGCTTGTCTGTAGTATAAAAAAGCAAATAGTATAATTGTTAATTGATGTATTTTTTTTAGCAAATAGAAAAAGTTCACCCAGAGTATTGCAGATCTATGGCTTAAAGTGTGTGTGTGTGTGTGTGTGTGTGTGTGTGTGTGTGTCCTCTGAGTGTTTTTTTAGCATCCTTGAAAGATTTTTAAGTTATTAATAATACTCTAAAAACATGTTCACAAATGTATCCTTTTCTGGGAAATCAATAAGGAGAAAATGTAGAGATGAGGATAAGCTGGTTTGGGGAAGTTTAACTATTAGGAAGTAAGATCATGAAAGAATGGATAAAGACCTTTCTCTTTCGGAAATTTAGTGGGAAATCTTGAGTGAACCACAGACCAGGGATGTCATCTGTTTCTGATCTGTCCTGTCTCTTCTGTTGGTATATCTTAGAATCTTCTCATGCTAGTAGAGATTAATCAGGGTGCCCTGAACAGGGGAGATACGGGCTTTTAAACCTGTACAATCTCCTTGCTATGGTTTTCAACACTTTGATTCCAGGTTGTAGACACCAGCTGCCCTAACTTGTCTCTCTCAGCAACTCTCTCCCTTAAAAATCCGTCTCAAATTTCCTTTTAAAGTACTGTAGGTTAAAACAAAAACAAACAAACAAACAACAACAAAAAAAAACAAACAAGAAGCTCTGTTGCTCCTAATCTTCCCTACCTTACTCTAGCTTCCCAAAAGGCAAAGCAGAAAACAAAAAGGGCTGGGGTTGTGGCTCAGTGAGCTTGGGGTTGTGGCTCAGTGGTAGAGCACTTGCCTTGCACATGTGAGGCACTGGGTTTGATCCTCAGCACCACATAAAAACAATAAATAAACAAAACAAAGATTTTTTAAAAAATGACCTCTTAAATAAACAAGAATTCAAAAACAATAGCCAATTAAAAAGGTGTAAGTAGGCCTAGATCAAAGTAGTAATCCTGTATGTAGATAAAGAGAGAGTAGTATAGATGGACAACAAAGGAGAAGCCATTCTTCCCTCTACCAGCTAAAAAGCAGATGCCCAAATCCTTCAAGGAGATGCCCCAGAGCGTACAGCTCCAGGTATCAGGTCCAAGGACTCCCCTGCCTTTGAGCCACTGGAACTTTACATTGCCCCATACTATGACCTATCTGCAGAGACAACACCTTCCTCTCTGGCTGCTTAATCACCATCTAGTTTACTAATCCTCACAACAAAGGCTCTCAAAGCTCTGAATCATTAAATTTCCCTGGGGATTAACCCAAGTCAAATTCTAAGCATCTTTGCCAAAAACTCAGTCAGCCCAGAGCCAAGCTCAGCTCTAGGAATTTGGGGATGAGGGGAAGAAAGTCAAAAGAACTGTCCCTAAGTCAGCAACCAAAGGCAAGTTTGTCTTTGCTCCTACCAAATCATATAGTCCTGTGGTCTCCATAGGCCAGGTAAGGGGACACCAGGGTAAATGCAGGGCTTCTTCCATGGTTTACAGACATGCTCATTGGGGTCCTGTTTATATTTTGTTAACTCTAGCCATTTGTTTACCATGAAGTCTTCTGCTGAAATTAATGTTATCAGTGTTTGTCACAAATATTAGTATTTGGTGGTTTAGGACAATAGTGTCCAGAGTACAGTCAGTGCATATATTCCAGGTTGTGCTCATGATCTACTGGCACTTCTGTTTATGTAAAAAAATTTAAATTAAACTTTATTAATATTTGCTATCATTAGAATTAAATTATATCCTCCATAAATTTTATATATATATAAATATATATTATATGTATATGGAATACATGTTCATGTTCTAAACATTTTTACTGATATAAACTTTTACTAAAAAACTGGCCAGATCATAGACCAAAATAAGAGAGCTAAAACCATAATGCTTTTATTTTAATTAATTAATTAATTAATTAATTAATTTTTGGCACTGGGGATTGAACTCAGGGTATTTTACCACTGGCTCCACTCCCAGCCCTTTTTATTTGTTTATTTTATTTTTGAGACAGGGTCTTGCAAAGTTACTGAGGGCCTCACTAATTTGCTGAGGCAGGCCTAGAACTTGTAATCCTCCTGTCTCAGCCTCCTGAGTTGCTGGAATTACAGATGTGAGCTACCACACCTGGCCCCAATGATACTTCTAGAGGAAAATATAGCAGCATATCTTGGTGACCTTGAGCTTGGACAGAGATTTTTTGGGTCAGATGCAAAAGATAGTAACCATAGAAGATACATTGGCTCATCCAAACAAAAAATCTTCCTTAAAGTTGTCACTAAAAAAAGTGAAAAGATAGCTGGGCACAGTGGTACCTGTCTGTAATCCCAGCTACTTGGAAGGCTGAGGCAGGATGATTCCAGGTTTGTGACAGCCTACACATCTTAGTGAGACTCTGTCATGAGTTGTTTTTTTTTTTTTTTTTTTTTTTTGTATCAGAGATTGAAACTAGGGGTCGTTAACCACTGAGCCACATCCTAACTCTTTTTATTGTTTTTGTTTTAATTTTGAGATGGAGTCTTGCTGAGCTGCTGAGGCTGGATCTGAACTTGAGATCCTCCTGCCTCAATCTTCTGAGGTGTTGGAATTATAGACATGTGCCACCATGCCCAGTATCCATGAAATTAAAAAATAAATAAATAAAAAAGGCTTGGGTTGTAGCTCAGTGGCAGAGCGCTTGCCTAGCATGTGTGAGGCACCAGGTTCAATTCTCAGTACCACAGAGAAATAAATAAATAAATAGGTTCATCAATGACTAATAAAATATATTTTTTAAAAAAGTGAAAAGTCAAGCCACAGAATGGGAAAATATTTATAATAAATATATCTGACAAAGACTTATACCCAGAATATGAAAAGAACTACAAATCAATAAGAGAAAGACCAAGAGCCAATTAACAGTTGGCAGAAAACTTGAATAAGCACTCCATAAAGCAGAAAGCCAAATGCTCAATAAGCATATAAAAAGGTGCTCAATATAATTTTCATCAAGGAAATATAATTTTAAATCATAGTAAAATATCACTACCTATCCACCAGAATGCCTAAAATGACAAAGAGTGAAAATACAAAGTATTGGCAAGAATGTAAAGCAATTTGAATTCTCTACATTGCTGGCAGGAGTATATAATTACACAACAACTCTGGACGGTATACCTCCTCCAGGATTGAGCAATTCCAACCTAGGGATACCCAAGAGAAAGAAGTGTATGTGTCTAAAAAAGATTTGCTTATCCCTAGCAACTTTCTTTATAATAGACAAAAACTAGGAATAACTGAAATGTCCATCAAAACATACGTGTACACAAAGTGGCATACATACTATACAACAATAAAAAAGAACAAAGTACTGATACATGCAACAAAATACATGACCCTCTAAAATAAGTTGCCAGGCATTGTGGCACATGCCCATAATCCCAGCAGCTCAGGAGGCTGAGGCAAGAGGATCAATAGTTTAAGGTCAGCCTTAGCAATTTAGCAAGGCACTAAGCAACTTAGTGGTACCTTGTCTCAATGTACAAAATAAAAAGGGCTGAGGATGTGGCTCAGTGGTTAAGCACCCCTGGGTTCAATCCCTTGTACCAAAAAATTATAATTAAAAAATAAACAAAATGTTATATTGACTTAAAAAAACAAAAATATAGTATGATTCCATATTTGAGGAATATGAAGAACAGAAAAAGTAATTGATGGTGCAAAATCTGGAAAGTGGTTAACTATGAAGAGGGTATACTGATTGTAAAAGTATATGAGGAATTTTTCTGGGGGTGCTGGTTACATGGGAATATACACATCTAAAACTTTAGTGAGATCTGCACATTTTACTGTATGTAAATTATTTCCAAATTGAAGAAAGAATTTAAACAACAAAGATTTCTATACTATGTAGATTATACGTCTGCAAGGCAAAACATTTCTCAAGATATGCCTCCACAATAGGACTCTCACTGTTCCTCTCTGCTTTGAGACAGTATTCATCCACCCCTTCCCCCAAGGTGGATGCATTTGTTAGGAAGTGAAAAGATCAACACTTCATTTTCTTTACCTGCCAACCGGTAAAGGTCAAAAGTTTTGTTTTGTTTTGTTTTGAATCTCCAACCACTCTCTATCTTGACATATCCTAAACACAGAATCGGTCCTCGCTCAATATTGGAGCCATGGACTGCGGCTCCCTTGTCTAGCCCAGATATGGCTCTTTCTTATGGTCTCCAGAGTTTCTGACACCCAATCCTAGAAGCTGAACTTCATCAGGCCATTGTCACACAAGCAACTAGCTCTAACCCAGGCATCATTACTGCCCTCTTAGTGCCTGTGCTTCTTGGCTGTCAAATAAGATAGGACCTTTAGTTCTACAAGTGATCAAAGAACCTTACAAAGCTGATGTGATAGTGGGGGGTTCAGGGTGGACTGGGGTGGATGAAAGCAAAGGAAAGGATATGGCAAAATGCTAGAGTCTTTGCTCCTGAGTTCCAGAGGCAGCTGCCAGCAACAGAGTCCACTATAAGCAACCATGATATGCTCTTTTGCATATCAAGCCACAGAATGGGAAAATAATGGGTTAGAACAGTCTAGGACACACCAGAAAGCCCATAATGCCCTCTAGCATGAGGACAGCATCGGATACTGGCACAGTGGGTGAGGCTAGGAGGCTGAAAGAGCAACAGTGTCTTACAAACCATCCAATATAACAATCCTGTGGACTGGGAATGTAGTGCATGCTTGACGAGCCTCTGCAAAGCCTGGGTTTCATCCCCCACATGCGCACATGTACATGTGCACATGTGCACGCACGCGTGCGCGTGCGCGCGCACACACACACACACACACACACACACGCCAGAAAAAAAAATCCTGTAAAGACGACATATCAATTCACTGGCATTTTTGAACTGTGCATAATGCCCAAATTAAAACAAGAATGCGTGTTAAATCCCACCGGATTACTAGAGAGAGATGGAAGTAATACTGCTTGGATTAATATAATCTTTTTTTCTCCAGTATCAACCTATTGTTGATTTGAAAACTATTCTTCAAGTTGATCAAAACCGTCTTTTTAATTTGCCAGTTGGCTGTGAATGAGTTAGATACAGCCTTCCAGCTCAAGTGGATGTGATTAACTATCTGGAATCTGAACTATCCCAAAGCCAGGTTCACTGAATAACTCATTGCTGGTTCCCTGAAGCCATTTATTTATAACCCATTATGCAAAAAGCCAAAGACAGTTTCTAAAGAGTGCACATATCCAACATTAGTCACTTCTGACTGGAAAAGGACCAATGCACTGAACACCCTTCAGGGGAGGGACAAAAGGCTGCCTGTGGAAATCACTAGCCTGCTCTGTTGCCTGGAAACTGCTTGTCCACCTTACTAGGTACCCATGTCTCTCGACCAGATGTGAATGAGAGGAGATGAGGCTTGGTTTCTATTTCTCAGAGCTGGGTGCCCACATTCCAGTCCCAGATTATTGTTTGCCCCTGCCCAGGCCCTTTTACCACAGTAATGATTTGAATCTCTGGTCTTCACTTAGCTCCTGATCAGTGGAAAATGAAAAAAAGAAAAGAGGCATTTAATTTCCTCCCATCCTTCGGAATGATTAATACCAAGGCAAACAGCTTCCACAGAATAGCCTACCAAGACAAAGACAATAAAAATAATGTCCTTTACTGACCCCAGGACAGATCCACCTTGAAATTACATTGCCACAGTTGCTGCTGCTTTCACATCGTGCTGCAAATCTGGGAACAAGTGAGCTATCCCACTGTCTGTTCCAAGCATCCTGTTCACATAGTGACAGAGAAATGGAGCACCATCTCTTTCCTGCTTCATACGATGTGTCAAATAACCAAATAAAACTGAGCTTCCACAAATGAACAGAGAAAGGAGAGAGGGAGGGAGGGAGGGAGAGAGAAGGGGAGAGAGAGAGAGAGAGAGAGAGAGAGAGAGAGAGAGAGAATACGCACTCAATTGTTTATATGTGTTCATGGGGGATAAGGACTTTGATAGCAGAGATCATTTTCCCCCTTCCAATGCCAGGATTAGCTTGAGAAATAAATGAAGGAGGGATGATAGGCATTTGGATTCAAGACCTGAGTGAGCAGTGCAGAAGCCATTCAGAAAGGTATCAGACTTGCTTTTTTAGGTTAAGGCTGGGTGGAAAGAGAGAACCAGAGTTTTAACTCCTGTCCCAGCTCACTTCCATTTCCCTAACCTCAAACACAAGAATAGAGCCTGGCCCTTTCTCCTAGGATGGTTGACTCCCTCTGACAGCAGACTGTATAAATGTTGGCACTGAAGGGCTTTTTCACAGCAACATCACTCTACTGCTTTTCCTCCTCCACCAAACTTTCTCCAGCCCTTTCTAATCACCACTCCTCTGTATGTGTTTTCTCTTCCACTTCTGCCTCTCTTTTGAGCTTGTCTTTTTGTTCTATGCTGAGATGGAACCCAGAGCCTTGTGCAGGTTAGGCAAGCACTGTACTACTGAGCTACACCCCCAGCCCTAAGCTTGCCTTCTCTACCTCATCCTACTCCCCAAAATGCCTCTGTCCTCTCACCTGCCTTCCAGTCCCTCTCCCTACATCTCCTACGGGCAGGCTTCAACCTCCCCTCTCATTAAGATCTGGCACTCATGTTCACTAATTAAATCAGACAGCCCAAGGAATGATTCTTGCAATGTAAACAGCAGCAGATCAGAAATTCTACATGATCAGGCCATGCATGCCTTATTGACCTCCTTTCCCACAATCTTCCACTCCTACACCCTGACCCTCCACACACTATAGTCATATTAAAATTTCTGTTCTTCAGAGAGGTCAAGCCCATCTCCATCTCAGGACTTTGCACTTGCAGTTCTCAGAGCTGAGAAAATTCTTCTGGTAGATTCTTATGTAGTTCAGTTTATCATTCATGTGTCAGCTCAAATGTGCCTTACCCGACTTTCTCTCTTTCCCCCATCCTAGTCCCCATCACTCTCCATTGCATTACCTCCATCATAAAATGTATCACCATTTTGAATGATCTTGCTTATTTCTAGATGTTTACTTTCTCTCAGGATACTTAAATTGTAATGAGGGAGATGGTCATCATAGCTCTATCACTGGCATCCAGGGAAAAATATCAGTCCTGAGCACATGGTAGTTACTCAATAAATATTTGTTGAAATTAGAATTAGAAGGGATCACAGAATATTACCCTATTTGTTTGCTTGATTCTGGAAAAGTAACATGATTTTCACTTTGTTGATAAAATAAATGAGGTTCAGAAATGTTACACAACTTGCCCAATATAGAGCAATTATTAGGTCTGTGCAGCTGTGACAAAGCCTTTCCGTTTCTCATGGGTATATCATTCTTCATGATCCTTGATTAGCAATGCAAAGAAATTCTTGCAGAAGAGTCACTTTAATATTTTTTAAAATTATTGTTATTATTGGCTCAGAATATTCTAGAATAATTATCCTTAAGCTAAATATTCTCTGCTTGTCAGAAGGTGCCCAGAGGTAAATTTTAGACTCTTAATTTGGTGGAAGGAACGAAGCCTTTAATGAAACTTATATATAGGTGCATGGCAATAATAGTTTGTGCCCAGATATGATCCTCCTTAGTCTTTAACATTCCCAGTCTTAGGAAGTTAATTTAAAACACACAAGCTTTTACAAACAGACCATGAACACTGGGAGATTTAACTACTCCCAGCAGCTGGGAATTCAAAGTAACATCTACTCCACCTTCCTGCGTACAGACATTACAACAGGCCCTTTCAGTCTACCATCCCTGAAAACTTTAAGAGCAAATCCAGACGATGGGCATAAACCAGATTCTAAATTGATTGAGTGCTTAGCCAGTTCCCTCAGATGCCTAAAAAGGTGTGTGGGTGTGTGGGTGTTGGTGGGGGGGGGACCCTCCCAATGTTTGAAGGAGAGTTTGCCCTGACCTTATTTCTTGGGACTACAATTCCTTTCTTAAATGCTATTGATTCACTGGATTTAGAGTTTATACCTTCATGATTTAGTGTTTATACCTTTGTGAGGCTTTCCACATAAACAAATTCATAAGTCAGAAAAAAAAATCCTTTGTTATGCCAGGTTTCCTGATTTGGGGTTTGGAAAATATGGCCACCACAGCACAGCTGAAACAAAAATAGTCTAAATATCTGTAGTGTGCATTCAGCACTAATGGACAATAAGTGATAGTGAAGTTTTGTCAGGTCTGATTCAGATTACCTGTGGCTGCTGTGAATTATATGGAATTACACCGAGTTTAATGGTTCTCTGGCAATTTGCCTTGGCCCAGAGCCAAGGCAGCTAATGCTTCAATCAAACTTCTCTCTACCCCCACCCCAAGACAGTTTCTGTTCCTAAGTCTGAGTGTATCTGTGATGAAGCCTTCAATGACACTCTCATACAAATGCCAAAGTCCCCCCCCCACCCCGCCCCAATCCACCCACGGAGATATCTTTCTCTTCCTTCTTTATGGCCTGGTGTATTAACTGCTCCTGTATCTTTGCTGAGACAAACTGCCTGGCTAGCCCTTATGAAGAGAAGAGCTTTTAAGGTTTGATTAAAACAGAAGAGCCAAAAGAGAAAAGATGAGAACAGGACAAATATCAGTTGGCTCTGTCCCTTTCATCTGCAATGCCATCAGCTAATCCAATTCATTTTGATTGGCAGGGGCCTTGGACCCACCCTGCAGCTCAACTGAGGTAAGACAGCAAACCTCCCGAGAAGAAATGCAATCATTCCCCACCAGGGGCAGGTAAACTGACTGACAGAGACAATCCCATTGCATGCCGAGTTACACCCCCCACCCTGTTTTAGGAACCCAACTAGCCCTGAGGCTGGGATTCTGCCACAGCTTGCTGGCATCACTTACACAGGGTTAGGACAGTGGAAAAAGGCCAAGTACACAAACAAAGGCCAGAAAAGTCCTCAGCAAACTTGCAAAAGAGGCATGTGCAACTGTGAGATGCAATCAATTTGGGGCCAGCTCTCTCATCAATCCCTGTTCACCCCTATCCCCCTCAATCTCTCCTAAAACCTCCAGAGGCGCCTCAGCACTAGCACCTCCTGCTCTTTGACTGAGATGACTCCTAAGACCCTTTGTCCCACTGATTCCAAAGTCCCATTTACTGGCTCTACTAGGGAGAAAACTCATTTTAAGAGACTAGCTGCCATCGAACCAGCAGGAGGGAAGGGCAGAAACCACAGGATTCCTACTCTGCACTGATTGCCACTAACTCATTTCAGCTGCTAAGGGGAGGCCCTGTTGGGGGAGCAGGGAGAGGAAATGGGTTCCATGTACAGTCCACTTTAAATTGCTCACAATTGCATGCTCGAAAATAGTCTCCACTAAACATTTAGCATGCCCATTAGTGCAAGCCATAAAGCTTTAGGCTTTGCTACACTGTTCGCCCACATTGCCTGAGCTGCTTCCCTATGGCAAAGATGATTAAACGGTTGGCAAGTCAGATACATGCAGGAAGGATAAAGAAGCCCGCAAGGATGGTTAAACCTGGACCCAGGAAGGATGGTTTAATATGACTTTTAAGCACATAAAGGACTTAGAGGGTAAAAACCAGCTGTTCTCAATTTTGATTGAAAGCAGAGCAAAGGCGAAGAAATTGAAATTGCAATGAGAGAGGGCTGATGTGAGCAAGAAGGAAGAACTTCCTGCCAGGGATAGTAGGTAAATATTAGACCGAGTGGTGGGTCAATGAAGGTTATGGTATTTCTTTGGAATGGCTCTTCTGTCTGGGCTATGTCTGTGTGGTCCTTCCAGAGCATGGGAGAAGGAAGAAAGAATGGCAGTTACAGGTCCAATTCAGGCCCTCTCAGCACCCAGAATCTCTTCTTTGTAACATTCCAGGATCTGTAAAAAGTATCACTGATGGCTGGAGCTGTGGCTCAGTGGTAGAGCACTTGCCTAGCACGTGTGAGGCACTGGGTTTGATTCTCAGCATTGCATATAAATAAATGAATAAAATAAAGGTCTATAAATGACTAAAAATATTTTTTAAAAAGTATCACTGAGACACAAAGAAATAAGCAACTTGCTGCTGATCTCAAATATTGAGAGTCACCCCACCTCTCTAGCCTTCTCTATGAGACAAGTTTTTGCCATGGTCCCCACAATCTCAAGAACGAAAGTGAAGACTTGCTTTTGGCTCCCTGGGGTCCCTAAGCCATACATATGGGAACAATATTTTTTGAACCCAAAAGCAGGGCATGCATGGTCTGACAATTATATTTATGGGGACAAGAGGATAGAATATGTGAAATCAGAGCTGTCCTAGGAAATCTGGGACGTATGGTATTCATAGCCACATATTATCTTTTTCTAAGGGTCCCAACACAGGAGGGAGTTAATTAAAATTGTGTCATGTGGTTTGGGGCCTGGGTTCTTTCCTTGTCTGCAACAGATCAGTCAGGACTGTGGAAAAGTAGGGCCATAATAAGCTCAATACAAAACGAAATTCCTTTTGTACAAGTTGGAGAAAGAGGTAGTGTATGTGTCCTTCCGAGCATTCCCACACTCTAAAATGTAGCAAGAGCTAAGAGGCATGTTTGTTCTCTCTTACCACAAATATTGCCATAGGTTATAGAGGGGAAGAAATGTAATTGGATTCAAGGGATTCCATTCATTCATTCTTTCCTTAGGGCAGTGGTTCTCGAAGTACAGTACCTGAACCAGCAGCATTAGCATTTCCTGGGAAGTTTTTTAGAAATGTATTCTATCAGGACCCACTTTAGGCCTACTGAGTCACAAACTCTAGTGGTGGGGCAAGCCATCTGTGTTCTAATCCTTTCAGGTGATTCTACTGAGTGCCAAGTGTTAAAATCCTTGGATTAGATGTCCACCTGCTAATGTTCATATTGCAAACCAGCAATGCCACTAACTGAAAGGTCAAAATCACAGGTATATTTGGTAAAGGCAGGCATTTACCCATCATTATCTCTGCCAACTCAACCTACAGTGTCTTACCATCCCTGGATCATGGAATCATCTGACTTTTACTACATACCAAATTATAGTTGGCCCTCCATAGCTACAGGTTCCGTATCAATGAATTCAACCATCTGTGGACCCAAAATAATTTGGGGAAAGCAAGGAATGTGGCTCAGTGGTAGAAAACTTGGCGAGCATGCATGAAGTCTGGGGTTCAGTCCCCAGCACTGCAACTAATAATTTGGAGTGAGGGAGTATTAAACATGTACAGACTTTCCCTTTGTCATTATTACCCAAACAATATAACAACTATTTACATAGCATTTACAGTGTACCAGTTATTATAAGTAATCTAGAGATGATTTAAAGTACATGGGAGGATGTGCTTAGGTCATATGCAAATACTCCATTTTATATACAGAGACATAAGCATCTGTGGCTTTTGTTTTCTGTTGCAGGGGTGGTTCTGGACATATCTTTGTGGATAACAACTGTATGTGCAATCTGGCTTTATGGAGTGGGGGTTAACAGCTTGTCAGCTCCAATAGGCTTCCTTCTTCAATAGGCCAAGGACCTTTCAGGTTTCTCATCTAAATGCTATTAAGGCGCACACATTCCTTTGAGTGTTCTGTGACTATTCCAGCCCAAGTCTCAACAAGCTGACTACAGCTCACTTTGAGGAGCAATCTGGGAATATTTAATGTATAGCAGCAGCATTTTGGGGGGAGGTGCAGCTTTTTTTGGGGGGTGCTGGGGATTGAACCCAGGGTCTTGGGCATGCTAGGGAAGCACTGTACCAACTGAGCTGTATCCCCAGCCCACCAACAGCAGCATTGTTTTTTACCTTTAAACACACAGAGCTGAAAGGCGTGTGCTTTCCCAGCTGAAAAGAACCACTTAATGCTACCCTTATGCCTTACTAACATTAACTTACAATGAAATAAAACAATTATTCATTGTTTCACTTCTGTTTAAAGTGATAAAGTTAATTGCTGTAATCAACAGGTAACCTTTCACAAATGTCTGCTTAAAAGGAAAGAGAAAACTGCTTCCAGGTGAGATTTATCAAAGTGAAGGGCACTGAGAAAGAAATCTTGTTATATGCCACCTGGTTCTGAGAGCACCAATCAAGGAAGGAAAAGAGATCTCAGTACAGCCCCTATGTTAGAATTGCTGACTTCTGAATGCCGCTATATCTGCTGGCTCAGTTAGGGAAGTCACATAGCACAGGTAAAATCAACACAGGAAGGAAATATCTGGGGTGATGATAGAGATGTGGGACACACTGACACATGGTATGTCAAAACTCACCCAATGGGCTAGGCATGGTGGCACACACCTGTAATCCCAGTATCTCTGGAGGCTGAGGCAGGAGGATTACAAGTATGAGGCCAACCTCAGCAACTCAGCAAGGCCTTGGCTTAGGCAACTTAGTGAGACCTTGTCTAAAAATAAAGAGTTGGGAATGTGGCTCATGGGTTAAGCATTTATGGGTTCCACATTTATGGGTTCAACAATCCCTGGTACCAAAAACAAAAACATAAACCTCACCCAATGGTTCACCTAATACTTGTGTATTTCATTATCTGTAAATTTTGCTTCAAAAAAAAAAACACTGATTTTTTTTCTATTTTGTACCGGGGATTTAAACCAGGGCTGGTTTACCACTGTGTCATATCCCCAGCTGTTTTTACTTTTTATTTTGAGACAGGGTCTTGCTAAGTTGCTTAGAGCCTTGCTAAATTGCTGAGGCTGGCCTTGAACTTTTGATCCTCCTGCCACAGCCCCCAGAATTGCTGGGATTACAGAGGTACACCACTGTGCCCAGCAACACTGAACTTTAGTAAGAGATAAACATGCTGAATTTTTTATGAGGACCTGAACTGCTGTCTTCAATTTACTTGAGATGTGTCAGAAAACAATAGGCACTGATGGATGGTGAAAGGAAATCAATAGATGAAGAGATCTGTGATAAAGCAAATAATGTTAACAGCATCTAGGTGATGGGTATGAGTATTTAATGTGAAATTCTTTCAGTATTTCTATATATTTGAAATATTGTATTATAAAGTGTCAGAAGAAGCACAAACAAGAAAAACAACCATTTGGTTTAATAAGACAGACCTTTCATTAATTTATTCATTTCTCAAACAATATACATAGACTAGTTCAAATACTTAACTATACCATCAAATAGCAGCGTGATCTTGGGCAAGTCACTTCACCTGTGTGGCACTTGTTTATCTGCTAAATGGGGAGAATAAGGCCTACCTCACAGGGTGGTAATTGTCAAAATTACATTTAAATTTCTGAGCATTTAATGAAAACTATCTTGAGAAGGGAACTCTCAATGAAGTGCTCCTTATTCATTGGAGCACTTACTCAGTCCTGTTGGAATGCACAAGGTCTGAGCCATGAAAATCCTTTTGTGTAAGCTTCAGCTTAATTGCTGAGCACTTTTTTTTTCTTGGAAATTGTTTCCAGCTTGACCAAGACCTTGGCCTATGGTGTATGTACAGCACTCAAATGTTTCCACTGACCCCCTGACATTCAATGAAAACATTCAAGTTTGCAAAATCCCCTTCACAAACAAACATAAAACCAGAAGAAAATTTTTGAAAGAAATATGAAGCAAATTTTAAGAAAAAGAGTGAAACTGGAGTGTGGTCTAAGGTAGCTCTGCCCACATCCACTTGAATCCACGGTCAAAATGCTTGATCCTCAGTCTCTCTCTCTCTCTCTCTCTCTCTCTCTCTCTCTCTCTCTCTCTCTCTCACACACACACACACACACACACACACACACACCACACTTTCTCCCATAGCTCTGGCATCTTTTGCATTTCTTTTTTTTAATTTTTTTTTAGTTTTAGATGGACACAATGTGTTTATTTTATTGCTTTGTATGTGGTGCTGAAGATCGAACCCAGGGCCTCATGCATGGGAGGCAAGTAGCTCTACCGCTGAGCTACAATCCCAGACCCATCTTTTGCATTTCTGGAATGATTCCCAACAACAAAAATAGGGGACCCTACAATTTGGAAAACATGCTCATTTCCTTGTGGTTTCCTTTTCAGTTCATTTCCTGAAATCTGTATTCTTTCTTTTAATGTGGATCTCATCATTCATTAACAGTGTGAGGAAGGTGAAACATTTCCCTTTTTTAAAATCAAGCCCATGCTCCTCTGCAAGTGATCACATTTAGCTCTGATAAATCCCCTAGCTGGTTCAGGGTAATAGAGAAACTGGTTATGTCCTCCAGAAAAGTACTTCAGGCCCAAGGAAGCAACCTGAGGGCAGGCAGGTGGATACCTGCCTCAGGTATCTGGGTAAAGCCCAGAAACTGCCAAAGAGCAGAAGCTTCCCCAAATGGGTCCAGGATAGCTAAGCTCTGTGTCGCACAGAAAGCCATGCTCCCAAAGAACAGCCAACTTTTGAATGGTCAAATCAAACCAGGCTGTAATTAAGGCATTTTAGTAGGCAGAGAACCTTGGGAAGCAAAGATGTCTACATGAGAGTGGTGAGAAGCCAGGTTTTGTCACTTGGCCTCAACACTTACTGCTGAGGTTGGCTTCACAGACTAGATGCTACAGACCATCTACCCTATCCTCACTATTCAGGCCTTGTGTAGTTTAAGGAACTCATAGGATTGATGAAAATAGCACTTGAAAATACTAAAGTATTGGTTTCTATTTAAAGAATATTTGACATTTATAAAGATACACTTTAATCCTGTATAAATTTAACCTTAATTTACAATGTTAAGATAGAAACACAGGGGGCTGGGGTTATGGCGCAGTGGTAGCGTGCTCGCCTAGCACGCATGAGACACTGGGTTCGATCCTCAGCACCACATAAAAATAAAATAAAGATATTCTGTCCACCTACAACTAAAAAAATTAAAAAAATATTTAAAAAAAAAAGATAGAAACACAAGACAGGGGATTACAACTTTCAATATGATAGGATTGGAGAGACTCTATTGTTAAATAATGTTTTCTGAAAAAGTTGGTACATGTGCCTCAAATTTTAGAGGCCTGGTCTTCTGCAATTTTCAGATGATATGCTACAAAAGATCGTGAAGCAACTTCAGATGATCCTATTCTTCCAGTGAGGGTCAGTGTTCAGTGACATTTTGAATTCTCATTGAATTCTCATTCAATGGAGAGGCTTAGTTTTCCCGTTGCTGATTAGAAACTCTAGGGAGCCTGTGTGGGTTCACCACAACAGATGGTGGGGACAAAGAAAAAAATAGCAATGTGCTCTATACTTGACAATCACTGAGAATAGATTTTAAGGGTTCTGCCACAAAAATAAGTATGTGAGGCAATGTGTATAGAACTAGCTCTATTTAGCCCTTCCACAATATATATAGATTTGAAAACATCCTGTTATACACCATGAGTACACACAATTTTTGTCAATTACAAATAATTGATTTATACCTGTAATCCCAGCAACTAGGGAGGCTGATGCAGGAGGACTAAATGTTTGAGGCTAGCCTCAGCAAATTAGCAAGGCCCTGTCACTAACTTTTTTAAGAAAAGGTCTGGGGATGTAGCTCAGTGGTAAAGTGCCCCTGGATTCAATCCCCAGTACCATTAATTAATTAATTAATTAATAAGAGGCCTCAGAGGTATATGATCCTTTATGTGGCTTTTCACATTATCTCACAGAATCCCTACCACCAGCCTGCTAGGAAGCAAGTCAGATATAATAACAATTGCCATTTGGGACATAAAAGAACTCGTACAGAGCAGTTGATTTTCCCCAAGTCCATACAGCTAACCTGAGCTCAGCAGATGTTCTGAATCTACTCAATTGTTCTCCAGTGCCCATGTTTCTCTTCTATCTATAAAGAGAAATCAGAAAATTTTGATGCCTACCTGGTTTTGTGGACTTGCTAGGTAGGTTCCTCTCTCCAGCTAGACAAAAACAATGCAATGACTTACCCTAATGCTCACTGACAGCCATTGTGAACAGCTGCATCAATCTTAAAGCCCGCCCTTAGGGGCAAGTGCGCATGCCTGGGAGGCCCTGAATGCCAAACCCCTCAAAACCGTAATACATATTGAGGCCTGCCCTTTCCTTGGATTTCCTGTTACGTGAGATAATAAATTTCCTAATTGTTTAAGCAAGTTAGAGTTTGGGTTTCCATTCTTGCAGCCTAAGTCATACCTAATTTCTCAGGCCTGCTTCCCAAGGCAGACTTAATTTTTTGAAAATAGGACTCAGCCCTCTTCCCAGTCTGGCCTTTTCTACAGTACTCACAGCTTGGCTTGCTACTGTGGACTATACTCATGGGCGTGGGGAAAGATGGATCTCAGAGAAAGGATGTCACAGTGGTTCCTGAAACAAAAGTTAAGTTGTTGCTGAAGGACCACCAGTTATGAAGTCATGTTAATTGGTTGCAGCAGAAGCTGGCAACCAGATCAGAAAAGACCCTGCCCCACAAGGTGATGTCTCTCCCAGCAGTGCTGGGGGGCAAAGGGGCAAGAACATTGACATCACTACCAACAGATAGTCCGAGGGCCTCCTAAGAAACACTGCAAGCTGACACCTCTCCAGAGGCAGCAGGCTTCAATTACTCACATTAGGGCAGCAGTTTTCACCCCCAAATCCCAAAGGCCTCTTCAGCTCTGTGGGTAAGGAAAAGTTCCAGAGAGATGACTTTATGTCTCAGTTCTATTAAACATTCATTGTGTGGTTGAGACACACTCTTGGAATATTTCCATTTCCTCAGTAATAGAATGGAATAGCACTTGTTCTTTCCCTCTCTTCCGAGGACACTGGTCATTTGAAAAACATTCATGAGATCTGTATGAAGACCAAGAAAGTATTTTGTACCACCTTCAGGTCTGAATCATGCAGGTGGTCACAAGGATCACAGAAAGGATGGTCTCAACTTGCAAGTATCCTCCATGGTAAGCAACAAATGTATATTGTTTCTGCTGTGTGTTGGGTCCTAAGTTGTGCTTTGGGACTACACTGATATCCCTACTCTCAACAAGTTTCCAGTTTAGTCAGAGACCCAGGTATAAAAATCCAGACATGGAATATGAAAATTTCAATATGGTCAACAATATGGGGAGAATTAGTAAGAGATGAAGCCTGAAAGATGCCCTGGGATTACATGAATCAGGAATGCAGGGGTAAACCTCAAAATATCTAAAAACCAGTACAGCAGGAGCACCAACCAAGCATAATGGGTTCACATCAAATATGGAGCAGTGTCCTCCAGGCCCCTGATATAATGGGCAGTAACTCTTTAGTGTCTGGGTCCAGAGGTGTGGAATAGGACAGCTGGGAGAAGTCTTGAGGAAGCTCAGAGGATCAGCTGGTACCAAAGCATTCCAAAATTTTAATAAGAATTATGGTCTTATCAGTACATATCAGTTGCATATAGTCCTAATTTAATGCCCTGTTAATGAGCATGACTATTATCTTTTGGGCACCCAGGAGCCCCAAATGTTATGTGGGTTGGAAAGAGCACTGTAGAAGCAGTCTGCAGGATGGACTGGATCACAGAAGCATAAAGTCAAGGGAACAAGTAGCAAAACTTTGCAGTTTACTCAGGAAGATGGATGATGGCCTGAATTGCTGCAGTGACAACAGGGCATGTGTTTCTTTAAGCAGATCCAAAAATGCTTGCACAAATCCCCATCTCTACATCAATAAGTCTTTTTGCTGTAATGCCTCCAATTTCCTAGCCCTTTACAAACTTACACATACACACACGGTCGTGTGCTTGTGTGACAGGTCTTGCTTCAGTATGCATATTCACCTAGTAGCTGGAAGGCTGTAATTATGGCAGGCAACAGGCCTGCCAAGAAAAATTCATTCAAATACTGAGGTCATCCTATTTGCAGTTGCAGGAGAATGGCTACAGTATAAACACCCAGCTTATATTTTGGATAACCTGCTTTGTTTTACAGCACAGCCACACAATTTATGTCATTTGTTCTCTTAACAATGGTCCTAGTAGGTTGAAAATGCTGGTACTGTATTGCTCCAATGTATAGATAGGAAAAATGAGGTTCAGAGAAGGGACTTGCCTAAGGTCACTCATAATGAATCAATAGTGACATGAGGACTAAATGCTCTGCCTCTTGGTTCCATGTTCCTTTCAACCTTCTAAAGGGCTTCTTTCAGATACAACTTTACATCATTCTTATTCCCATATCTTGCAAATTAACACTCATTCTATCCACTCTGTTTTCTTTTTAAATGTTTTTAATTCATATTAGTGCATTATAATTACACATAAGAGTGGGATTCATTGTGACATATGCATACATGCACACAATAGAACAATATAATTTGGTCAATCTCTAATAGTTATTTCTAAGAGAATACTTAGATATATTCACCCCAAAGGCCCTACTCAGGTCTATCACCTCCAGGAAGTTTTCCCCAGTAACTCCAGTTCAGTAACCTCAACCTTTCCTCCTTTAAACATTTACTCCCTGTATTATTGCATTAGAGCTTTATTCTCTCCTTTCTATTTTGAATACTTCATCTGTAACTTCTAGTCCTTTGGCTGCTTCTCTTCTCTCTGCCTGGCACAAGGCTGGGCACACAGGGGATCACTCACTAAAGTGTTAATGGATGGCTTGATCCATCAAAGGCTGCAATTCTCAGAATGCCTGTGATTCCCATTTCGCAACAAAGCACTCTGAATGTGTTTTTGTGTGTGTGGAGGGAGGGTTCATGCATGTGCATGTGTATACATCCAGTGACCCTCAGGGTAACTAACTCAATATTGTCAAAATGCAGCATCAGCACATAGTTATTTTACACTCCAGTAGGAATTCAAGCAAGGAAACTTTTTGCCCTAATTTTTTCAAAATAAATAGTGCTCTGTTTCCAAGTGGTATATTTTTGACATGTTGTGTACATTTCTGAAATAGAGTCCAGATGAGAAACCAGCTCGTGTGTATGTCCATTCCAATCTAAGAACAGTAGATTCCTACTCATGGACAATTTCATTTCTGAAATCCTAATTGCAAAGAAAGAAAAGAGAGAAAGAAAGAACGAGTTACAGGAAGAAGTAAGGCCAACACAGAAGTGATCGTTAGACAATTTCTTTGAGGCGTGGGGGCATGACTAGGGAATGGGGAAGAAGCTATTAAAATTTCATCTGTCTCCTCTCATGCTAGTCCACACAAATTTCTTTCTTGTTTTCTCTTCCTCTCTCCCTTCTTCTCTCCTTTCCTCCCTCCCTCTTTTCCTTCCTTTCTTCCTTCATCTTTCTTTCTTTTCTGTATGTGGTACTGGGGATTGAACCCAGGGGCACTCTACCACTGACCTACATCTCCAGTCTTTTTCATTTTAAATTTTGAGACAGGATCGAGCTAAATTGCTGAGATTGGCCTCAAACTTGCAATTCTGTCTCAGCCTCTCAAGTCACTGAGATAAAAGGTGTGTGCCACCACATCTGGTCCCACACAGATTTTTGAAGGGACATGAATGGAAGGCAGCTGATGGCTGCTCTCAAGAGGGCAGGACAATTGCAGAACACCCTAGCCATCAAAGTGGCCAAAGGCAAGTAAACCCCAGAAGACTATTAGGTATACAGGTCCCAGAGAATACTACCCACTTGGTTGCTTGGTGAGAAACTCCTCCCTAAGTGTCCCAACTTTAAGACACTCCTTAAGTGTCTTTAATAACATGGAACAGTGCCCAATCACCTACCATGTATCAGGTACTGCACTTGACACTTACCAGTGCTAACTATTTTGCCCTGTCAGGATTCATATTACCATTTTACAGATGAAGAAACTGAGAGGTTAAGTCATTGACTCATTATCACAGTCTGACTTCATAATGGAGGCTCTTCCTATTGCATCACTGCATTCCTGAAGTATGTTCAGTGAGCTCTGACCAGAAGAAAGTTGAAAACTGTTCTAGCAAGCCACAGGATTCACAGAGGCATTTGGTCTTGAATAATGAGTGTTATATATTCTCATGGAGTAAAAGAGGGGAAGGACATTAGTTCTTGGCTGAAGGAGTGGCAGATGCAAAGGCACTAATGTGAGAAAGAAAAAAAAAGTTTTAGGAAAATGACAGTTTTGTAGGGTTACCTGAGGGTAAGAAAGGTGATAAAACATGAGGCTAGAGCAGGTGAGGGTAGATTAGAAAGGGTCTCATATATCATGTTAAGGAATGTAAATTTTCTCCTGGAGATAATATAGACTGGAAGAGAAGAAATAATCAGACCATATCTCTGGTTTGGAAAGAGCACTGTGGCACCCATGTAGTTTGAAAGAGGCACTGATTGGCTGCAGAGAGACCAGGCCTGGAAAGTATAGCATTCGTCAAGGTGAAGGGCAGAGTAGACAAGCAGATGGAGGCTGGGCTCAGAAAATGCTGCCTTCAGAAGAGTCACTGCAAATCAGCCTCAGTCTTTAGCCTCAAAGTTGGGATTGCAGGCTTTGCAGCATCTAAACTCTGTGTGTGATGCTTTGGCCTGAAAATAAGTTACAAGTTTTGTTTTGTCCTTTGGGGCCTCCTCATTTGTCTCCATTTTCTAAGCTGGCGGCTTTGTGGCTCCCCTGGGCCCAGCCTAGCCCAGCTAGCTGAGGAGGGTGGAGAGAAGTCAGGTAGGCTCCAAGCAGAAAGAGCCCTGATTAGCACATGTTTCACATTCCCCAAGTTGCATGGCAATTCACAACCAAACCCTACAGAATTGTTTTCTGTAAGATTTGAGATGCATTCAAGGTTTCTTGTCTTTCTGTTTTTTTTTTTTTTAAGTGTGTTTCTGGACTGCAGCTATTTTCTGTCCTTGAGTTAAGTAATTGCAGCGAGGGAGAGAAAATGAGATTTTATAGAATGCAGAAAAGATGTTTCTGGAGAGGTTCAGGAGAAGCGAATATTCCAGTGTGGGGGCCCATGGCAATGTTCAGGGACAGCCAGGGAATGTGGCTGCTGGGGGTGGAGATGAGGTTTCAGAAGTCAGGCAAAAGCCTATGTAAGCAAAGGCGCATCATCCCTGACGCTCAGGCCAGCTCTAGCCCTTGGCTTGTTTGCCATCAGCACTCAGAGGGAATTTTTCTGTGGTCATAAGTACCTGCTCTGGTCCCTGTATAACCTTAAGGTGTGGATTCTCCCCATTAACCAAGAAAATTAAAGCATTAAAATAAACCAAATGCATTTCATGTGTTAAGGCAGCCAGCAATACAGTCATGGGAAGTTAACCCTCCCAAAGAACAGTAGGGTCTTACAAAAACCTCCCAGGCTTCCATCTATTTCATTTCCAAATGAGAAACTTGCTCATGTGTTTGTCCATCCCAGTCTGAGGACAGCAGATTCCAACTGATGAGCAATTTCATTTCTGAAATCCCAACTGCAAACAGAAGACTAGGAGAGCAGATTCTATTTTATTCTATTTTTCTCTCTCCCTGTATGTCATTTCTCTTAAGATAATGTGTGTATGTGTGTGTTTCAGATATATGTGTGTGTGTGTGCATATATATATGTATATATATATATTTGTGTGTATATGTGCATGATATATAGACATATACATATACATATACATAATAATTGAAGTCTGTCAATATGTAGCATGGAGGGAAACTTGTACCATCTTTTAATGAAATAGCTTTATTGAGATATAATTTACATACCATGGTATTACCACACCACAAAAATCATCCATTTGATATGTAATTCAATATTTTATCTATTAACAAAGTTATACTATCACCACAATCTAATTTTAGAATATCACCATACCCCCTCAAAAAAACTTTGAGATTATATACATGTTCCATGTTCCCACATCCAGCCCTGAGCAACCATGAATCACTTTCTGTCTGTACAGATTTGCACTTTCCTATAAATGGAATCATAAAATATGTGGTACTTTGTGTCTGATTTCTTTTAACTTAGCATGTTTTCAAGGTTACTATGTTGTGGCATGTGTCAGTATTTCAATTCTCTTTATTGCCAAATAGTATGCCATTATAGGGGATATACTACATTTTGTCTCCTCAGTTATCACATGATGGACATTTAGGATACTTCTACATTTTGGTTATTATGAAGAATGCTGCTACAAACATTCATGTGAAAGATTCTATGTGGACAAGTGTTTTCATTTCTTCTGGGTAGATACTTAGAAGTGCTAGATCATAGAGCAATTTTTGGTAAAATGCTGAAGAACTGCCAAAACTGTTTTCCAAATTTTCTGTTTAATTTTATATTCCTACCAACAGTCATGAATGTACCAATTTTTTCACATCCTCTCTTGTTACCACCTGTCTTTCTTATTGTAACCATTCTAATGTATGATTAATGGTATGCCATTTTGAATTTTGATTCCATTTCCCTAATAATTATGTTGATCACCTTTTCCTGTGCTTAATGGTCATTTGAATATTTTCTGTGGAGAGATGTCAAATAATTCACATCTTTGCCCATTTTTGATGGTTTGCCTTTTTATTATTGAGTTGTAAAAATTATTTATATTCCAGATGCAAGTTCTTTCTTAGATGTTTTGCAAACATTTTCTCCTGGCATATCAGTCATTGTGACAGGCAGGATAACAATCTCCATAGATGCCCATGTTCTAATCCCTGGAATCTGTGAATATGTTACTTTACATGGCAAAAGGGACTTTGTAAATGTGATTTTGTTAACGGTCTTGAAAATAGGAGATCTAATCCTGTAAATCCTTAAAAATGTTGGACCTATCCTGGCTGTGAGCAGAGGGATATGTTTTTACAAAAGAAGGGTAAAAAAAAGATGGAATTTTACTGGCTTTAAAGATGAAAAAAGAAGGCCAGGAGCCAAGGAATGTGGGTGACCTCTAGAAGGTGGAAAAGGCAAGGAAATGAATGCCCCTTAGAGTCTCCAGAAAGGAGCATAGCCATGTTTGACATCTTGTGTTTAGCCTGAGAATTGCTATGGTTTTGAATGTGCCCACCAAAACTCATGTTGGAATGTAATCCTCATAGTGATGAATGGAGCAGTGGCACTAGTAGGAACCTTAAGAGGTGATTAGGTCATGTGGGCTCTGTCTCATGAGTGGATTAATCCATTCATGGATTAATAGATTAATAGGTTAATGGTTTATCTTAAGAATGGATCTATAGAGAGTCCCTGCCAGCAAGAAATATATCACCAGATGCGGCCCCTTGACCTTGGACCTCCCACACTCCAGAACCATGAGGTGAATAAACTTTTATTCTTTATATATTACCCAGTCTATTATATTTAGTTACAGCAACAAAAAATATGCACATCATACTTCTAATCCATAAAACTGTAAAATGAAGATGCTATTGTTTTAAGCTACTAAGTTTATAGTAAGTTATTATAGCAGCAAGAGAAAACTAAGTTGTCCTTTTAGTAAAACACAAAAGTTTCCGATTTTTATTAAGTCCAATATTTATCTTTTATTTTCATCACTTATGCCTTTGTTGGTATCTCTAAGAAAATCATTGCTGGTAGAACCTCCAGAATGCAGACATAGGGAGCTTGATGAATCCTTCCTCCAGTAAAATACACATTTATCAAGTGAAGATTATGAAAAACCAATCGTTTAAAGTCTCTGGAAATTGTCCTAATGGCATATGGAAAGTGAAGAAATATTTATTTAAATAAATCTACTGAATTCAGATAGAACAGTAGGAGTCAGTGGCATTGGAGACATGACTTGTTTCTATCCCACCTATATCCTAGTGTTCTGATAGCTCTACTCCAGAAAGGTGTGGCTAAATGAAAGGGGAAATGCCCTTTATCATGAGCACTTACTTAATCAAGGCTTAAACCCAGACTAAGGTGAGTCTAGGGATTCATACCACAAAGGGCAAGCTACCAGCATCTCTTATCCTCAGGAGCCCTTTGTTATGGAAGTGCTGTTCCAGGCAGGTGTAGCTGAAAGGGCTGGGTATCTTTCTCCCCTTTCTCCCACTCATAATATGAGAACTTTGCTTTAGGCAAGGAAGGACCAGAATATTGGGGGTCTAGTCACCACACCACGATTTGACATAGGGCACATATTCCATGCTGGGAAGTGCAAACAGAGGATATCAGGAGCTACTGTCCTCCTCTCAGGACTTGCTTGTTTGGCAGTGGTGTCACTCCAAAAGAAGCAGGCCACTATAGCAATAGCAAAAATGAAAATGCTATTGTTTTAAGCTACTAAGTTTAAAACACTGGACTGCCCTCAGCTCCAGTGCAGGGATGGAGAAGTTATGCTCAGGGAGAAAGGCAGATCATAAAGACAGAAGGTACCAGTAACTCTTCCCCAGGAGACTGACTTTATTTGGAACAGAATATGGAGAAGTTTATGTCTAAGGGTGTTATCAAAAACAATGGAAGCTGGCCACAGTGGTGCACACCTGTAATCCCAGCAGCTTGGGAGGCTGAGGCAGGACCACGAGTTCAAAGCCAGCCTCAGCAACTTAGTGAGGCACGAAGCAACTCAGTGAGACCCTGTCTCTAGGTAAAATGCAGAAAAGGGCTGGGGATGTGGCCCAGTGGTTAAGTGCCTCTGGGTTTAATACCTGGTACCAAAAAGAAAAAAAAGTGATCTTGGTAAGCAAGTAAGAGTGAGCTGGCAGCTCCATGATACTAATGAAATAGCAAACTGGCCAGAAGTTTAACAGAGATAATCAGAAAAAGAGACAGCTAGCTCTACACAGCCCTCCTGGATCACCAACATCTCTGGAAGCCAGGAAGTATGTGTGCATATATACTAGGCTGCATTCACTCTGGGGCAATCTGTTTGGGAAAGGAGGCAGACTTGAAAGTACTCTCCAAGCTACACACAAATCTCTCAGATCAAGGGACTTAAACACAGCCTCTGATAAAACCCTGGCTGAACAATAAGCTATTCTGACCAAGGGGCTGCTCCTAGGAATCCAGGCCTTTTTGAAAAATGACATTCATCCTTAGTGGTCTGGAACACTGTGTGCATGCCTGAGGCTGCACCCTCACAGAAAAGCCCAAAGAGAACATCTGGCTAAATGCAGAGAAAATCATAAACACCCTGAACTGTGAAAACAAACTCCAAGCTACATGCACATTCAAAAGTAAGAAGTCAAAGTTTAACTAGCTAAGGGGAGTGAGCACAGTCTTTGACGAATAAATGGTTCATGTGGACCCAAGGGTGACCCCCTAGGAAGCTAGGCTAAAAGACAAAAACAAAGGAAAAAAACTTAAACATAGATATCAGAGGCTACACACTGTAGAGGAAACAAACTTCACAGAATCAGTCCAAACAAGTCATCAAAAAATAAACAGATGACCAAACAACTAACAACAAGTTATAGGAGGGTGCATGGTCAATATTTAAAACTACTACACCAGCTCAGTGGTAGAACATGTGCTTAGCATGCATAACGCCATGGGTTTAATCCCCAGCACCCCAACAAAAATGGTGGGAAAAACCTACTATGCATATTAGATGTGGGAGAAAGTTCACATATTATTTAAAATACTCAGTTTTCAAATAAAAATCACAAGGCATGAAATAAACAAGAAAGAATTATCCATATATAGGAAAAGATGCAGACAAAGGAAACTGCTTTTGAAGGAGACCAAATTTTGGATTTGCCAAAGATTACAAACTGTGTGTGTGTGTGTGTGTGTGTGTGTGTCTTGGATTTTTTTTGTGTGTGTGGTGTTGGGGTTTAAACCAGGGCCTTGGGCATGCTAAGCAAGTATTCTTCCATTGAGCCACACCTCATCCCAGCAGGTATTGTAAATATGTTAAAATAACTAGAAGAAAACATACCTAAAGAATGAAAGGAAGATATAATAACTAAAACTCATGGTGTAGAGCATACCAGTAAGGAGACAGAAATTATATAGAAAACCATATAGAATTCTAGATTGAAAAGTACAATTACACAAATGAAATATTCAGTAGAGGGACTTGTAGGTAGACTTGAGCCAGCAGAAGAAAGAATTGGTGAACCTGGAGACAGATGATTAGAGATTATGTAAAATGAAAAGCAGAAGAAATAAAGGAGAAAAATGAACAGAGCCTTAGAGAAATGTGCAACACCATTAAGCATACCAACATATATGCATACTGGGATATGAAAAGAGAAAGAGACCACAAAATAGTAGAAGAATAATGACTAAAACCTCAGAATTATTGGACAAAGCTAATTTTAAAATTCAACAAGTTCAACAAACACAGAACTGAGGATGTAGCTCAGAGGCAGGGCATCCCTGGGTTCACTCCTTGGTACTGCAAAAAGTTTTATATAGCTAGATAGATAGATATAGATAACTATAAATATATATATAGTAATATATATACTTTTGTAAAAGTTATTTTAAATATATACTTTATATATATACACTTTTGTACTACATATATATAGTACATTTTATATATATAGAGAGAGTATACTTTTGTAGTATATATATATATATATATATATATATATATATATATATATATATATATATATATATACTTTTGTACTATAAAAGACACCTCTAAGAAAGTGAAAAAGATACCCATGGACTGGAAGAAATTTTTTATGTGTGATACTGGGGAATGAACCCAAAACCTAGTGCATAATAAACATGCACTCTACCTCTGAGTGACACCCCTATACCCCTACTTTTGATGTGGTTTTAATTTCCCTAATGATTAGTGATGTTGAACCTGTTTTCATGTTTGTTTCAGCCATTTTTATGTCTTCTTTTTAATTTTTTTTTAGTTGTAGATGGACACAATACCTTTATTTTATTATTTTATTTTTATGTGGTGGTGAGGATCGAACCCAGTGCCTCACATGTAGTAGGAAAGCACTTTTAACACTGAGCTACAAACCCAGCCCCTGTATGTCTTCTTTTAAGAAATATCTATCCAAGTTGTTTACCCATTTTTTAAACAAGTTGGTCTCTTGCTATTGAGTTGTTTGAGTTCCTTAAATATTTTAGACATTAAGCCCTTATCAGATGTCCAGCTTGCAAATATTTTCTCCCACTGTGTTGGTTGTTTATTTTGTTGATTGTTTGCTTTGCTGTGCAGAAACTTTTTAGTTTGATGCCATCTGATTCATCTATTTTTGCTTTTGTCATCTATTATACCCAAAAAATTATTGCCCAGTTCAATGTCCTAGAGTGTTTCCCTTGTATTTTCTACTAGTAGTTTTACAGTCACAGGTCTTTCATGGATCAAAGGAATCAGTATTGTTAAAATAACAACCATCTCCAATCTGATTTACAAATTCAAACAATATTAAAACACCAACTTTTCTAAGTATTTTTGAAGGGCTGATCCCAAAATTAATATCAAAATAAAAGGATAGAATATAGTGAAGATAATCTTGATAAAGAATTGAAAGTTGGAGGATTTAAACTTTCTGATTTCAAAACTATAATAATCAAGACATTGGGTACTGGCATGTATAGACACTGAGATCAATAGAATTGATCTCAGATTCGTAAAATAAACCCATATATTTATGGTGAGCTTTTTTTTTTTACAATATAGTGTATGAGGGAAGGAAGAAAACAACTCAGTTGATGCAGAAAGATGATTTGAGAAAATCTAACAAACTTTCAAGATAAGACACTTGACAAACTAAGGATAAATGGGTATTTTTGTGGTACTAGGGATTGAGCCCCAGGGGAACTCTACCACTGAGGTACATCCCCAGGTCTTTTTATTTTTTGAGACACAATCTCCCTAAGTTGCTGAGGCTGGCCTCATATATGAGATTTTCCTGCCTCAGCCTCCTGAGCCACTGGGATTATAGGACTGTGCTTGATGGAAACTTCTTGTTCTTTTTTTTTTTTTCTGGTGAGGACTTCTTGAACTTAATAATAGACACTTACAAAAAATCTACAACTAACATCATACATAATGGTGAAAGACAAAATTTTCCCTTATTCAGGAACAAAACAAGGATATCCACTCTTGCCACTTCTATTCAACATTGTTCTAAAAGTTCTAGACAAGATAAGTAGGCAAGAAAACAAAACCATCTATTCCCAGATGATCATATATTTTTAAAATCCCAAGGAATAAACAAAACCATTAGAGATAGCAAAGGGAATCTGCAAACTTATAGGATACAAAATAACCATTTTAAAAATCTTCATGATCTTGGATTTAGCAATTGATTATTAGATATGACACTAAAAACATATGAAAAAAAGGGAAAATAGATAAATTGGATTTACATTTCCATTTATTTAGGTCTTTTTAATTTTATTCCAGAATTTTATAGTTTTTAATGTATGCCATGTGCTTTTGTTAAATTTAATTCCTAAAATGTTTTGTTTTGTTTGTGTGTGTGTGTGTGTGTGTGTGTGTGTGTGTGTGTGTGTGTGCTGGGTATTGAACCCAGGGACTTGTACATGCTAAGAAGGTGCTCTACCACTGAGTTATACCCCCAATCCAATTCAAAATATTTAAAATATTCCTGTTTTAAATTCTTATTTAAATGATTCTTGTTGATGCTACTGTAAGTAGAATTGTTTTCTTAATTTTATTTTCAGACTGTTCATTGCTAAAGCTGTCATCAATAACACCTTTCTACATGAGTTCCTTCATGCTCATTCTAAAGTCAGGCCCCCCGCCCAAATGACTATAATACTCTTTTAGAGCCTGGTGAAGACAGAGTAAATAGGGTACTCTACTTCTTTTTTTTTAAATATTTATTTTTAGTTGTAGGTGGGTAGAATATCTTTATTTTATTTTATTTTTATGTGGTGCTGAGGATCGAACCCAGTGCCTCACGCATGCAAGGCAAGCACTCTACTGCTGAGCCCGGGTACCCTACTTCTGCTGGAGTGACAGCTCTGCCCTATGAGCCCCTGAAGTATCTGACAAAAATCAATCTGGGCCCTGGACCTGAGAAGGGGGAAATAGGACTACTTGCTCAGTCTTCTATAACTGCCACTTACAGTTAGCCATATCAGTTTAGGGTACAGTCCCCTTGTTAGGCAAGGGAAAGGAGCTCCCAGTCTTCTGGATCATATCCACCCCAAATAAATCTTCAACACTTTTCATAGTACTGGAAGGAGTGGAATGAGAGTCACTAGCAGTTTGTTCATCCTGACATCAGGAGCTGGTGAGAAATAGAGCCCCTGTCTTCCTGGCTTCTAAATGTTCTTCACTATAATGCTGGGGGAAAGAACAGGAGCAGCTCTTGGCTCAAATGCCTCAGATACCAATTGTTATTACCGATATTCCATAGATTTTTCTAAATAATCCTCAATTTGTTGCATGGCCTTAAGCCAATTTATAGACACTTCGAATGGTCATTTTTCATCATTTTTATTACCAGTTTAATGTTATTTTACCAGAATTTAGTTTGTCACAATTATTTATGTTAATTCAACACATATTTAGAATGCACCTATTATGTACCAGGTTTGTTTTAAGAAACATATTAAGATATACTTTTTTTAAAAAGATATACTTTATATACATTCAACTACACACATTTTAAAATGTTCAATTTGACGAGCTAAGACATACGTAGACTCTACCACCATAATCAAGATGGCAAATGTATCCATTAACCCCAAAAGATGTGCTCTTTGTATTGCCACCTAAAGTTCCTTCTACCCCTTCCCAGGCAACCATTGATCAGCTTTTAGTCACTTAGGGTTTTGTACAGTTTTTAATTTCTGAAGCTAGTTGGTGATAAAGTTTATCTTTTATTAAGGGTCTCACCCCAACCAGATTTCTTTTGTCATGAGAAAATTTTAGAAATTTCCTATTGGCCTCCAGGTCAAGATTTTTCAAGGGAAAACAAAGATTCCAACCACCTCCTTCCCCACAGAGTGACCAGCCCACAAGATTTCTGAATATATGTTTCACAATATCCAAAAAGTGTAGCAGCATCTCTCTCCTATTTGGGTTGGTAAACCCAAGTCTTTGCATCAAAGGATTTATGAGTCAGACCATAAGAGTAACCATGAGGGTTCTTCCCTTACAGTTGTGAAGTCCCCAGGGTTGTTTTTTGTTGTTATGTTTCTTTGTTTTGGTTTGGTTTTTGGTACTGGGGATTGAACTCAGGGGCACTCGACCACTGAGCCACATCCCCAGCCCTATTTTGTGTTTTATGTAGAGACAGGGTCTCACTGAGTTGCTTAGCACCTCGCCATTGCTGAGGTTGGCTTTGAACTCACAATTCTCCTATCTCAGCCTCCCTAAGTGCTGGGATTACAGGCGTGGGCCACCGTGCCTGGCTCCCAGGGTTGTTTTTACTGTCTTTTCTTAAGTACCATCAAGGGATTTAAGCAATCCAGTGTTTTCCCACTGCCCTTTGCATGAATCATCAGCAAAGTCTAAGAGACTCAGGGTGGCTCAGTTTCTACAGAGACTTCAAACCATGCACATGCCATTTTTTCTTTCACCTTTTATTAAGGAAATTATAACTGTAGCTCCAAAGAGCTTAGCTGATTTAAACTGGAACCAATCCTAAGGACAATGATTTATTGACTGCCTACTAGATATCAAGTACTGGGCGAGGTAGTACAGAATTGATAACCTTGTTTATAATACAAAAAGTCCATAAAATGGCATATTTGTTTCTCAATTTACAGAAAAGAAAGCTGAAGTAAGGTAGGGTAAAATGACTTATTCTAGATTATACATCCAGTGAAAGGCAGAGAAGGAATTGAAACTCAGATCTGACTCTGAAACTACCCTACAACCACTCTACCAGAATATCAGATTGCCAAGCTTAGGGATTTCCCTCCACATCCCAAACCCCTCTTATAAAAGAGAATTCCCACAGCATCACCTTTTATCAGTGACACTGAGTGCCATCTGGGTCCTCATATTTTTATTGGTTTTATGAAAACCTACCTCACCCTGTCAGAGGAATTAAAAGCTCCAATTCATATAAATGCCCCTCCTCAGAAAGAACACAGGAAACATCCAGAAAACCTGTGAACAAATTCACATTCAGTCTGTGATTTTGACTGTTTACATGACAGTGAACCATAAAAGGTAGATTATATTCAAAGTACCCATGATTAACACCTTGGGATCTTATGATATTAAAATAAAGGTTCTCACACAGTTACATATACAATACAGGACTCTAATTCAGTTATGTGGTATCAGAAATTGGTGAAAATGCCAACTGAAATATTTGTAGAATTTTACAAAACTGAGGCCATTCTGGCCAGTTTGTGCTACAGCTCATGCAGGATTGCCATTATCTAAAGGGTTAAAAAGGGATTAAACAGAATGGGCTACTTACTTGGCACAGCCAGAAATAATTCAAGTTGAAAGTAGTTACTGACTCTCCTCAGTAGAGGGCAGCGGTGGGCAGGGCAAGACTGACTGCAAGAGAGGACATTAACTTCTTTGGTGTGCCCACTAAGTGCTTAGATAAAATGCTTAATGCTTTATAGAATGTATCTCATGGATCCTGACAATGACCCTTGAGGGCAGTCTTATTAACAGAATTCTATCCTCAAAGAAGTTAAATGAACTGACTACAGATCTGGTGTCCTCCAATTCAACTATACCATGCTGCTTCCTGAGAAGTACTAATTCCAAAATCCCATAACTGGGAGTTTCTACTGATGAACTAAAAGAAAAACCACACCTAGAACAAAATAGGTCCCACATATGATGAGATTTTAAAAGATCTTGGCTAACTGGAACAATGGGAAGCATTTACCAAAGATAACATATGAGAGTTATAAACTTTGGAGCCGGTGACAAGATGGAAATTATCTAGAAGAAAAATGGTACAGAGGATTGGAAACCTGACATGTGAGAAAATAGTTGAAGGACCTGGAGAATATTAGAGCAGAGTGCCTGGCACTGAGGAGGTGTTCATAAAAATGTTGAAAAAACTAAATGTAAAAAATGTCATTAGGAACCTAACATTGTCTTTAAGTATATAAAGGACAATTATTAAGAAGGTATAGGCTGTTTTGTGTGATTCCAAATGCTAGGACTGGTCAGTTGGAGGTAGATTTTAATTCCTTAAATGAGTAATCCTCTAAAAGACAGAGAAAACTCTAGAAGAGAGAGCAACTCAAAACTGCTTCATGAGATTTAATTCTAAAGACAACCTCCAGGAACCCTTCTCAACTCTAGGAAGCTTAGATTTTGAATTGATCAGGATTCTTCACTCTTGTCAAGTGAAAGTCTTAAAGCTTCCTAAGGAACAACTAGCTGATTCTCAACACTTAAGAGCCAATACATAACAACTCTCCTGAGAGGAATTTATCCATAGGTCTCCTAAGAAGTGATAGGAGAAATTCTGAGACTGTCTCACCAGAGGGAGCCAGTGCTGTTCCATTGGAATCAGTGTATCAGACCAATTTGAAGCCTACAAATATACCTTTTACCCAAAGAAACAAACATTGTCAAAAATTTAATCATTTATTAAAGAAGAGGTCCCTGGGCTGGGGATGCAGCTCAGCGGTAGAGCACATGCTTAGTATGTGTGGGGCTCTTGGTATGATAAGAGGATGAGAATGAGGAAGAGAAAGAAGAGAAAGAAGAATCACCATGAAATACACACTTACAGGGCCTGATACCAAATAAAGCCTAATGATGATGGAATTAAAGAATACAGAATGGTAGCCATATCTGAATGAATAATTCAGCCACTCAATCAGCATTTACCAGGCTCAATGTTCTCTATGCCAACCTCTGTTCTGGCTGATGGAGATAACAGAGAACATGATTCTCACCTTTAAAAAGGTCACAATTTAGCCACGCGTGGTAGCACATGCCTCCCAGTGGCTCAGGAGACTGAGGCAGGAGGATTGCAAGTTCAAAGCCAGCCTCAGCAACTTAGCGAGGCCCTAAGCAACTCAATGAGACCCTGTCTCTAAATAAAATACAAAAAAGCACTGGGGATGTGGCTCAATGGTTAAGCACCCCTGAGTTCAATCCCTGGTACCAAAAAAAAAAAAACAGATTAAAAAAGATCACAGTTTAGTAGAGAGATAGCCTTATAGATAACTTATGCGTTAACATGAGCAAATGCTAGAGGAGAGATCTATACAAAAGGCTGTGGGACCACAGTCAGTAGAGCTGAAATGAGAGAAAGGTTATATGGAGAATATATTCCTTAAGCTGAACCTCTGAAGAATGGCTGAGAGCCGGGTGCAGTGGCTCAAGCCTATAATCTCAGCAGCTGGGGAGGCTGAGATAGGAGGATCACAAGTTCAAAGCCAGCCTCAGCAATGGCGAGGTGCTAAGCAACTCAGTGAGACCCTGTCTGTAAATAAAACACAAAATAGGGTTGGGGATGTGGCTCAGTGGTTGAGTACCCCTGAGTTCAATCCCCAGTAAAAAGAATAGCTGAGAGTTTGCCATGTAGAAAGGGGAAAGGGTCATTTTGTACACCAAAGCGTACAACATGTATAAAGACAAAGAAAGAGGTGGGAAGATCTGGGCATACTTGAGAAACATAGTTTAGTTGGTTAGCGCATAGGATATAGAAGTATGTGGGGAATCAACTGCTTGGTGTTCTTGCTATGGTGAACATTCTCTCTAAAACTAAACTTTGAGCAAGTTTATCAATTGCTGATACCCTCAACTGGTTTCCACTGCTAAGCCCAGGTGAGACTGTGCCTTTGCCACTAGAAATCTGGTTGTTTAAAGACCTCCAACGTCTATCTCTTGAGGGTTACCAGAGTCACAGTGAACTGAAACTGAAAAACAGGAAAGCTTGTTGAAGACTTCAAATTGACCATAACCCACCAACACAAGAGGACAAACATCTCATTATCTTGGCCTCCACCAGGCAGTAATTCCAGGAGTACAATGATTGGTATGGAAGTGTTTGGTAGAATCTATGGCTAGTTCTGCCTGCCATGAGATCTTAACACTGAAAGACCAGAAAGGAGTGTCACATGTGCTAGCCCACCTGGCCATCATCAGCAATAAAGGGCCTATGCCTCTATTTCTAGTGGGAAGTGTCCAAAAGGCTTCAGGCATGTGTCCTGACTGCTGGTATTACAGACCTTTCTCAAGGCATATACTTCTGAATTTGAGGGTAGCATCCTGAAAATGGTTCAAAGCCATACAGAAAAATGAAATCTTGTCATTTACAGGACAATAAATGGAACTTGAGAACATTATGTTAAGTGAAAAAAGCCAAACTCAGAAGGTTAAGGGTCATATGTTTTCTCTCACATGTGGAATGTAAAAAGGAAAAAAGGGAAAAAAATTGGTGGGGGATCACATGAAAATCAAAGGAAGATCAGTAGAGGAAAGGGACAAGGGGGAGGGAATATTGTTGGTCAAATTATATTGTAATATTGTGTGCATATATAAATATGTAATAACAAATCTCACCATTATGAATAAGTATAATGCACCAATGAAAATAAGGAAAATATGTAAAAAAATGGTTCCAAGTGCTCCTATCTTTATTGCTATCTCTCTTCTAAAAGTAGACAAGACTGAATTATTTCTAAGAGTGAATCTGCATTGACATCAGCTGATTTTAAAGACTATAAGGGAAGAAATCTTATTTATAGTACCCACCATTCCTTTATCATCCTCAAACAAATGATCAGGTTGGAAAATAATAGATAGTAGTGAAGTGCTGGGCATTTAATAAATGCTCTCTAATCACAGCATGGTTAAAGTTGTCCTGAAATGGGCTTCTAGATGATGTGACCATTAAGACTTGTCAAGTCATTAATATACCACTTCATATTCAACAATAGGAGTCTGTCTTGCTCAGTGAAAATGGGATTAAAATTCAAGATTTGCCTACACTATCTTCATCCTATGTTTCAAAAATACATACATATTGAAGAATGCATTTTAGTGTTGTTATCTTTATTCATTTTTAAGCAAGACAATTGGTTTAGTCAAGACCTATAGAGGCAATGATCAAATTTTGCCACTGTAATTGAAATCCTGAAGTCTATGCTCAACACGGTCCAGAATATGGATGGAAAGGCTGGGGATGTAGCTCAGTTGGTAAAGTGCTTGCCTAGCATGCACAAGGCCCTGGTTTCAATCTCCAGCACCACAAAACAAAAAACAACAAAAAAAATCAGAACATGGATGGATCCATGTGGTACCACCACTTTGGACAACTGTGAAATTGTTGTTCCAAGGGTGATGTGACAATAAAGCAACAGAACAATGAAACTGTTATCCTCTAGAACTATCAGGCATTGAATCCTCAGCTGCATCTCCTGGGGGAACAATAGAAGACTAGTGTTTCTCCACCCACCAGTGGAACTCAGAACTCATTTGCAAAAGGGTGTCTATCACTGTGACAAAAGAATATTAGCTAAGGAGCTAATGATATTCTGTATATCAGGAAGAGCCAGGGTTTATTTTCAGATTTTGGTCCAGATTTGTTTCTGCAGTGATTGGGGGAAAAGATGACTATAGTCCTTTTCTTTAGCAATGGTGGGCTATATTGTTGATAGCTCCTTATCTAATTTTCCTGCTACCAACATGCCATTAATCAACACCATCAAGGAAATATCAAGGCTGTCCTGACCAAGCCAAATATATGGTGACTTATGATTTGAGAATAGTATTTAAAAGAGCAGAATAGAGCAGTGGGAAAAATGGGCTTTGGAACAGCACATCCAAGTTTTAATCTCCCTACCCCTCACTAAGTCAAATAAGTCCTATGATTCTTAGTCTACACATATACCTAAAGTGAGGAAGATGCTATCTGCCCCACAGCATGGTGCTAAGAATATGTAAAGGGCTTGACACATTTCAGTAAATGAAAGTCACCTCCCCCTTTCCTCTCTACTATCCCTACATCTGGTAAAAACACAGGATGTTCTGATCAGGTTTTCACTAAATCTTAACTAAAAATAGAGGAAAACATTTTGTTCCATGCTTTTGGTGCCCAATATTAGAAGAATTCCCAGTGTTGATCTCCCTCCAGCTTTAAAGCCAGGTTTAGTTACTCCTGACTACACATGGTTCTTTAAGACAGATTAAGGCCTTTGGGAAATATGGTCCATAAGCATTTCCTATTTTGATAGAGCAGACAGGGTAAATCTCACCCACACCATAATCCTAAGGAATGTGCCTTTTTTCTTCTTTTTTTGACATACTGGCTTAGAGCTACATCTTCTCCCTGGATAAAGCAGATGACAGACAACTTGGTATTGTGTCTGTTTCAAAGCAGCAAGATGGCCACCTGCCTTACACTTCTGATGATTAACCCCATTAGCCAGATTGCCATTATAATTGGGCCAAGGAACCCGGTGCGGTGGCGCACACCTGTAATCCCAGCACCTTGGGAAGCCAAAAGAGGAGAATCACGAGTTCAAAGCCAGCCTCAGCAATGGTGAGGCGCTAAGCAACTCAGTGAGACCCTGTCTCTAAATAAGCACAAAATAGGGCTGGGGATGTGCCTCAGTGGTCAAGTACCCCTGGTTCAATCCCTGGTACCCTCCCCAAAAATAATCAGGTCAAGGGACTGCTGGGAAGTAGCCCTCCTAAAAAGAATCTACTCTTCCATCCCTCCTTTCCTTTGTATTCTGAAAGTTTAAGAAAAAGAAATATGCCTTCCCCAAGGGCCCTCTTTAAATGCAGATTTCTGCAACACATGGCCTATGCCTGTAATCCCAGTGGCTGGGGAGGCTGAGACAGGAGAATCGTGAGTTCAAAGCCAGCCTCAACAACAGCGAGGCACTAAGCAACTCAGTGAGACCCTGTCTCTACATAAAACACAAAATGGGGCTGGGGATGTGGCTCAGTGGTCGAGTACCCCTGAGTTCAATCCCCAGTACAACAAAATAAAATAAATACAGATTTCTAAGCCGCCAATCAAGGAAGACTACCTAAAGCCTATGGCAACTTTGAAAGCCCTATATGTGAGAAAATGAATTTAAAATAGTCTTCCAAAGGAGAAAAATATCCAATGCCTGTTTTGAATCCTCCCCTTTGACAGACAGTCCTTGCAACTACAAAGAGAGTTTCCACAGAAATTGTTAGATCAGCTTAGAGCCTAAATTCTGGCTCCATTAATTTATGTGTCTTTCTTCTGAGAGGATAAGAACTAAGAAGAATCTTATTATTTGATTATTTCAAGATACACTTCCAGATATACCCTCCACTCCTTATATGTATATAGCATATACATAGTTCCCCACACAGTCCCACACAAACATACTTACACATTTCTTAGACTATAGAGGAGAGAGAAGGAACCCTGGAGAGATGGAATGTTCTAGAAGAAGGGATAGCATGATGGAGAAGAGCAGAGGCTAGGGAAAAGAGAAATAATTTCCAAGCTAGTAGTTAGTTCATTGGTCTTTTCTCTGGCTTACTAAAGGACTTTGATGGTAGGTGCTTCTTCTTTCATATCATTAAAATCCCTACCTTAAATCACTTCCTGCCTCAGTTCATAGTCACACTGCAGAGTCTGACCTCACTGCCTCAGAGAATGTTTGCAGAATCAAAATTATGCCCTGCTTTAAATGAGTTGCCATCCTGAAAGCAGTAGAAGAGACTTTGAAGGAGCTTGAAGGACTATTAATGTTACACTAAGTTTTAACCTTGTGATTGCAGCCTATATAAATACTAATTGAAAGAACAGCATTCTGCAAAACAAATTATTATTGGGCTCATTTTAGTTGATGGACCTTTCCTCATAACTTCACAGAAAAGTATCAAATACAATTCAGTAACCCAGGGAGGCCTAGAACTGAGCTATCCAGTACAGTAGCCACCCACTATTCACATGTGACCATAGAGCACTTAAATGTGACTAGTCCAAATTGAGACATAATAGTAAATTTAACAAACACACCAGATTTCAAAAAATATGAGAAAAGAATGTAAAATATCTCATTAACAATTTTATATTGATAACATGTTGATATGTTTTTGATATATCGAGTTAAATAAATTACTAATATTTATTTCCCAGTTTCTTTCTTTTCTTCTTAATGTGACTATGTGCAAATTTAAAATGGCATATATGTAGCACTAATTATATTCCTATTGGTCAGTGCTGGCCTAGCCTCTTTCCTATCACACAGTTTATACTCTATAAGTAGTCATTGAAAGAATAACAGAATAAAAGAGGCAGTACCCTTAACAGAGATATTAAAGAATGGTTCGTTCAACCCTTGGTTAAATCCAACCCTCCTCCACCTACCTACTCAGTTTCCAAGCCCAAAAGGGGGAACATGTACTTCCCACACTTTTTTTTGAGGGAGAACTATTTTTTTTAAATATTTTTTAGTTGTCAATGGACTTTTATTTGTTTATATGTGGTGCTGAGAATCGAACCCAGTGCCTCACGCATGCTAGGCAAGTGCTCCACCACTGAGCCACAACCCCAGCCCCTTCCCACAATTTTAATATGACCCTTCCAAATCCCTTTTACTAATTAACAAGTAAAATTTGCTTTATTCTTTTTTATTTCTTGCAGTGCTCTGGGTCAAACTCAGAGCATCACACATGCTAGGCAAGTACTGTACCTCTGAACTATATCCCCAGACAAGATTTTACATTTTTTGCTATTTACTTATTTATTTCAGATGGAGTCTTGGTATGTTGCCTAGGCTGGTCCTGAACTCCTGGGCTCAAGTAATCCTTCTGCTTCAGCCTTTCAAGTAGCTGGGATTACATATGCATACCACCACACTTGGCATATTTTGCATTCTTAAAAATGTATATTATTGCTTTACACACACACACACACACACACACATACACACACAGGTACTGAACTGGGAGGCCCTTAACCACTGAGTCACATCCCCAGTCCTTTTTAATTTTTTATTTTGACACAGGATCTCACTAATTTGCTTAGGGCCTCACCAAATTTCTGAGGCTAGCTTTGAACTTGAGATTCTCCTGCTTCAGCATCCCAAGCCACTGGGATTATAGGCATGTGCCACCACACCTGGCTTAAAAGAGTACTTTTATAGGGAAAGACTGTATCCACATGGCCCTGACTCATCTCATAGAAAGTAAGCATTTTGGTGAGTTTATCTCAAATATTGAAAACAAAAAGAAAAGCTTTGGAAGTTGGAGATGATGGCATTCATTAATACTATTGCTTAGAATATCATTCATCTTCTAGGATTAAATAAAATATTCCCACTCTAGTGGACTCAGTGAAACATTTGGGAAAGGGAGCAGGTGAAGTATTATCAGGCATGATGGTTATTGGGAATTGGTGAAATGATACAAGAAAATGTTAAGTGTTATTCACTTGACATTTCTGGAGAAGAAGATTCCCCTTTCCCTCAATAAGGTCTAAGTGTCTGAAATATAATAGAGCTTGGGACTTAATAAACACTCCCTGAATCAATGAATGAATAAAAACACAAATAGCATACAGTGTAGTATAGTGGAACAAGCACAGGATTTATAGTTGGGGGAAACTGAGTTAAATTACTTGCTTTTCTTCATACTAGCTGTGTAGCCCAGGGAAACCTACCTAACTTTTCTAGGCAAAAGGGCCTATATCCAGCAGTTCATTATGAGGATTTAATGGGTTAATGCATATAAATCACTTATAAGTATACCTGGCTCACAGTAAATGCATAATAATTAGTAGCTATTCTACTCAAAGACACTGAAGAGGGCTTCCCAAAGCACTGTTACACATCTCATCATCCAAGTGGCACCATGTGTCCTTACATAATTGTTAATGAGACCCGTAGTTGGGAAAAACATAAGAAATCTTGATTTTGTTCCCTCATGGATCTCTGAGAAGAGGTTTGCTTTTAAGCAAACAAGTCAAAAAATCCATCCATCCAATAGTTATTTATTGAATATCAAAGATTGTTTTTAGATAATGGGGATGCAAAATAAACCAAACAAGAAAAGGATTCCTGCAATTTTATAGGGTTTTCTTTCTAGTAAAAATAAATGATAGCCTTGTTTGCAGATGATTGTGCCAATCATTGAGATTTCCTGATTTCATTTGAAAACAATTACCTTCTGAGATAGGACTATCTTCTCAATATAGACAATTCTAGGCCTAATCCAAAGCCTATAAGGGATGTGCTGCTCTATTAAGCTCTGCCACCCTTCCAGAACAGTCAAGAACTTCTGGGCAATTGATATATTTCCTATTTAGGCTCAAAGGTATTGAGGGTTTAGGGTTCCCTCCTCACATCACGCATCCATCCTCACTGTCTTCCTGCCTGCTGCTCACACAGATTATACCAGTATCTTCCAGCATGCCAAATATGCTACAAGAACACTACCACTAGAAAAATGTATTTTCTCACTATCTCCACTGCTAGTTTCTCCTGGGGTGGTACTATGATGCAATAAAAATATCATGGACTTTGGCATCAAAATCACCAGGATTAAAATCCTAGCTGTGCTGTATCCTGTAACTTTAGGAAGACCATCTTAATTCTTTGAACCTCCATCTTCTCACCTGTAAAATAGGCATCTCCCCTACAGGGTTATGGGAAAGAGTAACCAAACGGCATGGGGCATGGCACAGAGTTGGTATCCTAGAAGCATTATTTCTCTTCCAAATTCTTTCCAACCAGCTTGGGTGATATTTCAGAGACAGTGTAGACACTTGGAGGAATTAGGGAGAGGCAACTGGCTGAGTAGAGGGCTCACATTAGCTAGTTTACCAACTCTTTATTCAGTATTATCATGCAAGTAACTTGAAACTAGCTATGGTTGGAGTATATTCACTATAGAACCACAAATTAGGTTTTGTTTATTATTTTTTTGGAGAGCTGGTTTACCATCCCACCACTGCCTTCAAATGCATGACACATAGAAAACTCAGAGACAAAGAGAAGACAATTATGCACTTGTCATTTTGAAATAAAGACCTTTCTATGGGCTGGGCAAAAACTGCTATGAAATATAGCAACCCAGTACTTTGTCACAGAATATTTCTGTGGCATATTAAAATTTCTTATTGCTCTCACTGGGCATGGTGGTGCATTCCTGTAATCCCAACAACTTGAGAGGCTGAGGCAGCAGGATCACAAATTCAAGGCCAGCTTTGGCAATGTAGCAAGGCCCTGTCTCTAAACAAAATAAATAAAAATAGAAAGGGTTGGGGATGCAGCTTAGTGAAGAGTGCCCTGGGTTCTATCTCCAGTGCTGAAAAAAATTCTTATTGCTCTGTAAATATAAAGATAAGCATCATCACAGGGCCAAGTACACAGCAAGTGCTCAGTAAACATCTGTTAGTTGTACAAATGAGCCCAGGAGAAATTATTTGCCACTTTACATCAAAGAAACTGAAGCAGAAGTTTGAAGAAAACATTCTGGGTTTGGAAATGAAATGGGCTTCAGGAGAAAAGGGCTTTTGGAGAGAAGTGAGAGATTAAGTCAGAATTCTGGAGGAGAAAGAAGTTCTGGAAGAGTCAGCAGGCTCATAGCAAGGGAAAGGAGGAGCACAGAATCCAAAGGAATAGGTCTGGGGGAGGGTATAAAAGGGGTACTTGGAAGAAATTGACAAGTAGAACAAGGTCCTGAAATGGTAACAGGAATAGGAATTTTGGAGTTGCACTTTAACTGGGAAAGAATTTTATAATTTAATTTGTTTCAGTGGCATTATTCTTCATAAAATCATCATAATTATCATTTTCTTAAACCACCAAATTGTAATAGCCTTATTAATATATAATTTACATATGATGAAATTCACCCATTTAAAGTATACTTTTCATAAATTTTAGCCTATTTCCAGAATTGGACAACTATCACCATAATCTAATTTGAGAACCTATTCATCATCCTAGAAAGAAACCTTGTGCCATTCAGAGTCAGTCCCCATTCCTAACATCTAGCCCCAGGCAACCACTAATCACTTTCTGCCTCTGTGGACTTGTCCTATTTGAACATTTTGTATGTGTCTGGCTTCTTTCACTGAGCATGTTTTGGAGGTTCATCCATACAGTAGCATACAACAGTGCTTCATTTCTTTTCATTGCTGGAAAATATTCTATTATATGGGCATACCATATTTTATTTATTCATCCATTGGTTGATGGTTGATGGATGTTTGGGGTGTTCCACTTATTTGGCTAATGGGAATTCCGATGGTAGAAACATTAATGTACAGGCTTTTGTGTGGACAGAAATTTTCCATCTCTTGGGTATACACCTAGGAATAGAACTGCTGAGTCATATGGTAACTCTATGCTAAACATGTGGAGGAAATGCCAAACTGTTTTCCAAAGAAATGTACCATTTTGCATTCCCACCAGCAAAGTATGAGAGTATGAGAGAATTCTAGTGTTCAACATCCTCAACATTTATATTCTATACTTTTTATTAGTCATTCTAGTGAGAAATAAATGTTGTGTCATGATGGATTCGATTGGCCATTTGTATATATTCCTTGGAGAAATGTCCATTCAAATTCTCATCTGGCTTTCAAAAGTGTGGTTTGTCTTTTTACTATTGACTTGTCAGGACTTTATATTTTCTGAATCCAAATATTTTATGAGATATATGATTTCTAGTTTTAGTCTCCTAATCTTTGGAGTGACATTTCACTTTATTGAGTGTATTGTTATTTATTGAGTACTGGGGATTGTTCCCAGGAGAGCCATATCACTGAGCTATATCCTCAGCCCTTTTTCACTTTTTGGCAATGTAGCAAGGCCCTGTCTCTAAACTAAAATTTAAAAAATTTAAATTTTTTTTTTTTAAATTTTAACACAAGGTCTTGCTAAGTTGCCAAGGCTGGCCTTGAATTTGTGATCCTCCTGCCTGAGCCTCCTGAGTTGTTGGGATTACAGGCATCCACCACCATATCAAATTTTAAGTCCTGGTTATCATTCCCTATCTTTTATCATTCATGCTTTTGTTGTGTCTAAGAAATCTTGGTGTAACCGAAGATCACAAAGATTACACCTATTATTCTCTTCTAAGAGTTTTATAGATTTTCTTATACTTAAATCTATGATATACTTTGAATAATTTTTTTATGTATGGTGTGAACTTGAGGACCAAATTCATTGTTTTACATAGATATCCTATTGGCCAAACAAATTTGTTGAAAAGATTAATTCTTTCCCTTTGAAATTTCTGACAACTTTGTCAAAACTCAGTTTATCATAAATATAAGGGCTTATTTTTGACATCTCAAATGATTTCCTTTATCCATGACTTTCCTTATACCACTGGAACACTGACTTTACTGCTACAGATTTGTTAAAAGTTTTGAAATTATTAAGTATAGGTTCTACAACACTGATCCTTTTAAACACTGCTTTGCCTGTTCTGGATCCCTTGAAATCCCATGTGAATTTAAGGAGCAGCCTTCTTGGGGTTTTGATAGTGGTCATGTTGAAGCAGTAGACCCATTTGGGGATTACCATCCTTTTAATAATATTAAGCATTCTTATTCATAAACATGGATGTCTTTTTACTTATTTAGGTTTTTCTTCAATTCTTTTACTGATATTTTGTAGTTTTCAGTGTACAAGTTTTGCACTATTTTGTCATATGTATTCTAAATTATTGCATTTTGATGCTATTGTAAAATGTTTTAATTTCATTTTCAGATTGTTCATTATTACTTTAAAGAAATACAATTGATTTTTAAATGCTTTTATTAGTGGATTATAGTTATACATAACAGTGAAGATCTTTTGGCATAATTATACATTCATAGAATAATTCACTCCATTTCAATTCCTAGTACTTCCTCTTTCCTTCTCCTCCTCCCTCCCCTTACTCCCTTTCTTTTACTCTCCTGATCTTTCTCTATTTATTGTTTTTTAAATTGGTGCTTTATAGATACACATAAAGGTAGATACAATTGATTTTTCTGTTGATGTTGTATCCTACAAACATGATGAACTTATTAGTCCCTGTAGTTTTTTAGTGGATTCCTTGTCTTTCTATTTACAGATCATGTCATCAGTGAATAAAGACAAATTAACTATTCTTATCTAATTGCCCTGGATAGAACCTCCAATACAATACAGAATAAAATAAACTGGTAAGAGAAGACATCCTTGCCTTGATCCCATCTTAATCAGAAATATTTTCATCTTTCTCTATTAAGTATAATACTAACTATAGGGTTCTCATATATCCCTTTATCAACTCAAGGATGTTCCCTTCTATTTCCAATTAATTGAGGGCTTTTATGAATGGATGTCAGGTTTCATCAAATACTTTTTCTACATCTATGGAGTTGATCATGTTGTTTTAGTCCTTTATAATACTAATGCAATATTTACATTGTTCATTTTTGGATGTTAACCAAGCCATGCGTTCCTAAGGTAACATCACTGGGTCATAATATATAATCCTTTTTATTTGTTGTTGGATTCAGTTTGTAAGTATTTTGTTCTGGCATTTTGCATTTACATTCATAAGAGATATTGGTTTATAGTTTTATTGTGATATCCTTGGCTTTGGCATGAACACAATAGCTGTATAATGAGTTGAAACTTGTTTCCTTCTCTATTTTCTGGGTTGCTATTAACTCTTCTTTGAATGTTTGGTAGAATTCACTAGTGGAACTGTCTGGGCCTGAACTTCCCTTTGTGAGAAGATTTTAAACTACTAATTCAATCTCTATACATACTATAAGCCTATTAAGATTTTCTACTTCCTTAAAAGGGATAAAAATAGGAAAGGAAGAAGTCAAACCATCACTGTTTGCAGATGATATAATACTACACTTAGAAGATCCAAAAAGCTCCACCAAAAAATTTCTAGAGCTAATAAACAAACTCAACAAAGCTTCCGGTTATAAAATCAACATACAAATTAATTAGCTTTCCTATATACCAATAATGAATCTTCTGAGAAATAAATCAGAAAAACAACCTTATTCTTAATAGCTTCAAAAACGTAATGTACCTAGGAATAAATCTAACCAAGAATGTGCAAGACCTCTATAATGAAAACTATGGAATATTGAAGAAAGTAACTGAAGAAGGCAAGAATATGGAAAGACCTCCCCTGTTCATGCATAGGCAGAATTAATATTGTTAAAATGGCCATACTACCAAAAACAACATACATATCTAATACAATCCCCATCAAAATAACAATAATATTCTTCACAGAACCAGAAAACAAAACAGTCCTAAAATTCATTTGGAAGCATAAAAGAGCCAGAATAGCCAGATTAATTCTAAGCTAGAAAAGCTTTGCTGGAGATATCACAATACCTGACTTCCAATTACACCACAGAGCACAAAAACTCCATGGTACTGGCATAAAAACAGACACATAGACCAATGGTACAGAAGACACAGTAACAAACCCACAGACCTATAGTCATCTGATCCATGACAAAGGAACCAAAAATATACATTGGAGAAAAGACAACCTTTTTGACAAATGGTGCTGGGAAAACTGGTTAGCCATATGTCAAAGAATGATATTAGAGTCTTATTTCTCACCCCACACAAAATCAACTCAAATGGATCAAAGACCTAGGAATCAGACCAAAAGCTATGCAAGACCTAAAAGAAACTAGAGTCAACACTCCAACATATAGGCACAGGCAACAACTTTCTCAATAGGACTCGTAAAGCTCAGAAATTAATGCCAAGAGTTAATAAATGAGGTACATCAAATTAAAAAGCTTCTGCAAAGCAAACAATTAGAAATGTGAAAAGAGAACTTACAGAATGGGAGAAAATCTTTGCTAGCAACCTTGGAACAAGACTAATATCTAGAATATTTAAGGAACTAAAAAATTAACATCAAAACCAAATAACCCAATTAATAAATGGGTAAATGAACTAAAGAGATACTTCTCAAAAGAAGAAATACAAATGGCCAAACATATATGAAAAAAATGTTCAACATCATTAGCAAATAGGGAAATGCAAATCAAAACTATACTGAGATTTCATCTCATTCCAGAACTGTTGATGATTATAAATTAGTACAACCACTATGGAAATCAGTATGGAGGTTTTTCAAAAGACTAGGAATGGAACCACCATATTACCCAGTTATTCCATTCCCTGGTATTTATCCAAAACAATTAAAGTCATCATACTACAGCAATACATGCATAATCATGTTACAGCAGCACTATTTATAATAGCCAAACTATGGAAGCAGCTTAGATGTCTATCAATGGATAGATGGATAAAGAAAATATAGTATATATGCCATATTTACAATGGATTTTTATTCATCCATAAAGAAAAATGAAGTTTTGTCATTTTCAGGAATATGGATGTAACTTGAGATGGTTATGTTAAGCAAAATAAGCCAAATTCAGAAGGTCTAGGGTAGTATATTTTCTTTAATATGTGGAAGCTAGAAAGGAAAATAAGGGAGGAGTATCTCGTGAAAATTGAAGGGAGATCAGAAGAGTAGAAAAGAGAGACGAAGGGGAGGGAGGAGAAGAGGGAAAGGGGAAAATAACAGGAAGTGATATTGGCCAGATTATACTGTTATGTTGTTTGAATGTACAAATATGTAACAACAAATCCCACCATTATGTATAATTATAATGAATCAATAAAAATATGGGGGAAAGATTTTATGTTTCTTCTTGTATAGTTTTGGTAATTTGTATTTATCCAGGAATTTGTGCAATTCATCTATGGTATGTAATTTGTTGGCACATGGTTTTTCATAATATTCCTTTATAATCCTTTATTTATTTTTCTGCAAGTTCAGAAATGGTGTTTACTCATGGTTCTCTTTATCACTAATTTGAGTCTTCTTTTTCTTTATTGGTATATTTAAAGGTTTGTGAATTGTTATAGGCTGAATGGTGTCCACACAAAAGTTCTATATTGAAACCCTAACTCCTAGTACTTCAGAATGTGAATGTATCTGGAAATAAGGCCTTTTAAAGAGATAATTTAAGTGAAAATGAGGCTGCTAGGGTAGACTATAATTCAATTTGACTGGTGTCCTTATAAAATGAGGAAATTTGGATACATAGACACCAGACACATGCAAAGGCACTGAGATAAAACCAGGTAAGAACACAGGAAAGGCAGTCATTTGCAAGCTAAAGAGTGACTTCAGTAGAAACCAAACCTTCTGGCACCTTGCTCTTTTACTTCTAGCCTCCAGAAATTTGAGGGAATAAAATTATGTTGTTTAAATAACTCAGTGTCTGGTTGTTTGTTATGGCAGCCAGTCTTAGTCAATTTTGTGTGGCTATAACAAAATATCTGAGCCTGGACACTTTATAAAGAAAAGAGGCTTATTGTAGGCATGCAGATATGGAAGATGAATAGTCCAATCTCAGGCAGCCATATTTGGCAATGAGCCTTATGCTCTATCATAACACATGGCAGATGGCATTACATGGTAAGAGCGTGTGCAATGGCAGCAAGTGGCACTTGCAGAACAAAGATTGAGGGGAGATTCCAGACCATTTATAATAACCCACTCTCTTGAGTACTAATCCAGTTCCATGTGAGCTAGAATTCTGACAGCATTAATCCATCCTGAAGCTGATAACTCCACTGATCTAATCACATCTCACTAGGACCCACTTTTCAAAGGTTCTTCCACCTCTCAACATCACCACACTGGGGACCAAACTTTCAGCTCATGAAACTTTGGGAGACAATCACATTCAAACCATAGCACAGCTATAGCAAACTTTTTTCAACAATTTTGTTGACTTTTTCAAAGAACCATCTTCTGAGCTAGATGTGGTGGTACATGCCTGTAATCCCAGTGGCTCAAGAGGCTAAGGCAGGAAGCTGAAGCAGGAGGATCACAAGTTCAAAGCCAGCCTCAGCAATATAAAAAGGCCCCAAGCAACTTAGTGAGACCCTGTCTCAAAATGAAAAAGGGCTGGGGATGTGGCTAAGTGGGTAAGAGCCCCTGGGTTCAATCTTCAGTACAGGGAGGGGGGAGGCAGGGGGAACACTTCTGATCTTGTTGATTTTCTAAGTTGTTTTTCAGCTTCCAATTTCATTTATTTCAACTCAAATCTTTATTATTTTTTCCTTCTGCTTGCTTTGCACTTAACTTTGATCTGAATTTCCTAGTTTCTTAAGGCAGAAGATTAGGTTATTGATTTGACATTTTCTTCCTTTTAACAAGCAATTATAGGCACTAAATTTCCACACAGGCATTGTTTTTGTGGTACCCTGTAAGTTTTGATATGTTGTATTTTTATTTCATTCATCTTTAAGTATTTTCTAATTTCTCCTGTGATTTACTCTTTGACCTGTTGGATATTTTGAAGTGTGTTGTTTAATTTCCACGTATTTGTGAATTTCCCAAATTTCCATCTGTTGTTGGTGTCTAATTTAATTCCATTGTGATCTAAAATTTATTTCATATGATTTCTACTCTTTTAAGTTTGTTGAGACTTGTTTTATGGCCTAGCATATGGTCTTTCTTGGAGAATGTTCCACACACACTTAAGAAGAATGTGTATTCTGCTGTTGTTGGCTCGAGTGGTCTGCAGATGTCTATTAGGTCTGCTTGGTTTATTGTGTTGTTCAAGTCCTCTATTTTCTTGTTCATCTTCTAATTATTTTAACCATTACTGAAAGTGAGAATTGAAGTCTCCAAGTATTATTGTTTTTATAGCTTTATTTTGTTTTTATTGACACATAGTAATTGTGCACATTTATTGGGTACAATGTGATGTTTTGATATATGTATACTATGTGTAATGATCAATTCAGGACAATTATCATATCTGTCACCTTAAATATTTACCATTTCTTCATGGTGAGAACATTCAAATCCTCTCTTCTGGCTATTCTGAAATATTCACCATTAATAACTATAGTTACCTACTGCATAATAGAGCATCAAAACTTATTCCTCTTATCTAACTGAAACAATAACTGCATTATTGTTGAATTGCCTTTTTCTCTTTTTCACTGTGTCAGTTTTTGTATCATGCTTTTTAGACCTTGTTATTAAGTACATATGTATCTAATATAGTTCATAAATATTCCTGATTAACTGATCCTTTATCATTACACAATGTCCCTATTTATCTCTAGTAACATTTTAATCTTTTTTTTTTTTTTTTTGGTACCAGGGATTGAACTCAGGGGCACTTGACCACTGAGCCACATCCCCAGCCCTATTTTGTGTTTTATGTAGAGACAGGGTCTCACTGAGTTGCTTACCGCCTCTCCATTGCTGAGGCTGGCTTTGAACTCGCAATTCTCCTGTCTCAGCCTTCCAAAGTGCTGAGATTACAGGCATGTGCCATCGCACACAGCACATTTTAATCGTAATATCTATTTTGGCTGACATTACTATAGCTACTCCAGCTAACTTAGAATTGCAGTTTCCATGGTATATTTTCCCATCATTTTAATTTTAACCTATTTGTATTTGTTTTTTCAGTGCTAAGGATTGAATCCAGATCCTTTTATATGCTAGGCAAGTGCTCTGCCAATGATCTATTCCCCCAAACCCCATATTTATATCTCTGAATTGACAGTGCGTCTCTTTTAGACATCATATAGATCTCATTTTTTTCCAATCTGATAATCCCTGCATTTTCATTAGAATATTTAGTTCATTCACATTTATCATCACTATTAATATGGTTGAATTCACATCTGCCATTTGCTATTTGTTTTCAATATATCACATTTGTCCCTCCTTTACTGTCTTATTTTGTATGAAATGAATACTTTCCAATGTTCCATTTTAATTCCTTTATTTAATTTTAAACTGTACTTTTAAAGCTATTTTTTATTTGTTGCCTTAGGGATTACAATATATAGTTTGATTTATCATACAGTAATTCAGTTTTATACTAATTCAATTCTAGTAAGATATAAAAAATTTGCTCTATTATAGTTCCATTCCCTCTTTCTTCCTTTGTATTATATATATATGTATAATTTATATATATATATAAATATATATATATAAATATATATATTGACTAGGTAGTATATAAACTCAACAATGCATTATTATAATTATTGCTTTAAATACTCTTTTTTTTTTGTGGTACTGGAGATTGAACTCAGGGGCACTCGACCACTGAGCCACATCCCCAGCCCTATTTTGTGTTTTATGTAGAGACAGTGTCTCACTGAGTTGCTTAGCACCTTGCTGTTGCTGAGGCTGGCTTTGAACTCATGATTCTCCTGTCTCAGCCTCCCTAAGTGCTGATATTATAGGCATGTGCCACCATGCCCCACTTAAATATTCTTCAACTGTTCGAATGACTAAATAAAAAGAGAAAGCTACATTTATAAAGATTTTATATCTAACTTCTTTCTGGCACTATTCATTTCCTCTGGTAGATGTGAGATACTATATGATGTCACTTTTTTGCTCCACCATAACTTCCTACATTGTGCTGTCATAGGCTATAGGCCACAAAACCCAATGAGATAGGTACCATTTCACATTATGGTTTTAATTCAATTAAGTGAAGATAAGAAGATACATGTAGGGGCTGGGATGTAGCTCAGTGAGTGGTAGAGAGCTTGCTTAGCATGTGAGAGGCACTGGGTTCGATCCTCAGCACCACATAAAAATAAATAAAAATAAAGGTCTTGTGTTCATCTGTAACTAAAAAAAAATATTTTTTTAAAAAAGAAGATACATGTAATTGTGCTATTTTCATAGTTCCTACATAAATAATTACCTTTACTATAACTTTGGAGTTTTATCTTTGCTTTTTTATTTCTTTATATGAGGATATGAATTACTCTGTTGTGTCATTTCTTTTCAGCCTGACAAACTTATTTTGATATTTTTTGTAAAAACAAAAATGTCTGAAATCAACAAATTTCCTGTATCTTTGTTTATATGGTAAGGTCTTTATTTTGCCTACAGTTTTGAAATGGTTTTTCCTTGGTTGACTTCTTTTTCCTTTAAGCACTGTGAACATGTCATCCCTTTTCCTTCTGATTGCTATTATTTTTTTCTGATGAGGCAGCAGCTATTGATTTTATTGGGGTTCACTTGTATGTGATAAATCTTTTGTTTTTTTGCTGCACCCATGAATTTTTTGGTCTTTGGCTTTGGCCTCCAATATTTTATCTATAATATGCCTAGGTGTAGATCTTTATGCCTTTATCCTTCTTAGAGTTCCTTGATGTTTAAGGGTTTTGTTTGTTCATTATTTTTTTTCTCAGTACTGGAATTGAACTCAGAGCTTAGTTCATGCCAGTCAATCTTTGAGGTTTTTGCATGTATTCATTAATATGTTTTGGAAATTTTTTATGTCTTCAAATTTTTTTCCTGCCCTGCCCATTTACTCTCTCCTCTCCTCTAATACTCCACCATGTGTATGTTGGAGCATTTAATGCTGTACCATAGGTTTATAGGGCTCTATTCATCTTCTTTTTTTATTCTTGAGGTTGTATAATGTCAATTACCTATCTTCAAATTCACTAATCCTTTTTACTTCCAGCCTAATTTGCATGCAGAGGCCCTCTAGTGAATATATTTTTTCATTTCAGTGATACTTTACAACTTCAGAATTTTCATTTGTTTTTTCTCTCTCTACTGATATTTTCTCTTTGATGTGATATTTTATCACAGTCATATCTCTTTCTTTCATCATTTAAGAAATTTTGAAGCCAGGTGTAGTGGCACATGCCTGTAGTCCTAGCAGCTTGGGAGACTGAGGCAGGAGGATAGTGAGTTCAAAGCCAGCCTCAGCAATTTAGTGAGGCCCTAAGCAACTCAGCAAGACCTTGTCTCTAAATAAAATATAAAAAAGGGCTTGGGATGTGGCTCAGGGGTTAAGCACCCCTGGGTTCAATTCCTGATACCAAAAAAAAATCGCTCCTTTCTTTCTTTTTATTTTAGTTAAAAAATATTTTTTGTTTTGCTCCTTAATTTCTTTGAAAATATTTATAAAAATATACAATGGTCACATTGTTCTGATACTTTGCATGCATTATACCTTTTATTTAGATGATACATTGTAGAAACTCTAGATTCTCATTGGCCTCACTACTCCTACCATGGTGTTTGCCTGTATTAAGTTTATAAACTCTAATTCCTCTGCATTGTGCAATCTTTAATATTACTGTGCAGTTTTTACACCTTGGTTTGTTTTATTTCGTGTTGTTGCATTTTTTGTTTATTTATTTTTCCTACCTCAGGGTAGCTCCTTGTTCAGCATAATTTCGTGTTCACCTACTGATTAATTAGAGGTTATTCTTATACCTCCTAAGCTCTAAGGCTTCAGAATTTGATGGTGGCTCTCTGTGGCTAAGGGAATGCTTTTAAATTATTTTCATGTTCAAGTAGTGACTAGTAGCTCTCAAGGACCCACTATGGTTACTTTTGAGTCAATGCAATGTGGCACATGTGCACACTTTCCTAACCCCATGAATAGGTATGATCTTAACAGGGCTCTCTCCAGGGTTCCTCTTGCCTCTTGCTAAACCTCTGGCTGGTCTGCCCCTTCTTCTTTTTTTTTTTTTTGCTCCTAGTTTCATGGAACTATTAGTTTGCTACTAAATAACATGAATATCTCTGTTTGATAATGCCTTTAGGAATGAGTTCTCTACTGTTCCAAATAATGTTAGCTAGAATGTGAAGATGGTAGTTCCATCTTCTTGATATGCCCTCCTAGTATGGACTGTCCACCCTCCAAGTATGGTCTGTGATGGGGAGGGAACCTTAAGTCTTCTTGAAAATACCAGCCTCAAATAGAGCTCCCACAGCATGAATCTGAAAGTGAGAAAAGAAAGATCTTGGCTGCCTGAACCTCCCAGGGTGAAACAGTGGTCCTATGACTGGGAGCTGGGGGTAAAGTGAGCCCTCATCTTCTTGTCTATACCTACCCAGAGTAAAGCTTCCATAATACAGAGCTGAGGTGAGGAAGAGGTGATGACAGCTACCTAGATTCACATTGTCTTTATTGAAATTTAATAGATTTTCTTGAATATATTCTTCTCAATATATTGAATTCCTTTAGATAAATGTTCAGAGATTTTAAATGATTGATTTCAATATTCTTTTAAACAGTTAAGCTGTTGTTTCACAGGGAAGAGGGTACATAAAGCTTTCCACACAGTAATTCTGGAAATAAGGCTCTCAAAGCACTGATTTTTAAGCTTTTTTTTTTTTTTTTTGTACCAGGAATTGAACTCAGGGGCACTTAATCACTGAGCCACACCCCTAGCTATTTTTTATATTTTATTTTGAGACAAGGTCTCACTGAGTTGCTTAGGGCCTTGCTCAGTTGCTGAGGCTGGCTTTGAAGTCATGATCCTCCTGCCTCAGCCTCCCAAGCCTTGGGGATTGCAAGCATGCACCACCACACCTGGCTTTAAGCTTCTTATTAAGCTCTTCTGGGCATCTGAAAATCAATCTATCTTAAAGTTTGCAGATAGCCTGTATCTATTTACCAATGATTTAATTTCTACACTATAGGCTTCATGTATATAGACTAACACACACAATGCCCACAATAAGAAAGAAAACTTCACCAATTCATTAGGCGAATGTTTATGTGAATAGCCACAATTGAGTTAACAGTAAGTCTTGTGCATACTGCCCCTTTACTTTTCTAGGAGAAAGCGAGGCTGAGTTGGTTTTCTGTAGCTGTATCCTCTAGCTACATGAATTTATTCCTTCAAACATCAGATACTTCATTTTAGTTATCTTGGTGGACTCACTCTAAAATATCTCCTAAGTAACTAATACAAAAGGCAGGTGATTCTAACTACTTGAAAGGGAGAGTAGAGGTTTGCTAAAAACCAACCAGCTGCAATATATTTTAAAAAATCACAAACTTTGTCAATTATAGAGAAGGACCAGACATTTAAATAGATACTTTATAAAGGGTAGAAATGATATTTCCAAGGGTTCCAAATATCAAAATAGCACACACCCCTACCTCACTCACACTTCAGAGAAGTCTGCAGAACAGATAACAGCCTTCTCAGTGAATTAGACTGCCCACTCTGATCAAGGATTGGTCATATAAACCTTCTCTATGCCAAAGCAAAGAAAGAATCAGTTCTTTCTCTTGACATCTAAAGACCACTTGAAACTGGCCCAACCTTCCTTTCCTTTCTTAGTCTTAACTGTTAGCCAACTTGTAACTTTCTCCAACCGCATCCATTTCCCTTTCTACTACCTTTCTCTGGTGTGTTCACTAATTAGTCTGGGAGTTGAGGACAAGGGCTATGTTTTGTCCAACTCTCTCCCCAGCACCCAAAACAAGGCCTGGCACAATAGATATTCACTACATGCTTTTTGAATGAATGAAATCCTCACATCTGAAGTCCTTTCTTGTCTCAGTTGCGAAGAATCTCACAAGCCTATAAATTCCTACAGCTTACAGTTTCTTGCTAACTTTTTTTCAGTGCTGGGAATCAAACTCAGTGCCTCAATGCATACTGAGCAAGTGCTCTACCACCTAGCTACACACCAAGCCCTTGCTCCTGACTTTCTAATGATACCTATCATAGCTTTACTGTGCTTTGTTATAATTACTTATATATCTACCTTATTCCTGCCTCTACAATCCTTCCCCTCTTCAGAGAAAGGATGACAGGGAGAGACAGAATGATAGACACATGCACACACGTACACACAGAGAATCAGAGACTTGGGGAGCATGGATTTTGTCTCATTTTAAAAAAAAGAAAACTTTCTTGTATTACTTAGCACAATGTTTAGCACATAGGAGGAGTTCAAGTAATATTTGCCAAATTGAATTGCTAAAACATTTGGATATCAGTATGGAGATTTTACTTTAGATCCATACCTCATACCATACACTTCAATAAATTCCAGATGGGCCCAAGAATTAAACACAAAAAAGAAAAAAACACCCTGGGGGAGTAGGGAAGACAGAATCACATATTTGTCCCAGCTGTGGAGGAGTGGTAAATTTCTGAATATTGAAAAATGAAAGAAACATCAGAGACAGGATGGATGGATTTGAATATATAAATGTAAAAAAGAACACTTTTGCATAGTGAAATATGATAAAGGGCACATAAAATGAAAGCAATAAAATTGGAAAAATATGTGACAAATATAAATGATAAAGCTGACTATCCAAAATAGAAAGGATGGCTAAAAATATATAAGGTCAATGCCTACATTTTATTTGAGAAGTGGTGAAAGAAAATGAACAAGGAAACAGTAAATTATGACATGAAAAAATGGAAAGCCTCATTAAATAAATAATGAAACAAAGAGAGAATATACTTACATATCTACTCAACTAGCAAAAATGTAAAAAATGATAACATTCAGTGTTGCAGGGCTTTATGAAAATAGACACACTTATGCAGTTTAATCTTCTGGGAATACAATCTGGCAACACATAATAGGATCTATAAAACAGCTCGTACCTTTTGGCCTGGTTATTATACTTTTGGTAAGATACCAGAAAGCAATAATTCTAAACAGAAGAAATGCAATTTGTACAGAAACCATTCATAGCATCACATTTTATAAGAGTGAAAATTTTAGAATAACTTAAATCCCTAATAATAATAAAACAGCTAAGCAAAATCTGGCATATCAATACCACAACCTTAAATTTTAATGTAGAATGCTCTCTACCTATCCCTTGTTGCCAGGTCTTTGCTTTTGTGGTTTCTCCATCCTGGTTTTCTAGTACTCATCTGTCACCCTGCCAATTTCTGGGATAAACTACCTTCTCAAACCCACCCTATCAGCCTCCCCTAATTCTAATTTGTTGCTCTTATGTTGTTATAACTGATGAAATAACTGGCTCCCATTACATTAAGGACCAGTGCCAGTGAATATGATTTTGTCTTAATCATAAGCTCTTAGTAAAACTGTTTGCATTTCATGAACACTGCATTTAAACAAAACTCTTCTAGTTCAAACTAGAAATATGTTCACATGGAAACACCTCTGATCAGGAAAGATAGCATTAAACTTTATAAATTATAACTTTTGAGAATAGATGGGGCCATATAATGATTAAAGAGAAACTTAGAGACAAGTAGTAACAAATTCACTTATTAGAGGCATGTTTGTTATGCCTATTATCAACAAAAATACACTTATTTAAACTGAGGTCTCCTTAGTTTATTAGAGCTCATTACTGCTTCAAAATAATAATGGGCTTGGATTTCACAAATATGTGAAAATTACACTGTCTTATAATTCTTATCAAGGACCCAATCTCAAACTTGTTTTTTTTTTTAAACTGTCATGAATCAGAGGCCATACATGATTAGCCTTCAAAACTGATATCAAAGCAGGGCCCAGATGCAGACTCTCCCATAAACATGTTAAAGCCTTTTTTGTAAAAACCTGGACACCAGCCTACCAAAGAAATCAGTGCACACATTAAAGGGAACTGAAAACAAATAGAAAGGAGAACATTCTTTCTTGGTGGGAAAAGTGATCGCTAGCAATGTAAAAGAGAATGATATGTTCACTTTGAGCAGCATAACCAACAAAACAAAACTCAGAGAAAACTTAAGCTGTAAAAACTTGGCTGTGATGACAAGAAGATTTAAAAATTGTAAAGAATTTCCCACCTTGGGTCTGCTCCCTTGATGGGGCTGGGGGTGTTATGTCTGCTAGTGTGATATTGAAAACAATCATCCTAAGAATTCTGAACAAAAATAATGCTGAATGACAGCCATTCTTTGAATTTGGTCATCCTGCAAATGGCTTTATTTCATATATGTGCAAATAGTATCCATGAATCCAGAGATCTCTTTTTTTTTTTTTTTGGACCTTAATGCTTTGGTCAGCAACAAATAGTGTATACACTATTAATTCAACTTTAATGGGTCCAATGATTCCCATATGCTGAGCATCTGAAATAAACATGCAGTGCAGGTTGATGGGCAGGAAGAGGAAAGAACTCACGGAACCTCAGAGGCAAAACCCATTTTCAGAATCCAGATCTGCTGAGGTCTGGCACCAACAGTCTGGTAAACATTTATATGAATTAGGTTGGCAGATTGATAGATTTCTCATTACAAAGTTGGTTTTCTTGAACTCTCCGGAAACTGGAAGAGAATATTTGGACAACCATCATACCAACAGCAGTCCAGGAGGGTGAGACCTGAAGGAGATGTTGGCTGAGCCATTTCCTGAGCACATCAGAAGGGAATGATTTCAATTATTGTCACACAACAGGCCAGATGCTCCCTCTAGCCCTAACCTAACTATTCTCCCAAAACAAAGAAGAAAGAAGGGAGGGGAGAGAGAGACAGAACGAGAGAGGAAAAGAGAGGGGAGGAAAGGGGAGCTGAGAGAAGGAAGAAGGGAGAGAGGAAGGAAGAAGGAAAGGAAGAGAGGGGAGGGAGGAAGGAAAGAAGGGAGGGGAAAAGGCATTACAATTAAGCCAAAGCAAAGATTAAGAACTGTAATAAATATAAAGGTTGCTTTTGCATAAAATGAAAATAGAAAAGGTCAGTTCAGGAAATGTTAACATACTAGCTCAGTTACTCTCAGCTCATAGGCCTGAGTCATTAGGCTTAGCAGGCCCATGGAATAGTCCCATAGCTTTGTGGCTTGTGCTTTTATGAGGCATATCTGTCCTGGTGGCAGCTAGCAGACTGGCAGCGCTACAAACTGGCATGGCCTCAGGTCATAAACTAATTATGGCACAATCATTCACTTGTTCTAGCCACTCTGCCAATTACTTCATGAGTGGAGAGGGCGGGACCCTTGTCTAAGGCCAGCTCTGGAAATAAGACCTCCCGGGCCTAAGCCTTCCTTCCTGTGGAGTTACAGGCGAGTCTGCAGAGCCATCATCAGTCTCAGTAAGACTAGCAGGCTATCCTCCTACCTTAATAATCCATGCACCAATCAGTATGGGTCTATGAGGAAATGTGACAAGGAAGAAAGGGACTTAGAGTCCAGTGGAGTTGGGGAAGATAGGAACCATTCAAAAGTTTTGCTTTCCTTAAGCCTACCTGCACATTTCAACCTCAAATTTGCCTCAATAGTCGGGCCTTCCTGAATCTAGAAAATACTTCCGTCCTCTGAGTACATCCCACATATTGTGGGGCAGAGGAATGAACATGTCTCCTTCCAGGCTCAGTGTAATCTTCCATCTTTTCCTCCATGATGCAGGATGAGCTTCCCTGTTCTCCAGAGCTAAGATTCAATTAAGGGCTTACCAAAGCCTGCCTGTTACTGTCCTCCAGCACAACACCTCCCCTGCCCCCAGGTCTTCCCCAGGGCACTAACATTCAAGGTACCTGACAAAGGACACACAGTGGAGACATGGCCCTTGACACTCCCATACCCACACAGCTGCAGACTTACAAATAGCCTCAGGAGCCAAGCATGTATATGCAGATATTCGTGTAAACACAAGAAAAGGTATGCACATGGGTTTGCTTACAAACAGAGTCAGAAGAGAAAGTAAACAGACTGAGGAGGGTGGTGAAATTTCACAGCTCAGTGAGCTGAAGACCTGGCTAGAGAGAAGGATGAGTAAGTCTGAAATCTCCACAGGGCACTTTTTTTCAGAGCAGGAAGCATACACACAGTGAGCAGTGAGAAGTAATCTGCTGGGATCAGAGAGGATGGATTTGTAGAGAGAACTCGGGAAACAGTTTGAGGATCAATAGGCCCCATCAGTGTAGTATGCCAGTGATTTAAGAATATTTTATTCAAGGTCCTAGAGTAAAACATTTCCATGCTCATTACTGCTTATAGCAAACATCACCCAATTCAGACTTTGGAGGTTCAAACAGCCCCAGCTCCCTGACACACATCAGTGAAAACATTCCTGCCAGGAGCACCCTTTGTAAGATGGATCCTGGCCAGGCATCTGTTCCCTTCCATGGTCACATACTCTCCCTCTGCCTTTCCCCTTCCTACAGGCCCCCACAGTCTGTTTGCATTCCCACACCTGGCCCCACCTTCTAGCAGAGGCCAAAAGCATCATTCCTGGACCAGTGCCCAGTCTTTGAAGTCAGAAAGAATGCAGCCTGTTAGATGAGGAGATCCAGATTCAAGACTTCTCAACATACACTTCCCCTCCTCAACAATGCTAACAATAAAGTTACACTCAAGAGGCACTCTGGCTGCTAGAAAAACAGGAAGCCAGAAGAGTGGGTGGATAAGTCTGTCTCTCTAGGCTAGCCTGAGCCGTGTGGAATGTCAGGCTCCCTGGAAGGTTGAGGCCCTTCACTGAAGGTGGGACCAAAGTATCCTTAAACTGGGTACTGACCCACCACCCTTGCCTTCAAAAAGTCTTTCTTCTGAATCCTTCCCCCTCCCCCACTCACCACCGCCACACACAAAGAAAGTAGCCAGGCCCTCAGGCTTGGTTCTCCAGAGCGCAAGCAGAACAACTCCCTCAGAAGCAGCTCCGAAGGCCTTGTGCTACTTGATTCAAGCGCTTTCCTAGAATTTGAGGTTGGCAAAAACAGGTCTGAACATTGCTTGGAAGCAGTTATCCTTATTTTTAAAAATTTTTTTCATTTACTTATTTATTTTTTGTGGTACTGGGGATTGAATCTATGGCGTCAAACTTGCTAGGCAAGCACTCTAACACTGAGATACATGCATCAGCCCTGGAAACACTCATCTTTAAAAGTACTTAAAAATAAAAATAATAAATAATAATAAAAATAAAATAAAAAAACTTCAAAGTTTACAAGAGTCTTTTTTTTTTTTTCATCTTGGCACTCTGGGGGAAGGAGTGGAGATGTAGATCCTTTTGAATAAACAGCAACCACTCATTCATGCATGCATGTTTATCTAGGTATATTTCATGGAAATCAGTGAGAAATCAAACCTTCTGCCCTCTTCTAGCCCTTAAGGTCACCAATGTGCCACGCCTCTAGCAGTAACTGTTACAATGCAATAACTCCTACTTAATAGCACTTGATTGTTTAAAAGCATCTTCCCATTCATTATCCTATTTAATAAAGATTAACACAGCATGTGTCGTAATTAATGAAGGGAGGGTTAAAGTGTATTCTCTTTGATTTAGTAATTCTGCTTCTTCTATTAATAAATCTTAGTAAAATAATCTGATAAGTGTGTGAAGATGTACACACACAAATGGCCACCATTGTGCTCTTTGTAATAGCAAAACATTGGAAGAAAAATAAATGTCAGGGGCTGGGGTTGTGGCTCAGTGGTAGAGCACTTACCTAGGCACTTACTTCAATCCTTAGTACCATATAAATATAAATAAATAATATGAAGGTATCATGTTCATCAGCAACTAAAAATTATTTTTTTTAAATGTCCATTCTTAATACGGTACTGGCTAATATATTTATAGTATTTATAAAGTGTGTTACTGTGAAGCCATTAAATGATTATATAGATTGTTCTAAAACACACTGTTAGGTGTAAAATCATGGGCTATGAAATAATACTTTTAATATCACATTGTTTTTAATGTGTGTATGTGTGTGTGTCTAAATATGGAAGAGTAAGTTGTAAGATATTCATACACTTAGGATATCAATGCTTGTTATATCTAGGTGGTAAGAATGTGGCCAGTTTTCTTCTTTAAACATTCAAGTATTTTCTAATTAAACATTAAAACAACAAACATCATTTCTTTTAAGGACATGGAAAACAATAAGACTAAATCCATTTTTGGAAAAGAGAGAAGATAAAGTATATGACGACAACAATAATTGTAGCCATCATTTAGTTATACCATAGTTTTAAGTATAATTACATTTACTCTCATAACAACACAGTAAGGTATACAGTACTGTCCCAATTTTACAGACCAGGAGAAGAAACCAAGGCTTAGAGAGTTTAAGGGACTTCCCAAGGACACACAGCTAAAAAGTGACAAAATTAGGATTTGAACTAAGGTTTCTGTTCACTCTATATCTCATGCTTTTATGTGCTACTTTAGCATCTCCCACCTCTTAAAGTGCTCAAACCAATGCAGCAAAGTCAGCTCTTACACTTGTGAGTACCTAGGCCAGAGACACCTGATTGATAGTACAACTGTTTCTAGCTTAAAACAAGATTTCAAGCAATAGGCAGAACCATCAAGGCCTGGTGTCAAAAGCCCAAATCGTGAAAACTCAGCAACAGGCACACTGAATATTGGTCCCTTAAATCTCACAGAGATAGAGTCCTTGTTTGGTTAAACTTTTTCTTCCTCTATCCACCCACTCTTTTATTGAGTACCTATCATATGCCAAGAACCATGAGGTTACAAAGGTGAGTATGAGCAACTTTCTGTCTTCCATTGGGATAACATCCATTGAGATAACATTGCAGGCTTCCTCACTGGAAAGGTTTACTTAAGAAAGAAACTCCAGCAGGACACGGTGGCGCAAGCCTGTAATCCCAGCAGTTTGGGAGGCTGAGGCAGGAGGATTGCAAGTTCAAAGCCAGCCTCACCAACAGCAAGGTGCTAAGCAACTCAGTGAGACCCTGTCTCTACATAAAATACAAAATAGGGCCGGGGATGTAGCTCAGTGATAGAGTGCTCCTGAGTTCAATCCCCGGTACCAAAAACAAACAAACAAACAAACAAACCAAACCAAACAAACAAAAACTCCAGGTTGAAATGTGACCAGTGAACAAAGGACCAGAGTAGGAAACTTGGCAAGACAGGAAAAAGGCAAGTTCTTCTTCTTATTCTTCTTTTTTTTTTTGGTACTGTGCATTTTAACCCAGGGACATTCAACCACTGAGCCACATCCCCAGTCCTTTTTATTTTGAGACAGGCTCTCGCTATGTTACTGAGGTTGAGAAGCTGGTCTCCAATTGGTGATCTTCCTGTCTCAGCCTCCTGAGTTGCTGGGATTATAGGAGTGAGATACCATGCCCAGCTTAAATCCTTACACTTTAGAAAAATGGTTTTTATTTGGCTCCAATTAATCAAACCCAGAAAATATTATTGAGCAATGACTACTATTGGTACAACTGCTGCTACAAAAAAATAGCAGCTAACATTTTATTAAACCTTTACTGGTTGTGACAGAAACCAGGCTAAGTGCTTTACACACAATGTAAGTTTTCACAGCCACAAATCTATTAACATCAATTAAGGTTGAGGCTTAATATGAAAACCAAATGTAATAACTGCAACACAGAGCCTCTAGAATCCTCCACAGTTCCCCTGTTCACCATGAGGAATTTGATGGTCCTCTTAGAGACAGAATGGTTTGAATACCTAGACACCTACATAAACACTTTCCATTTGATCCTTTCTTTAGTCCAGCTTACAACTTAATGAACTACTATATAGTACTCTATATACATATGTAGTATTCTCTTGTAATACAATAGCTTCTCTGGGGAAATTTCATTAATTCGCATTTTTTGTCTTGTGTGTTAATTTTAGTGCCTAAGTTAAAGGGTGAAGCAGATAATTCTGATGCTACAAATAGCATATACCCAATAAATGATAGAGCTTGCTTTAATATACTACGCTTCACAATAACGTTATCATGGAGGTACCCATTTTATAGGTAAGGAAGCAGGGTCCAGAGAGATTGGTTTCAGTGTGATAAGGCCAAAGTTTAAACCCAGGTCTGACTGGTAACAAAACCTACACTCCTCATGCCAGCTTCATGAGAGGTGCTCATAGGGAGCTGGGCGTGGTGGCGCACGCCTATAATCCCAGCACTTTGGGAGGCTGAGACAGGAGAATTGCGAGTTCAAAACCAGCCTCAGCAACGGCGAGGCGCTAAGCAACTCAGTGAGACCCTGTCTCTACATAAAACACAAAAAAATAGGGCTGGGGATGTGGCTCAGTGGTCGAGCACCACCCCAGTACCAAAAAAGAAAAAAAGAAGGCTCCTAGGGGATGAGTGTGAAGGCAGTGTCAAAGAAGAGTAGTGAACAGGAAAGTGATTTCATCAAAGTTGAGCTTTAGGAAAATTAACCTGATGGTGATGTTATGGTTTGCATCTGGAATATCTCCCAAAGTCTCATGTATTAAAGGCTTGTTCCCCAATGCTAAAGTGTTTAGAAGTGGGTCTTTTAGAAAGTCATTGGATCCTGAAACTCTAACTTCATCAGTGGATTTATCCATTTGATGGATTACTGATTTAAATGGACTATTGGGAGGTGATGGAAACTGTAGGCAGGTGGGAATGATTGAAGGAAGAAGGTCACTGGGGCATGCCCTTGAGTACTATATCTTGTCCTTGGCCCCTCCCTTCCTGCCCCCTCTGCTTTGTGGCTGCCATGAGCTGAGCAGCTTTCCTCTGCAATGCCCTTCCACCATATTTTTGCCTTGGACTTGGCCATCCATGTTCTGAAACTCCAAGCCAAAATAAATCTTTCCTCCTCTGAATTATACTTGTCATGTATTTTAAACACAGTAATGAAGAGTTGAGTAACAAAAGTGGTGACACCTGTATAAACACAGTATCATCTCTCTTTTGAGGTTGAATATAGGAAAAGATGCCTAGCCTAGAGAACAATCCCCTTTGGCTGGTGGACATCTCCAAAGTGCAAGATATCCAACTGAAGATCACTTATCTCTTTTAATTCTCGATCTGAGGTTTTACAACTACATTCTTGGGGGTGATACAGGGAGCTAGAACCCAGGTTCCATGTCACTGGATAACCAAATGTGTTGGTTATATAGTTTATACTAAAGCCTCCCCAGGGTCTCAGAATGGTGTCAGGTAGCAGCTGTACTCATGTTGACATATTCAATATGTGCAATTTTTCACCAGAAACACCTGCATCTAATCTCAGAAAAGACATGAAAACAGGATTCCTGAAAAGCAAAATGCCATGGATCATATACAGTTCCCTCTTCTCCACCTAAGCTAAGTTTGTGGAGGTATTTCTCCACACAATTTCTGGTACCTTGTCCAAGGAAGACTGAGGAGTTTCTTTCATAAAATTTTGCCTACTTCTCAGGATGTAAAAACTCAAGCATGATAACTTCCACCTACCCAGGAGGCCCTTATAACCAAAAGGATGTGAAGTGCTTTGAAAAAATTTTAATGAGCCAGGTGCAGTGTCACACTCCTGTAATCCCAGCAGCTCAGGAGGCTGAGGCAGGAGGATTGTGAGTTCAAAGCCAGCCTAAGCAACTTAGCAAGGCTCTAAGCAACTCACGAAAACCCTGTCTCTAAATAAAATATAAAAATGGTTGGTGGTTTTGCACAGTGGTTAGCGCCCCAGGATTCAATACCAAGTCCAAAACAAAACAAAATTTTTAATGAAAGTTCTGAGCTGGGGGACATGGCTCATTGGTTGAGCACATGCCTACACAAAATCCTGGGATGTATCCCCAGAATCCAAAAATCAAAGTTTTGATGTTAACAGAATCACAAAATTAAAATAAATGTTTAGCAAAACCAGGAGGAGATGGCTTTACTTAAAAATCAAAAACTTAAAAATATTTTATTAATACATACTTCAGTGGAATACTCAAACTTGCCTTGAACTTCCTAGAGCTAAGGCACAAAGGCAACACTATAGGTGTCAAAATTTTGATATGATAAAAACAAACAAGCTAACTTGTCAGGAGGCAAACTGTTGGGGGCGCTGGATTGTACACATAAGTTATACAGGTCATTTTTTTAAAGCACAAAGGCCAGTCTGTTAAACATCATTTTGAGAAATATACTTTTGTTATATAATCATTCCTTCAATTTACCATAATGTCTTTACTCATCTTGCCCATGTGAACAATCCTTCTCTTTTTTCTCATTTGCTTCCCAGTACTCTGACTGAGGTGCCCACAAGCAAGCAATGCCAAAACACCTCTGATGCTGTAGTTTGGGATCTGTTCCAAGTTCATTGATTCCTGATTGCTGAATCTAGGGCTGTATGTATAGTTTAGTGTAGAGCATTTGTCTAGCATGTGCATCACCCTGGGTTTGATGCCCAGAATAGCAAAAATCAAGAATAATTTTCTTAAAAACTGGATCTAAATAGCACAGAAGATGACAGTTTAGGCCTAGCATATTTTAGGACTATGGTGATATCAACTGCCTTAACTCCTTGCTCTTTAGTAATGGCTGATTATTGGCTCTGGGTAGGAAAGCCAATGGTATCTAAGGGGCTCTTTCATATGTCGGATGGGTCAGAGGTACAAAGATAATCAACAGCAAGCAAGCTAGGCCCAGTTTAGATCAAAGATCATGCTTGGGTTGGAGATATAGCAAAGTAGTAGAGTGTTTTCACAGCATGACCAAGAAGTGAGGCAAGTCTGAGGCAACTAAAGAGAAAAAAAGACCTTTTGAAAGGGAGTTTGGGGAAACAGAGTTCTGGGAAGCAACATTCTAAATAGTCTGGTGAAAAGAATATTTTTACTTATTCCTGTTAAGAGCCCAACATCTAACTCAGGTAACAATTATATCAGAGATATTTGTTAGGAAGCAGTCTTCCAAGATATGAGACGACATGGGACTTGGTCCCTTGCCCAGCAGAAATCCCGGTCAGAAAGGAAAAGGAAAATATAATAACCATGGACCAAATAGTTACATTGATATGATTATTTTACCTAATCCTGTGACTTAAATATAATGGTCATTTGATGAGGGAGGAACCTGAGATAAAAGGTGTTACTTCACAGAAATTGCTTAGGGGTAACCTAGCTAGGAAAGAGAATTTCCTACCTTTGAACCCATATGTTTGTGGCTCCAAAGATTATAATCTTTCATCTCAATGGCTACTGAACAGAGCCAGTTCTGCACAGCAAAGGAACCAGCCCCCCTAACACTGATGGTGATGCATGTGGGTGCTGAAGTATCTTTGCTTGGCAGCCTAGTGCCTGAGGAGAGCTTCTTCCCTAAGTCAGGGTTTATTAGCATTGAATTTATAGGCTTCCTTAAATTCCTACCTATTTTATTCTCAATATAGCTCTCTTCCCATATGTATGTGATTATATATATATTCATTAAGTATATTTTAACTTTTTTTGTATTTTCTGCTTTGGAACTGGGGATCAAACCTGGGCCTTCATGCATGTGAATTAAGTGCTTTGCTACTGAGCTACATCCCCAGCCCCTTTTTTTTTGGTACTGGGGATTGCACCTAGGAGCATTCAACCACTGAACCACACCTCCAGTCCTTTTAATTTTATTTTTTATTTTGAGGCAAGGTCTTGCTAAGTTGCTTAGAAACTTGCTAAGTTGTTGAGGCTGGATTTGAATTTGTGATCCTTCTACCTCACCCTCCCAAGCTGCTAGGAACAGTTTAACCTTTTACTTAAATAACATCTAATAATATCATAATAATACTAGGTAGCACTTATTAAGCATGACTCTGTACTAGGCACAGCATTAAGCATGTAATGGCTCACATCATTTTTTTTTTTTTTGGTACCAGGGATGGAACTCAGGGGCACTCGACCACTGAGCCACATCCCCAGCCCTATTTTGTGTTTTATGTAGAGACAGGTTCTCACTGAGTTGCTTAGTGCCTCACTATGGCTGAGGCTGGCTTTGAACTCACGATTGTCCTGTCTCAGCCTCCCTAAGTGCTGGGATTACAGGCTTGTGCCACCGCGCCCTACTCACATCATTTTTTTACATCAGAAAATCTCCATATAAATTATACTGTCCAGGAGCTAAAGGTGTGGCTTAGTGCTTGCCTTGCATGTGCAAGGCACTGGATTCAATCTCAGTACCACATAAAAAAATAAATATAGGTATTTCAAAAATTATACTATCCACAATTCACAGATGAAAAATTAGACTCAAAGAGGTTGAATAACTTTATCCAGGAATGTCAGTTGTGGAGAATCATATCTAGTACTATTATGGATAATTATAGTGCCTATGCATTCAATGGACATTTTATAGAATAAATAAATATTTAGTTGAAAACTATCTGAATAAAGAAGTTGAATAATTTGGATAAGGTCACATGGGAAATAAATGACAGAATTCCAGTTCAAGTTTCTCTGCCTACAGATTCATATTATGCTTTCTATCTCCTTAATATAGAAAACCACAGAAAATATGGATTATCAAAAAGAAAAAAATCATCATTATTAATAGGTCTGCTTATCTACACAGATTTTCAAGCTACATAAGCTGGTGTTTTGATTTGACCTGTTTCTTGTATTATCCTACATATCTCTGGCTTCTTTCCCCAAAGAACCAATAAGCTCCTTGAAGGCAAGATCTAGGTCTTTCATATGGTTTTTCCTCCCTGTTTTACCTGAACCTTAGCTTAGAGCCCAATGGGTAGACATATCTGTTGCTGATGAACCAAAGCGAAGAGACCTAAGATCAATGGTGACACCAGAATGCAGCAGAATTTTCCAAGACATGGCTTCCTGAACCTGGAGGCCCGTTGAGAGTTCACTGTATAATCTGAGACAATGAAGCAGCTTTGGTAACTTCCATAAGCTCTTAACTGACCTCATCCTTTATTGAAGCATTAAATCAACCAGTTGTAAATCAGTAAGACTATTTAAAGATTTGATAAGGTTTGAAGTAAGTTATTAGATGCTTGGACAAGGATGTAGGTACAAAGATGATTCCACAGTATTATTTATAATAGCAATTTTTTAAAAAAAGAGAGTAAATATAAATGGTCAATTGCATGGAACTGGTAAATGACAATGCACCCATAAAATGAGCTATTATTATTCAGTAATTTAAAACTCATTTCTCAAAAAAATTCTACTGACAAGGGAGAAAGCCATAATAAATTAAGCAGGAGAATTGGAAGGAAGTATACAGACAGTATGACCATATAGTATGATCTGAAATATAAATTATTTTTATAATCAAAATATATTGCCCTAATAATGAGAAATCAACTTTGTAAAAATCACAGTGAACGGTTGCTATCCTTTTCATCATGTCTTTTCTCTTAAAAATAGGTTTGCCTTTTCTCAGACATGTTTTAAGTTGTGGTCACAGTGTCTCACTTTCATTTGTAAAATGGGGGCAAAAGAAACTACTAATCTCCCATAGTTACTGGATCAATAAAATGAAATAATGGATGTGGAAGTGACTTTTTTCAAACATTAGAGAGTGCTTCAATTTTGAGCTATGTTGAAGAGTTCTTAAGTGTGCTGAATGAAGTTTTGGTGTTTTGCAATAATCAATCTCTCTTGGAGACAGGCCTTGCTGCCCATTTCCACTGTCACAGTCATACTCTAGGCCTTTACCTCTTGTCGCATGAATTTCTACACCATCTTTATCTAGATCTCCTCATCTCTGCCTCCTTCACCTGCTCTCCACAATGTATCAAGAATCATTTTTCTGACCATATTAATCCTTTGCTCAGGCTCCCACAGAGACTACTATGTACCCTTCACAAATTTTAGCCAATTCTTCTATGACATTCCCCAAAGATCATTATAGTCCACATACAACCTGCTCCAAAGCCTTCAGTATGCCTTTGCTTAACTAGGAATGGCCACATTACATAGTAAACCTTGGTGCATTGTATTTATTGTTAAATGGCAGTGTGGTATCTTCCTACTAAAAGTATGGTCTCATCAGAGTCTAGAGTCTAGAGTCTAACAAACTCTACCTCTCAGCTAGAGTTTGTTAGACTCTAGCTCCAGTCAGACCACTGAGTCAAAGTGTACATTTAAAAATACCCTCTAGATAATTTGTATGCACAAAGTCTGAGAAGCACTGATCTAGAAGGTTCTAAAATTGGTAGGTGAAGCAAAGTATTGGCAGCTATCATCAATCTGCAGATTGATTTATTCTTTTCAAGCTGTCTTTATGTCTCTCTTATATGTGTTTGTCCATCTCCTGAGATGGTGAGATCATTAAAAATCGAGGATTGGTGGTGAACACCTGTAATCCCAGTGACTCAGGAGACTGAAGCAGAAGAATCTCAAGTTGGAGGCCAGCCTCAGCAACTTAGGGAGACCCTGTCTCAAAATAAAATAATAAAAGTAAAAAGGGATGAGGCGATAACTCAGTGGTAGAACACCCCTGGGTTCAAGCCCCAATAACCCTGCCACACAAATAATGTTATGATTTAAATATGAAGTATCTCCAGAAAGCTCCTGTATTAATGCAGGAATGTTCTCAGGTGAAGTGATTGGATTGTGAGTGCTGTCACCTAGTCAGTCCATCCTAGTTTGAAACGACTGGATGGTAACAATAGGCAGGTGGAGTGTGGCTGGAGGATGTGGGTCACTAGGGATATGCCCTGGAATGGTGCATCTTCTCTGTGACCTCTCCCCCTCTCTGTTGTAGCCTCCAATACACCCTTCTACTATGATGTTCTGCCTCATCTTCGGTCCAAAGCAATGGAATTGGCCCACCATGAACTAAATCTCTGAGCCAAAATAAACTTTCTCTCTTCTAAGTTGTTTTTTTAATATTTTTATAGATGTTGATGGACCTTTTATTTTATTCATTTGTTTATATGCAGTGCTGGGAATCAAGCCCAGTACCTCTCACATGCTAGGCAAGCACTCTACCACTAAGCCATAATCCCAGCCCCTAAGTTGTTCTTGTAATACATTTTGATCACAGTGAGGAAAAGCTGACTAATATAGATAGTAATATATTTTTCTCTTCCTTTGTCTCATCTTTGCCTCCAACCATTCAAGAGGCGCTCAGTGCTCATCAACAAAAAGTCGTTTGATGATCATATTTAAAAGTAACCACAATAAAACTGACTTAAGATAGCACAGTCAATAAGAATAATAGCACAGTCAATAAGAATATGGAATCTTGAACCTATCATACTGAGATTAAAAATCACTTTCCAACACTTGGAAAGTGTCTGTCTGACTTTGTGCATGTAACTTAACTATGTGCCTCAATTTCCTCATCTGTGAAATGGATTTATTAATAATACTCAATTAAGGTTGTTGTGAGAGCTAAGTGAGTGAAGAAATGGGAAGCTCTTACAACAGCATCTAGCACAGTTATAACTAAGTTTCAGGTGTTATAAATGTTTCCTTAGAAGATAATTATAGGAGGGGCTGGGATTGTAGCTCAGTGGTAGATCACTTGCCTCGCATGCATGAGGCACTGGGTTCGATCCTCAGCACCACATAAAAATAAATAAATAAAGATATTGTGTCCATCTACAACTAAAAAGATATTTTAAAAAAAGAAGATAATTATAGGAAAAATTTCAAAAGTAGGCCCTTAATAATCATGACTATGGGGGCTAGGATTGTAGCTCAGTGGTAGAGTTCTTGCCTTGCATGAGTGAGGCACTGGGTTCAATCCTCAGCACCATATAAAAATAAATAAAATAAAGATATTATGTCCATCTATAACCAAAAAATTTTTAAAAAATAATCATGACTATGGAATTGCTTCCATGAAAGATTGTGTGATGAAAACTTATGTAGTAGTCTTACTGAATTCTCATTGCTTCTCGGAGAGACTGATGGTAGTCTCGTTTATTTATGTTGTGGTGATGGGGATGGAACCCAAGCATCACACATGCTAGGCAAGTGTTCTGCCACTAAGCTATACCCCTAATCTAATTTTATTTTATAGAAGGTAAACAGCTGGACTTGAATTCAGGTCTAAAGGGTTCCAATGTCCATGTTCTCTAATGTGTATAAGTACAGGGCATTACAGGCCACAGAGAAAAGAAAGAATTAGTGATTTTAAGACATAATACAGAATCAGGTAAAAGTTAATGATTTGACTATTTTGGGTGTCCAGAGTTTAGAAATGCAAGATGTGTCTTTGTAAGAGTTCACAAGCTGATGCAATTATTAAAGTAGCATTGTGAATATTGCATTCAGTGACATAAATATGAAGTGAATAGTTAATGAACAGCAAGACAAAAATAATCATCTTGGCTTCTGGGACTTTCTCCTTCAGTACTCCATGTCAAGAAATGGTTAAAGGAAATTTCCTCCACAGCTATCTAGACAGCCTCTGGACAGGAAATAGGCACAGATATTGCTATGCTGGAATCAGGAATGCTGGAACACACAGGAAGAAGGAGAAGAGAGTTCTATAATGTGCCTCCAACTTTCTTCTCTTGTACATTCATTGCTATCTCTGGTACTTCCTTCCTACCCAAGGGATTCACCTAGTCACCATCATCACCACTACCAGTTAAGGTAAACCACATTCTGCTCTTAAGAAAAATCAGAGGGGAATACTGCTTGGATTTAGGGCCAGAGCTAGAAAAATAGTTTAATGTCCCCTCTGCCATTGAAAAGACTGGGACAAAGATGGGGAATGTGAAGGCCTTTGGGAGTCTTCCAAATTTCAAAATCAGTAGCAGAATCTAATGGAGAGAAAATGCTCTGGGGCCAGAGGCATAGCTGGATTTCCCAGCATGTTGTTTGGCACATGATTGGGGACCTCTTTGTATGGGTGTTAATTAATAAATCAGTTGGATAAGCAAGTAGCAAAAGAGTCTTAGCCCCCTGTATGAAGCCAAGGGCAGGGAAACAGGCTCAATTCTCTGCAGATATAAATGAGAGATTTTAACCACCTAAATGAATATGATAATTTTTAAAAGTCAACCAAAAAAATAGGTAGAGATCACAAGATCTATAATCAATAATATGAGAATCAAGGAAAGGGCAAGAAAGTAAGAAAGGAGAAACAAAGATTGCATTGCAACCTCAAAGGATGCAGCTGATAATGAATTGATGATGGCAGTAATAAGATTCCACTTGAAAATTCAAATTTAAAGAGTTAAAGAAACAAAACTGAGGTCTATCATTTAGATAGACATCATGAAAAACCCTTTTTTAAAAAATGTTTTTAGTTGTTGATGGACCTTTATTTTATTCACTTATTTATATGTGGTGCTGAGAATCGAACCCAGTGCCTCACACATGCTAGGCAAGTGCTCTACCACTTGCCCACAACCCCAGCCCCACATCATGAAAAATTCTTTAAGGGAAATCACATAGCATCTAAACATTGCATGTAGTCCCCAGGCTGATTAAATAAGAACCTGAGCTCCACCTGCCAAGCCTCATGTTGCAACACAGTGCTCATCCATCTAAAGAAATTAGAGTCTAGTAATTAGCATAAAAACACCATATGAGGTAGTGGCTGCTCATAGTCTGTGTCCTCAGAAGGTCTCATATTAAAAAAAAAAAGACTATGGAAATAAATATTAAACTGTTTACCTCAAATAGATCCAAATATTTCATCTGTAACTCACTAGATCTTTTTTCAAGAACATGCAGCTGAATATTAGAAGAGTTTTATGTCCTTACCTAAAAATCTGAAGCTCCTAGCAGTGTTAAGATCTTTGGGTAGTTAAAGTTCTCCATAGAAACAATTCTAATAGGATGGAGATAGATAGATAGATAGATACCGAGGGATTGGCTCATGTAATCATAGAGGCTAAGAAGCACCATGTTCTGCCATCTGCAAGCTGGAGGCCCAGGAAAGCCAATGATATGGTTCCAGACCAAGCCTGAAGGCCTGAGAACCAGAGGAGCAAATGATGCAGGACCCAGTCTGAGTCTTTAGAAATAGAAGCATCTATGTCAAAGGCAGGAGAAGATGGATGCCCCAGATTAAGAAGAAAGAGATATAGAACTCATCCCTCCCCCACGTTTCTGTTCTGTTTGAGTGGGCTACATATGGATTGGATGATGCTTACACACACTGAGTGAGGGTGGATCTTATTTTCTCAGTCTAAGGATTCAAATACTAATCTCTTCCAGAAATGCTTATATAGACACACCCTGAATGTTTTACCAGCTATCTGGGCATCCCCTAGCCTAGTCAAGTTGCATAAAATTAAACATTACAACCACCATCCAACAAATTAGGCCCCATATGACATTCAGGAAATGAAAAAAAATATCAGCATCAAATTTCCTAAGGGTAAAAGTGTCTTTAGGGTCCTCAATTCAAGACTCTTCACTCTGCAGATGGAGGAAATGGGAGAGAATTATAGTAACTTCACCAAGGATAAAAGACCATGGAAGTAACAATCTCAACCATATTCTATAGCCTATTTTATTTTATGTGAATTAAAAACTGATGGGGGACTGATAGAGAGGGGTAAAGTTCTCTGAAATTGGAGACTATGTATCTTTTCCAATTATGTTTGAAAAAACTGAATTACCATCTCACATAGTCACTTTGCCAAAGCAAAAAACAAACAGACAAAGAAGTAAATAACCTGTTTCAGTAATGAGATCTTTATAAGTGGTTACTGATTCATAATGTGGTAGAGGGCATAGGAAGAATGGAGAAACTTTGGTCAAAGGGGAGAGGAGGGAAGGGATGGGACATGGGAGCAGAAAAAAATGGTGGAATGCAATGGACAACAATGCCCTAGGTACATGACTGCACATGTGGTGTAACTCTATATTGTGTACAACCAGAGAAAAGAAAAGTTGTACTCCATTTGTGTACAATGAATCAAAATGCATTCTGCTCTCATGTAAACCTAATTAGAATAAAAATATAATTAAAAAAAGAAATGGAATCTTTATGTAAACAGATGCCCAAAAATACTTACTAAAAGCATATGTAATTTTGGAGAAATTAGGAGATAGGGGCCTATTCTCTGTGTGCAGAAGCACTGGGGGCAATTTTTTTTACTTTATTTTTATTTTTTGGTATTGGGGATTGAATCCAGAGGTGCTTTACCACTGAGCCACATCCTCAGCTCTTTTTTATTTGAGAGACAGGGGTCTCACTAAGTTGCTTAGGGCCTTGCTAGGTTGCTGAGCCTGGCCTCAAACTTGAAATCTTCCTGCCTCAGCCTCCATAGTCACTGGGAATATAGGCATGCACAGCCACCCTTGAGCTAGGGGCAATTTAATAGTCAAGCTATTGGGATTCCTTTTGTCCTCCCACACTTAAGTCTCAAGTAGACTTCTCTAGTAACTGGGAACAAGACTCCCTTATCTTTACCCCATTAACCCTCCAGCTACCAGAGTTAATTTGAGATCATCTAGGAACATTATTTTGTCTTGCAGAAGGATTGTCTAATCCTTCACTTTATACCAAGTTAAGCTGCAAAATTTCCTCCATTGGATATCTTTAATATTTTAGATAGACTAGGATAAGAAGAAGAAGGCCAGCCTGTCATACATATTTATATTTTGCTAAAATAATATTATCCTTTTGCTCCACACTTGCTGTGTTTCAAATGTTTTCCCCCAAATTTCATGTGTTGGAAATTTAATCCCCTAATTTATATGTCACTAGCACTTGGAGGGAGAGCCACTGGGAGGTAATTAGAGTTAGATAAGGTCATGAGGGTAGGGTGCCCATGCTGGTATTTGTGGATTTATAGGAAGAGAGACCTGAGCTTCCACTGATGCGACAGACCATGTTATCACACAAGAAGACCTTTATCAAATATGGCCCCTTGATCTTGAACTTTCCAGCCTCCAAGAGAAATATATCTCTTTTCTTTATAAATAACTCAGTCTCAGATAAACTGTTGTATCAACACAGACTAAGATAACATTGGTCATAGAAATAGAGCTGAAGCCCATTGCAGGTTAGGGGTGGGCAGGGAGGACTGGCAGACAGCTGGATAAATATGTGTATATTTCCAGTGAGTGCTCTGATTAAGAGGAGCAGAGAGTAGGGGTGGCTGGACTCTTCAGGAAGACTCTTGTCTAACTGCTGTTACTTACAATTTTATGCTGACAGACCAAGAGGCCTCCCAGATTCTTTAGATACAGTCTCAGGGGCTTAGCAGGCATAGACATAAGATAATCAATGTATTTCTTTTAGAATGGAGTGGAGGAGGATTCTGCCCCTGGAAATAGGGGCTCCGAGTTATCTGTTCTAAACAGGAAAGGGATTTGGAAGTCATTGTAGACTGTTTCCTGAAGACACTAGGCCAATTTGCTATTTCAGCAAAAGCAATCATTGCTCTAGTGAGTTCAGGAACAGAAAGTCATTCCTTCAACATACCCTGCCCTCAATTCCTTCTGAACAGTTTTCCCTCACCTTTAATATCATGTACAGGTCTAGTTACTACAGCTCAGGGATGATGGCATCAAGCTGAAGGAGCTCAAAGAAAAGGCTTCCAATGGTAAGTTTACAATAAATAAAATAAAATTGTATACGATTAGTAAACCTAAAGAACACAACACACGAAAGGCTTAGAACAGACTGTATACATCTTTTTTAAAGGTCTGAATGAATTTATTGATGACAGAAACCAAATAGGAAATTAATGTCAGTGGGACATCCCTTACTATGGATATTGTCCTTTTGAAATAGGAAGAGGGCCCAAAAGTTGAATGGTTAGGGGATATGTATTCTGCCAGATCCTTTTCTGAGAACAGTATCCATCTTATCTCATTTAATCCTCACAATAACTGTATGGTATACACTATTATGATCCCCATATAACTTTTAAGAAACAAAGATTTAAGAGAAGTTACACAGTGGAAACACCTTAAGTGTCCATCATCAGATAAATGGATAAAAATGTGGTTATTTATGTACAAACAATGAATGGAATCATATTCAGCCTTTAAAAAGAAGAAAATCATGCAATGAGAACATGGAAAGACCTTAAGGACATTATACTTAATGAAATGTTAGTCAGAGCAGTACAAATATTGTATGATTCGGCTTACTTAAAGTATTTAAAATAGTCAAACTCATAGAAGAAAAGAATACAATGGTGGCTGTCAGGGCTTGGAAGGAGAGGGAAATAGGGAGTTGCTAATTAACAGGATAACATTTCAGTTTTGCAAGATAAATAAGTTCTAGAGATCTGCTGTACAACAATGTGCCCATAGATAACAACTCTACTGTATACTTAAAAATCTGGTAAGTGTGTAGATATCATGCTAAGTAT
>CM053417.1:83154604-83164888 GCA_028644305.1 Xerus rutilus | reverse complement strand
TTGGTACCGGGGATTGAACTCAGGGGCACTCGACCACTGAGCCACATCCCCAGCCCTATTTTGTGTTTTATGTAGAGACAGGGTCTCACTGAGTTGCTTAGCGCCTCGCCGTTGCTGAGGCTGGCTTTGAACTCGCGATTCTCCTGTCTCAGCCTCCCTAAGTGCTGGGATTACAAGCGTGAGCCACCACGCCCGGCTCATGCTAAGTATTCTTACCACAATACAAATTAATTAAAATAAAATAAAATGAGAAGTTTAAAAATATAAAATTATGCACTGCTGGTGCAAATCAGGATGGGGTATAGATTAGAATGGAAGTGAAATCATCTTTATTTGTAGATGATATGATCAGTTAGGTAGAAAACTAAGAAATCTACAAGCAATTTACTAGAATTAACAAGTGAAATTAGCAAGGCTGCAGGATATAAAGTCAGTATACTTAAATTGATCATATTTTTATATAGTAGCAATAAATAATCAGTAAAATTTTAAAATATAGACCATTTATAATAGCATCATAAATATGAAAGTATTTAGGAGTTAATCTTGCAAAAGATGCCCAAGACCAGTTGGGTGAAACTACAAAACATGGCTGAGATAAACTAAAGAAGATTTAAAAAACTAGAGAGAGAGACCTTGTTCTTTGATTGAAAGAATCAGTTCTGTTAAAGTGTTAATTCTCTTCCAAATTGATCTATTGATATAGTTCCACCCAATCATAATTCCAACAGTCTTTCAAAATAGTAGTTGACAAGTTGATTCTGGTTGTAGATCTAACTAAGAAAAATGAAAGAATATGTTCACACAAAGACTTCTCTGTGAGTATCATAGCAGCTTTATTCACAATAGACAAAAAACTATTTATAATAGCCAGAAACAATGCAAACGTTCAACAACAAGTGAATGGATAAACACACTATGTTAGATCCACACAATGGAAATTTACTCAGCAATAAAAGGGAACAAACTGTTGATACACACATATAACACAAACAGATATAATTATGCTAAGTGAAAGAAGGCCAACAAAAATATGTACTCTTATTCTATAGATATAAAATTCTTGAAGATGCAAAGTAGTATAGTGATAGAAAGCAGGTTGGTAGTTGCCTGCAGTTGTGGGGGCTTGATTAGAAAGGGGCACAAGGAAATTTTAGTGTATGATAGATGTTTATTGTCTTAATTATGACAGGCATTGTCAAAACTCATCAAATTGTATATGTACATGTGTATGTACTGTACATGTTTATTTTAATTGTACATTAATTATAACTCATTGCACATGAAAAAGTAAGTCCACTTTGCCTCAATAGCATAGTGAATATTGTTGTCAAATAGGACAGATTTCCCAGACAAATAAAAATCAGTATCCTGAGTGCTGTCAGCAAGACAGCAGAATAGGGACTCTACTACCTCAATGAACATACCAACTCAACAGCAAAACATGAACTGCTTTCCTTTGTAAAAAAACATTGTGATACAATATACATAAAATATTATTTTACCATTTTAACATTCTTTAAATGTATAATTCAGTGACACTAAGTACATTCATGTGTTACACAACCATCACTATTGCCCATTTCCAGAGTTTATTTCATCTTGTAAAACTCAAATTCTATACCATTATATAAAAATTCCTAATTTTCTCTCCCTCCTAGCCCCTAGCAGCCACCACTCCACTTTAAGTCTCTATGAACTTGATCATTCTAAGTACTTCATATAAATGGAATCATAAAATATTTGTCTTCTTGTAACTAGCTTATTTCACATTGTATAATGCACTCCAAGTTCATCCATGTTATAACATTAGAATTTCCTTCTTTATTAAGGCTGATTAATATTCCATTACATATATATACACATACACACACACACACATATGTATACATATGCACCACAGTTTATTTATCCATTCATCTGATGGTGGAAATTTGGGTTGTTTCTACCTTTTAAGTAGTGTGAATGATAATATTATGAACATTTGTTTCTAAATATCTCTTCAAGATTAGGCTTTCGATGTTTTTGGTACATACACAGAAGAAGAATTCCAGGAGCATCTTAGTAATTCAATTTTTCACTTTTTGAGAAACTGCTATAATATTTTCCATGATAGCTGCAGTATTTTACATTCCCACCAACACTGTGCAAGGGTTCCAATTTCTCCACATCATTGACACTACTTATTTTTATGGTAACACTCCAATGGAAATTAGGTCCTATCTTATTGTATTTAGTGATGTTAAACAACTTTTCATATGCTTATTGGACATTTGTATATCTTCATTTGATATATGTCTATCAAGTCCTTTGACAATTTTTAAATTGAGTTTTTTTTGTGGATGAGGATAGACATACTTTATGTATTTCTTGTCATGATTTTAAAATACATACTTCCACTCAATAGTTTGTCTTGTCTCTATTTTGATAGTTTTATTTAATGCACAAAAATTTTAAATTTTGGTGAAGCCAAATTGATCCATTTTTTGTTGCCCATGATTTAGGTATTATAGTCAATAAATTGTTGCTAAGCTGGTCCCCAAAGGAAAAGAAAACAGAAATTACAGAAGAGACTACAGGTGAGTTTGAGACCAGTCAAATCAAAACTGGTAGAGAAATTTGGAACACCCTCTCACCATAATCCATACCCACTACATAGTGTCACATGATTGGTAGGACCTCCCGCCCCTGACTGCAGCTTCTTCAAGGGAAGTGAAAGCGTTGGACCACATATCATCACTCTGACTTTTCCAGGGGCTGTCCATAAGACTGGGTCTGTCTTGTTTGTCTTAGGGTGCTGACAGGACTGAGCATAGTCCAGCCATCTCAGGAACAGTGAGATCAGAGACAGTAGTTTAGACTGGCATTCACTGTAAACTCTCCCCTCAGCTTAGCTCAGAGCCAGCAGATAAAAAACTAGCTCCTAGCTTCTCCCTGGGGAATGAGAATTGTACCACATGTCCAATGCTCCAACTTTTAGGGGAAATAAACAAAGGACTGGCTAATGTCTTGTCTGTCTTAAAGAGCTGACAGGTCCTGGCAAAATAACTAACTCAAGACAAGTGTGATCACAGATGGCAATTTATGCTGGCAGTTGCCCTAGCCCCACCAAAAGGCTCAACGCAGAGTAAACAGGCAGAAAGCCTCAGATTCTGGCTTCTCTTAGGGGAAGGAGAGAGTTGGACAATATCTAATGATCCAACTTTTCCAGAGGCTGCCCAAGGGATTGTCACCAGTCTCATTAACTCAGAGTGCTAATCAGACTTGGCACACATTTGATACCTAGAGGCCACTAGGAGCAAAGCATGCAGGTTGGACTAGCATAAATGTTTGAATGGCCACCAAAATCTCTAGCTGAGCTGATTGATGAGGGTCTTTTCTGTACTAAGATAGACACCTGTTTGTCTAACGAGCAGATACTAACAGAAAGAGTCAAGGAAAGTGAAGAAACAGCAAAAATAAATCCCAAACAGACAAAATAAATCTCCTGAAACCAACCATAATGAAATGGAGATATACGATTTACCTGACAGAATCAAAATAACCATCATAAATATTCTCAACAAGGTCAAGAGAACAATACATGTACAAAGCAGAAATTCCAACAAAGAGATAAATATAAAAAATTACAAAAATCTTAGGTCTGAAGAATATAATAACTGAACTGGAAAATTCACTGGAGGAGTTCAGCAGCAGGCCAGATCAAGCAGAAGAAAGGATCATCAAACTCAGAGACAGATGAATGGAAATGATCCAGTAAGAAGAGTAATAAGAAAAAGAGAATGAAAAAGAATAAAGATGAAGAGATTTATGGAACACTATCAAAGGGACCAATATATACATCACAAGAGTTTAAGAAGGAGGAGAGAGAAAGTGTTCTAGAAAACTTATTCAAAGAAATAATGGCCCCAAAATTCCCAAATCTGGGAAAAGAAATAGCTAGAACTAGGAGCCTCAATGAATGCCAAATAAGATAAACTCAAAAAATTCCACACTGAGACACATTATAACTAAATTTTCCAAAAGCAAAGACAAAGAGAGAATTTTTTGAACAGCAAAAGAATAACAACATGTTGTATACAAGGCAATTTCAATAAGATTATCAGTGTATGTTTCAGTTGAAATCTTGCAGGCCAGAAGATAGTGGGACATATATTCAAAGTGCTGAAAGAAAAGAAAACCTGCCAACCAAGAATACGATACTTATTAAAACTGTCCTTCAAAAATAAATAACATACAGGTGCAGTGGCACACACACACCTGTAATCCCAATTGATTTGGGAGGATCACAAGTTCAAAGTCAGCTGGGACAATTTACTGAGACCTTCCTTTAAAATAAAAAACAAATGTGCTGGGGATTTAGTTCAGTTGTAATGCACCTCTGGGTTCAATCCCCAGTAAGTAGGTAGGTAGGTAGGTAGGTAGGTAGGTACATACATACATAGACAGACAGATATAATGCCAGACCAAAAAGGAAAAAAACGAAAGCTGAGAAAGTTCATCACCACCAGACTTGCCTTAAAATAAATGTTAAAAGAAGCTCTTTGAGTTGAAATGAGAAAAGAATAAATAGAAATACAAAACATAGGGAAGTATAAATGAATCAAAGAATATCAATATAAAAATCAACAAAACACAAAGGGAGACATAAAAAGAAACAACAGGACAAAGAAATGTAAGATAAAAATAATGAACAAAAATGGCAATACTAAGTCTTTTTCTATCAATGATTACTTTAAATGGAGATGTTTAACTCTCAAAAAGATATTGAGAGATTAGATCTGAATTTGAAAAAAAATCAAGATTCAACTACACACATTCCTTGATTTCCACAGGGGATTGGTTCCTGAACCCCCATGCATACCAAAATCTGCAGATGCTCTAGTATGTTATATAGAACAGCATACTATTTGTATATAACCTATGCACATCCTCCCACTTTAAATCAGCTCTAAATTACTTATACTACCTAATATGGTATAAATACCATGCAAATAATAGTTATAATATTTAAGGAACAATGACAAGAAATAAAGTCTATTCATGTTCAGCACAGATGTTTTTTTTCCTGAGCGTTTGCAATACATGCTTGGGTATATTTGTGAATGCAGAACCCATGGTTCTGGAGGGCTAGCTGCAAATGCTGTCTACCAGAGACTTGCTTTCAATTTAAGAACATACATAGTATGAAAGTCAAAGGGATGGAAAAAGATATTCTATGCAAATGGTAAGCAGAAAACAACAGGGGTGGTTATACTTTTATCAAACAAAATAGACTTTAGATCAAAAATTGTCATAAAGATATTCTATAATGAAAAAATGGTCAATTCAACAGGATGATACAACAATAATAAATATATATGAATATAACAAGAGCCCACCTAGGGCTGGGGTTGTGGCTCAGTGGTAGAGTGCTCGCCTTGCACATGTGAGGCACTGTGTTCAATCCTCAGCACCACATAAAAATAATAAATAAAATACAGGTATCATGTCCATGCACAACTATTTTTTTTAAAAGAGCCCACTTAACTACTTAAGAATTGCCAGATGTAAAAGGAGAAACAGAAAAGCAATACTACAATAGTGAGAGGCTTTAATACTCCACTTTCAATCTTGGATGGAATAGTCAGATAGATAATCAAGAAGGAAAGAAGGAACTTTCAACAGCTTTATAGACTGAATGGACATAATAGATATACAGAATATTCTACCTACCGTGGCAGTCTCAAGTGCACATTCTCCAAGACAGATCACGTGTTTGGTTACAAAATGAGTGTTAACAAATTGAAGAAGGCTGAAATCATATTGAGTATCTTTTTTAACCCATATGAAATGAAATTAGAAATCAGTAGCAGAAATAAAAAAAAGTTAAATTCACACATACGTGGAAATTAAACATATTCCTAAACAGCTAATGCGTCAAAGAAGAAATAAGGAAAGAAATTAGAAAATATCCTAAGACAAAATAAAAATAAAGCAATATAACAAAACAAGAAGATGCAACAAAAGCAGTAGTAAGGAGGAAGTTTATAATGATAAATGCCTGCATTAAAAAGCAACATTTCAAATAAATTACCAATTTTATATTTCAAGGATCAAAACAATAAGAAAAAAGCTAAACTCAAAGTTACTAGTGGGAAGAATATATAAAAGATTACAGCACAATGGAATAGAGAATATTAGAACAGAGGATAGAGAAACAATAGAAAAGATTAACAAAAATAAGTGTTTGGGCTGGGGTTGTGGCTCAGTGGTAGAGCGCTTGCCTAGCATGTGAGGCACTGGGTTCAATTCTCAGGACTACATATAAATAGATAAAATAAAGGTCCATTGGCAGATTAAAAAATAAAAAAATAAGAGTTTGTATTTTGAAGATATAAAATTGATAATCCTTTAGCTAGGCTAAGAAAAAAAGGACAAAGATTCAAATAAAGCCTGAAATTAAAGAGGAAACATTACAATTGGTACTATAGAAATAAAAAAGAATCATGAGAATACTATTAACAATTAAATGCCAACAAATTAAATAGCCTAGAATAAATGGATAAATTCCATGAAATGTACAACATACCAATACTGAATCATGTGAAGTTGAAAATTATTCAAGACTTATAACTAGTAAGAGATTAGATCAGTAATCAAAAACCTCACAACAGACAGGCACAGTGGTGCACACCTGTAATCTCACTGACTTGGGAGGCTAAGGCAGGAGGATCATGAGTTCAGAGCCAGCCTCAGCAACAGTGAGGCACTAAGCAACTCAGTATAACTCTGTTTCTAAATAAAATACAAAAAAGGGCTGGGGATGTAGCTCAGTTCTTAAGTACCCTTGGGTTCAATTCCTGGTACTCCCCCCCTTGCACAAAATGAAAAAATGGGGAGCAAAGCAGTCTATAGAATTGAATCTCCATTCCCCCTCCAAAAAAAAAACCTCACAACAAAAAAGTCCAAGACAAGATAATTTTACTTGTGAATTCTACCAAATGTTTAAAGAAGAATTAATGCCAATCTTTCTTAATATCTTCCCAAAAATTGAAGAGGAGGAAACATTTCCAAATTTACTTTATGAGGCCAGAATTATCCTGATGCCAACCAGTCATAATACAAACAACAGGAACAGAAATCTACATGCCAATTTCCCAATTAATAGAGATGTAAAAACCTTCAATAAAACATTAGCAAACCAAAATCAACAGCACATTAAAATGATGCTACACTATGACTATGACTAAGTGTGATATATCACAGATGCAAGGAAGATTCAACATATGTCAATAAATTTGATACACCACTTTAACAGAATGAAGGATAAAAAACATGATCATCTCAATAAATGCAAAATATCTGACAAAATTCAACAGTCTTTCATGAGAAATGCTCTCACTCAAAAAGCTAGGATTAGAAGAAAATTAAGAAAACAATCCTATTTATGATTTCATCAAAACAAAAATATTTTTGAGTAAATATAACTAAGGAGGTAGAAAACTTGTACACTGAAAACTAGAATTCATTGAAGAAATAAGATATAAATAAATAAGAAGACATTCCATGTTTTCAAATTGAGGACTTAATATTCTTAAAATGTCCATATTACCCAAAGCAATCTTGTAATCCCTGTAAAATTACTAAAAATCCAAAATGACATATTATTCATGGAAATAGAAAAAAATATTTGTAGAATTCACAGGAACTCAAAATCACCCTGAAGAGCCAAAAATCTCAAGGAAGAAAAACAAAGCTGAAAGCATCACAAACCTTGGTTTCAAATTATACTACAAAGCTATAGTAATCAAAACAGCATGGCATTGGCATAAAGCCAAACATATAAATCAATGGACCAAAACAGAAACCCCAGAAATAAAACCACCCATATAGAGGCCACCAGTGATCCTAGATAGGGTTACTAAGACTATACAATAAGAAAAGGATAGTCTCTTCAATAAGTGGTACTTGGAAAAACAGGATAACCATGTGCAAAAGAACTGAATTGAATCCCTTTCTTATACTATATATAAAAATCAACTCAATATGGATTTAAAAATTAAACATGATATCCTCAACTGGAAAAATCCTAGAGGAAAATGAGAAAGCTCCTTGACATTGATCTGGGAAAGATTTTTTGAATGTGATATGGAAACAAAGACAACATAAATAAATAAATGAATGAATAAAACAAACAAATAATACCACATCAAAATTAAAAGCTGCAGTAAATAAATGGAGTTGGAGAATATCATGCTAAGTGAAGTAAGCCAATCTCAAAAAACCAAATGCTGAATGTTTTCTTTGATAAGTGGATGCTGATCCACAATGTGAGGGAGGACACGGGAAGAATGGAGTAACTTTGGTCACAGGGGTGGGAGCGGGGAGCAGGCAGGGGGACAGTAAAGATGGTGGAATATGATGGACATCATAGCCCTAGCTTTATGTATGACCACATGTATGATGTGATTTTACATCACATACAACCAGAGAAATGAAAAGTTGTGCTCCATCTGTGTACAATGAATCAAAATGCACTCTGCTATCATGTAATCCTAAACAGAATAAATTTTAAAAAAATTAAAAGCTGCATAACTTAAGAAACAATTAACAGTTAAAAAGCTGCCTGTGGAATAAAATATTTGCGAACCATTTATCCCTAAGGGATTAATATCCGAAATATAGAAAGAACTTACACAACTCAATAGCAAACAATGCAAATAATCGATTAAAAATTGGCAAAGGACATGAATAGATGCTTCTACAAAGAAGACATACAGCTCTATGAAAAAAAGGTCATTAATCATGAGGGGAATGCAAATCAAATCCAGAATATGATATCATCTCACACCTGTTAGGATAGCTGTTATTTTAAAAAAAGTAAGTTAAGTGTTGGTAAGGATGTGGAAAAATTAGAGAAATGTATTCCCACTACTGATAGGAATGGTATAGCAACTATGGAAAACAGTATATAAGTTCCTTACAATATTAGAATAAAACTACATATGATCCAGAAATCTCACTTTCAGATATTTATCTAAAAATACTGAAATCAGGATTTTAATTTTTTTCAGTTGTAGATGGACACAATAACTTTTTTTATTTTATGGGGTGCTGAGGATTGAACCCAATGCTTCACATGTGCTAGGCAAGCATTCTACTACTGAGCCACAACCCCAGGCTCTGAAATCAGGATCTTGAAGAATATTTCCCCTCCCATGTTCATTGGAGCATTATTTACAATAACCTAGATGTGGAAACAGCATAAATGTTCCTCAGTGGATGGATGGATGAAGACAATTTGATGTAATACACAATGGAATGTTATTGAGGAAGAAATCTTGCAACATGCAAGCAACATGGATATTCCGGAGGACCTTACACTAAGTGAAATAAGCCAGTCACTGAAGGAGAAACAGTGCAGGATTCCACTTACAGGAGATATCTAACATAGTCAAGTTCATAGAAGCAGAGAGTGGAATGGTGGTTGCCAGAGGGTGGAGGGAAGAGAAAGATAGGAAATTGTTGTTCAGTAGGCATGACATTTTGGTTGTGCAAGATGAGTAAGTTCTACAGATCTGCTATACAACATCATTCCTGTAGTTAATGATACTGTATTTTACACTTAAAATTTGTTAAAAGTATAGATCTCATGTTCAGTGTTCTCACTACAATAAAGAAGTAAGATAAATGTAAAATTTTGAAAAGTCATAAGATTACTGCTATAGTGTGGATTTGAGTGTTCCCCCATAGGCCCATGTGGTAAAGGCATGGTATCCAGCTTGGCACTACTGGGAGGTAGTGAAAACTTAAGAGGTGGGGCTTAGTGAGAGGTCCTTAGATCAGTGGAGGCGTGCCCTCAAAGGGGATTTGAGGATGCTAACTAGTTTTCTTCCTCCCTCCCCCACTCCCTTCCTTCCTTTTTTTCTTTCCTCCTTTTCTTTCCTTTGTCTGGCTCTCTGTCTCTATCTCTCATGTCCTAGACATGGCCATGAGAGGAGTGGTTTTGCTCTACCACGTACTCCTGCCATGCTGTGCTACCTAGGGCCCAATGCAACGGGGCCAACCAATTATACTGAAACTTCTAAAATGGTAAGCCAAAATAAATATTTTCTCTTCAAAAATTGATTACCTCAGGTATTACTTATGTTAACAGAAATCTGCCTACCCTAAATATTCTTTCTGAGTTTTATTTATTTACTTATTTTTGTAGTACTAGATATTGAACTCAGGGGCACTCTACTACTGAGCTATATCCTTATCCCTTTTTATTTTTATTTTGAGACAGGGTCTCGCTAAGTT
>CM053417.1:83086797-83154504 GCA_028644305.1 Xerus rutilus | reverse complement strand
GTAGTCAGATTTTACTCAGCAGGCACAATCCATTCTGGAACAGAGGAATATATATATATATATATATATATATATATATATATATATAATATACACATTACATACATATGTATAATACACAATGGAATGTCATTCAGGAACATTCCATTATATATATGTATATGTATATGTATATGTATATATGTGCACATATATATGTGTGCGTATATATATATATATACATATATATAAATCCCAGACCCTTCTAATACAGAATATTGTTAGTAAAAACAATAAGGGGTCATGAATACTGCATATACTGAAGTAGCTAGTATCACCCTTTTGAAGAAAACATTTCAGGAGTTAGCTGAAAGAAAAGAAGAGGGGTTACTAACTTTGGCTTTCTTGGATGATGAATTTAATGCAGGTCTACCTGGTCCTAAGTCCTTCAATAGTTAAAAACAAATCTTGGATTTCTTCTCTTTTTTCTTTTCATTTAAAAAGTCATAAGCATTATTCAAGAGAGTAGAAGAAAAAATAAGACGTGTGGTTCCCATATGGTTCAGGAATAATCACAACCAGTCCAAGACTCCCTTAAAGAGTCTGATGAAATATGTGAAGGGAGAATAAAAAAGGGCCCTGTGAAAGTTGTATGGGGTGGGGTGGGGCTTGACAAAGATATTATGGGGCCAGAGAGAAAAATCAAGAGCATATTTTTGCTTTGCAGAACCAAGTTAGAGACTCTTAGGTAGGTGGCTTGTATTCATGTAAAATACCAGCCAATCCATCAACAGAAGATTTTTAAGTACCCACTAGTGATTTATAGTTAATTCTTAGTGAACTGGAACACTGCAACTGGAACTACTTAAATTTTTCTGACTTCTGAAATGTAATTAAATTGGTACACACAGGGAATTAACAGCAATATCATGATCCTTTAGAGAACGATGTGTTATCCACTGAATTAGCTTGTCTGTCTGTGTAGTAAATCATGTTCTTGTCTAACATACTAGATAAGCATATCTCACTCAACCTGAGAACTTGGCCAACCTCAGCTAGAAATCATTACAACATACAAATGGGAAACCACAATCAGTATGAAAGTATGGGAGGAAATACAGGGAGAGAAAGAAGATGGAGGAAGAAGTGGAAGAGGAAGAAGTTCTGTAGAATACTGCATTTTAAAGGGGCACAATTCAAGGATGTCTTCTGCTTCAAAAGAACCACCCCCATACCACACCTCTCCCTCTCTCCTGCTCCTTCTTTTTCTTCTCTCTCTCTCTCTCTCTCTCTCTCTCTCACACACACACACACACACACACACACACACCATAAAATTCAGTCCTTAGATTGAGTGATGTAGTACCTAGCTATCTTATGTTAAAAAAGCAAAATTTATATCAGATTGTCTAGAGCCTAGTAATAAATGTTAAGGGAAAGGGAGAGGGTATATCAGACTACAGATAAAGAATGTAATAAAGTTTCTCCCTTTTTATGTTGTTCCTCTGAGAGAGAGAGAGATTCTTTGTGTGTGTGTATGGTGTGACTATGGATGGCAACACTTGAACTGTTTTCTGGCCCTGTCACTTAGGGAACCTGGGAACCAATGTACAAACTGTGGGACAAGAAGAGAAATGAATTTAGAATCTATAAAAGAAACCTAAGATTCTGAAAGAGGGAGATTCATACTAACTTAAGACATGAAAAGAAGTCATCTCCAGTCTTAACAGGAGTTCCTAAAGCCTAACTCTACTTGTTAACTAGTCTTTAAATAACTAGCACATTTGGAGTGAAAAGCCTGATCCACAGGTTTATATCATGTATGGGCTCTGTCCTCAAGGGGCTGACATATCTCATGTAGGATATGAAACAAGCATACAAAAGTCACTAGAAAGAACAAAGTGTGGGCCTAGGGTGTGGCTCAGTGGTAGAGCACATGTTTAACATGCACAAGACCCTGCGTTTGATTTCTAGACTATCTTAAATAAACAACAAAAGCAGTTAAAAAGGAACATGGTGAGCATCAGAAGAGAGGCAGAGAAAGCTATGAGGATGTTAAGGAGTGAAGAATTGAAGGAAGAATGGAGGGATGGAAAATAGGGTAAAACATAATTAAAAGGGAGTGTTATTTGTGATGGACCTCAAAAATACAGACTTTAGTCAGGTAGAAAGGACTAGAAATGTGTTTTGAAAGACCATGAGGAGAAGGGCACTGAGCACATTGGGGGCTGATAATGCATGACCATGGTTGCTGTGCTGATTAAATAATACATGTACAATCACACAAAACAGTGTCTGGCATCTGATAAACATTCAATGCTAGAATAAAGTGGAATAAAGTGCAAAGGAAGTACCCAAGATGTAAGGCTGGAAGAAAGATAGGAGCCATCCTATGAAGAACTTGGGATGCCAGACTTAAGGGGTTTGAGCTTAAATCAAGATAAAGAAGTTTCAAATAGTAGAGTATCATGGAGGCAGATGAATTGGTGTCAGTTTATGGGAAGAGATATATAACAACTCACTACCTGACAATACAAAGGGTTAGTTGTTAGAGTGTTTCCTGTCAATGGAAAGGTTCAAACACTCTGGTTGATCAAATTCTGAGTATTACAGATAGGGTTCAGGAGGTGAGTCAGTGTAGGTCAGTGTGGATGGCCTGCTCCTAAGAATCCTTTTCATTTGAATTTGATTTAAAATAAAGATTCAAGGAATAATATAGAAGAAAGATTTGTGCAAGGCACTAGCAGGAGCATGGAGTCCTAGTAACCATTCAAGTGAGAAAGGGAAGTACAGGGAGTGGCAATAGCGAGATCTGGGAACATACTCTTTGGAAAGATTTCTAATCTAGAATGCCAGAGGTGGGAAGGACTTCAGAAATCAACCAGTCAGTCTAGCTTTCTCATTGTACAGACAGGGAAACTCAAATTTTCAAATAGAGGAAGTGTCTTACAGGATAAATTAAAAAGGGGTGAGCCTAGAAGCAGGGAAGCCAGTCAGGAATCCAGAAATCCAGACATAAAGTAATAAGGGCTTGGGAGAGAGTGGGAGTAGCAGAAATTAGAGGGAAAGGGGTGGATACCAGAGCTATGGTAAAGGAAGAAAGACTGACAGGACGTGGTGATTGACCGGATATACAGATGAGTAAGCAGTAACTCCAAGATTTTGATCTAGCTGAGTGGGAGGTTTCAGCCAAGGACAGAGACTATTTTGCAAGGGGAAGATAAGTTCCATTTTGGACATATTGGAGTTTTAGGTTAAAAAAAATTTATTCAAGAAGACATGGTCCATCAGATGGTTAAGAAGATTGTATATATATAAAAAGTGTAAGCATTTGATTAATGGTAACTTTGATATGTGCGTGTCTATATATGAGTTTTTACACACACACACGCATGCACATACAAAGAAAGAAAAGCACAGAGAAGAAAACAAGCAAGAAGGTGACCTCTGAGCCTTCAGAAATATTCACAGAATGGGGAGAGGAGAGGCAGTTGATTCACAAAGGGAAATGGAAAAACAGTGAAAGAGGGTAGAGAAACAAGACAGTTTAGTGTCACAGAAGCCATACTGGCAACAGGTAATGAAGAACATGAAGTCAGAATGGTACATTGGAAGCAATGCCAATGGTGAGCAATAGCAAGGACTATTAAATATAATATGGCTGTTTAAAAAATGGAAGTAGGGTCAGGTGTGATAGCACATGTCAGTAATCCCAGTGGTTCGTGAAGCTGAGGCAGGAGGATCACAATTTCAAATCAGCCTCAGCAATTTAGTGAGGCCCTAAGCAACTTAGCGAAACCCTGTCTCAAAATTGAAAGATAAAATAAAAAGGACTGGGGATGTGGTTCAGTGGTTAGGCACTTCAGGGTTCAATCCCCAGTACCAAAAAGAAAAAAAGAAAACCAAAGAAAGTACCCCTCTATACACTGAAAGGGAAAGATGCATATGTGGGGAAAAAATGAGGTGTGGAAGATTGTTTAGCATGCTACCTTTTGTAAGAGGTGAGATAAAGAATCTATGTTCACGCTGGGCTTGGTGGTACTCACCTATAATCCCTGTGGCTGAGGAAACTGATGCAGGATGATGGAGAGTTCAAAGCCAGCCTCAACATCTTAGTGAGGCCCTAAGCAATTCAGCAAGACCTTGTCTCTACAAGGGCCTGGACGGAGCTGGGCATGGTGACACATGTCTGTAATCCCAGCTACTAGGGAGGCTGAGACAGGAGGATCACGATTTCAAAGCCAGCCTCAGCAACAGTGAGGCACTAAGCAACTCAGTGAGACCCTGTCTCTACATAAAACACAAAATAGGGCTGGGGATGTGGCTCAGTGGTCGAGTGCCCCTGAGTTCAATCTCCAGTACCAAAAAAAAACCCCAAAAAAACAACAACAAGGGCTGGGATTGTGGCTCAGTGGTAGAGCGCTTGCCTTGCATGTGTAAGGCACTGGGTTCGATCCTCAGCACCACATATAAACAAATGAATAAATAAAGGTCCATCAACAAATTAAAAAATTAAAAACAACAACAACAACAAAAAATAACCAACAACAAAAAACAGACCAGCCTGTCTGGGCAATTTACTGAGACTCTGTCTCAAAATAAAAATGAAACAAAACTTGAAAACACACACACACAAAGACCCTGTCTCTAAATAAAATATAAAAAGGATTGGAGATGTGGCTTAGTGGTAAGCACCCCTGGGTTCAATCCCTGGTATAAAAAACAAAAAAACAAAAAAACAGAAAACTGTGTTCACATTGTTTGTATATGTTTGGATTTTAAAAAATCCATACAGGGGGAGTGCAACTATGCAGATGGGAGACAATGATGTGCAAATAACTGCTGTCTGTCTGTTCATACTATGTGGCTTTTGAGCCATGTGAATACATTACCTGTTCAGGAAATGTTTGGAAAAAAATAACACAATTGTGCAGAGAAAACAAGGAGGAGAAAGACAGGTCAAAGGCCAGTAAGTGTAGCCTTCAGGAAGCCTTCAGGAAGACCTCAGCAGAAGCCACATTGCAGAGGATTAAGGAAGACACAAGCCATGAGGAAATAGAGTATGAGTACATATGTATGTGCACAGGCATACGTGACATCCTATGTATAATGCATAGATCAGCATTTTGTTGTTGTTGTTTTGTTTTTGGCATGGTACTGTACTAGGGATTGAACTCAGGGGGACTTGATCACTGAGCTACACCCTCAAGCCCTTTTTATTTTTTTTTATTTTGAGACAGAGTCTGGCTAAGTTGCCCAGGCTGGCCTTGAACTCGCGATCCTCCTGCCTCAGCCTCCTTAGTGGCTGGAATTACAGATGTGCACCATCATGCTTGGAACAGTGCAAGGAATTGGTAACAGTTGCCTCTTGGAAGGGAACTTAGGTATTTTAGGGTCAGGAACAAAGAATGATGTGTCTATTGATATATTTTTAATTTTGTTCAATGAACATTATATCACCTATGCCCATGATAACAATTTAAACAAATAAATTGTGATAGGAAGAAGAGAGGAGAGGGGAAAGGTGGGGGGAGGGAAGACAGGGAGCCACCCTTAACTTAAAATTTCTTGGCCAAGATAGGGAAGGTAAAAAGGATAGGTCTGTAGGGGTCAAGAGGGTCAAACCTAGTATTTTGTTTTTTGTTTACTCCCTTTGCAGTTTGAGAAACAACAGGGGCATTGGGAAGGACAGCCTCTCTAAAAATCAGATAAACTGAATTTTAAATACCAGTTCTGCCAGTTATGTTGTCAAATGAATTTTGTCAATTTACTTAACCCTCTTAGTCTCCATGTCTGCATTGTAGAATAGGGACACTACTGAGTGACATTCATGCATGGTATTATTGGACAATAACATAATATTATTTTTCCTGAGAGTCTAATCTCTGTCTTTAACAAGCTTTCCAGGAAAGCTTCAAAGTAATTGATCTGTGAGGCCCACCTTTGTCCAATGCCATGACATACAAACATGGTCCCAGCAATAGTTAGCAGTGGGATTAGAAAAAGAATATGAGGCATAAAAAGACATCTTTGAAACATAATTCCAATGTATAATGGGGCAAGCATAGGATTTAGGGTCAGGTAGAGCCAGGTTCAAATCACAGTTCTACCACTTACTGGCTATTACTTTGAGCACATTACTTTGCCTTTACTTTTTTTCATCTGTAAAAAAATAGGAATATCTAATTTCATTTACAGTGATGATGAGAAGATTAGAGTTTGTGCACATAAAGTTCCCAGAAAATAATAAGCGTTTAATGAATGGTAACTTTGATCATCCTCAGCCTGGAGTTAAGGCTTCTAAACACACGAAAACAGCAATGCCAATTTCCTATCGTGCATTTCCATTCCCTTGCCCCTTAAAACCAGCCTTCAAAACATGAAAGCACATTAGCTATCCCTTTGATTTTTCAAGCACCTATGAGGTCACCCAAAGAATTCCCTCCTGCCCTTTGAACCTTTAATTCCTTCTCAAATGATTTACTGGCTGCTTGGCCTCCAAATGACCATGCTTGCAGCCATGTCCTTCCTATCTGAGTCTCTGTCCCTTTGATAACAAGAGTGCCCCTGATGGGGTTTACCATTCACACACTCTTGGGAGCATGCTTCTAAGACAAATTTTTCAGCTTTGGAAGGACTTTCATAGAAGCAGCGTAAGAAGCAAGTTAACATTCTCTGAATCTCCCTTCAATGCCTGCAAAGACAGAACCATCTCTTCTTTAAGATTGTCTCACATCTTTTGTATTCCTTTCAGACTTATGTGATACTAAAACAAACAGGCACTTTCTAAGGTCCTTTTCCAGGTCTGTCCCAAAATTTCATTCCAGCAGTAGACTGGGCAGGAGAAAACTAAGACAAGCTTCCACAGTGTGTCTTCTAATCTGTCACAGCACTCCCAATGTGAGTCTCAACACTGTAAATCTCAACCTGTTCCTTTTAGTACCCTAACATAACCTAACTGACTGTAGCACAGAGACAGTCACCCACCAATGGGATTGGACCCCATTAAGAACAAGAACAGAATTAGTCCCTTTTGGCCCTTCTTGGCCCTCTCTTCCTTGAGTAAAACAGTGAATAAAAGAACGTCATGGTCAAATAATGAGGACACTTAAGGCATTAGGTATAAATACCAGACAGTGAGTCACATCCAAGGCCAGTCAGACAGAACACGTTAGGGCTTGCTTAAGCAAAAAAAAGTGAAAACATACACACATACATACACACACACATGCACACACTCACACACATACACATGAGTATGTTCACTTAAAGCTACCAGCTTTGAGTTGAAGCAGTGAAACACTTGAATCAGGCACAAGACTTACAGTACACCCACCTTGAACACATAGCAACAAGTGGGGTGGCTGTTGTTTTAAGAGTCTCACAGCAACGCTTTCCAACAGCATGGGGAATGCTGTAATAATCTGCCAGAAGGCCTCTCCCACATGCAAGCCTGGAGAACACAGCCCAGGTCCACAAGCTGTAGCAGCCAGGCAGTCCCAGGAATAAGGAGGTAAACCACCCCCATCCTCCACTGCTGCCATAACCTTTCCCATCCAGGGTTGCAGCTGAGGTCCCTTTCAACTTCTACCCCCATCATGATCTTTTCTGTGTTTCCTCTATCTTTAGCTCACAGGTGGGTGTCATTCGTGGCTCACCCCACTTATTAGAAGACACACAAAGACTGGGGAACTTGACTAGTAAGTTCAGATCTTCAAGTTACATCTTCTTTCTAATTTAGAGTTGAGAGTAAAAAATGGGAAAGATAACCCATTACTAGGTAAAACTTTTTTAGACATGTTTTTAATACCTTTATTTTTATTTATTTATATGTGGTGCTGAGGATTGAACCCAGTGCCTCACACATGCTAGGCAAGCACTCTACCACTGAACCACAACTCAGCCCTAGGTACAAAATTTTGGCTTCACTCTTTCTACATATTCTCTTAACCAGTGACCCATTCTGGAGAGCTTCCTTTGTGCCAGTGCACAGATGCCAAGGATGGTGAAGATATGAAGGATGTAGTCATTGTCCAGTGAGCCAAACACAAAGCAGCCAATGGATCCAGGGATAGCTATTGGAAAATGAGAATTCTGGCGTTCCAAAGAGGGAGCCATCACTTCCACCAAGGTGGAGTCAGAGATGATGCTCTCGAGGCTTCCAGCTAGGGCTTGAAGGCTAGGCTAAAGGAGGAACACTGAGAAGAAAGGTGAAAGCCATCCAAGGACACAGTGTGCAGCCCAGCCAATCACTCAAGGATTGGGAAAATCAGAGCGTAAACTTCCCCAGGTGATTTGGGGGAGCAGAGAGAAAACCTGGGTCCTGGAAGAAGAGCTAGGAAGGAAGACTAAAGCCAGATGGAGAATGGTCTGTAACACCAGGCTAAAGTACTTTGGGCTTCATCCTCCAGGCAGCAGGGAACCATTAAATAATTTTAGGGGGGGAGGGGATGATCAAAGGAAGGAAAACCATTGAGGAGGCGACTACAGTAGTGTAGTTGTTCCAGAAGGAGGCTTCTTCCTGCCTATCCCAGCTCTTGCAAGATCCTTCTTCAAAGCTGCCCTTTCTCATCTGAGCTCACCATCTCAGAGCTCATTACTATGCATCTCTTTTGAGTTGGGAGAGATATCAATGACATTTTTTATTCTGAATAAGACTCTCAATGTTGTGCAGCAGTTGGGTCAGGGAATTAAAAAAGGAGATGCTTCATGTGCATCTCCCAGTTTATCTGGAAGGAAGTATGATGTGTCATCCCCATCACTGCAATAGCATCAGTTGGCTTGGTCCCTGGGGTCACTGATCTCTGAGATCCAAACAGAGCAGAAGGGAGAAAAGAGAGAGAAAGAACAACTGCCAACATAGGGCAAAACCTGATTGTCAAGGGCTTTCCTGGAGCCTGTTCCAGATCACTGTCACTTTACAGGCTTATACTAGAGCTCAGCCTTAAATTAGGACTCCAACCTTGGGGATGGGATATGGAAGGGCCCCACCTGGGTCTTAGCAGTGGGAATTAACTCTCCCTGATCCTTAATTCTTTTGGCTTTTATTAGTGGCTGGAAGGGGAGAGGGATGTAACCCGAACCCTAATGCAGCTGAGAAGGGCTAAGAGCCAAAACCTTCCTTAAGCAGATACAGTATGTGCAGGGCCTGGGCAGGTTTCAGAACATTGCACATTTTTGCAGCCAAAGGCACAGGGAAAACTCAAAATTACACATCGAGCCCTTTACATTCAGAGTGGGATACTTATTACCTGCTCCCCACCCAGGCTCACCCAGCAGAGAGAAGTTAGCAAGCTGGTTCTTACAAAAGCCAGAGCCCTCAGGTGATCTTTTCCACAAAAATCCCCCAGCAGCTAGATATTCAAATTAATTTCAAATATAAATTACAAGCCATTTCACTAGGTCTGAGAGATCAGTTGGTAAAGGAAACTGTGTGCCCATTAGCCTTATAGTAAAAAGTGTTTTTTGGTCTACAAGGTCATAGGGAGTAAATTTTGACAAAGTTCCATAGCATGAACACCTTTATAACATTCTGAATTTCAGTTCCTGCCCACCCTGGCCCCCTTGAGACCCATGGGAAAACAGGTGATGCTGCACAGCAGTATTAACAGATCTAGAAAGCTAATCCAAGAAGGAAGGGAAAAGGCAGGAATGGACTGCTCCTCAAATTGACAGGCCCATTTGCACACAAAGCAAACCTTTCCAGGCAATTTCTTGTAAGTATAAAGGACAGTAGTGCTAGGGTTTGGGTTAGATAATCATTTCGAATTTGCAAAAGCCTCAATTCTAAAGCAATATTTTCCAGCCAACTTTGCTGCAAATGAATTCATAAAGTAAATCCCCATTTCCTCCTTATTTTAGTGTGGTGAGGATACCACCTAAGGCTATGAAATCACACTTGCAAGTTTAACAATGCTTTTGAAAAGGTCATATTTAAGAACCATTACTATTTTAGCAACATTAACAATGATATTCACAGATTAATACTACTATAGTGTGTGGAACGTATAAAACTTCTAACAATGAAAATGCAACCCAGACTTGAAACTCCAGTGGTTTGAGGTTTGCCTCACCAAGCCACCACATTTTGTTTTTCACATAGAGAAAACAATCCTTAAACATCTTGGCAAGTAAACTGATGTTTTTTAACAGCCTCAAACCATTTTAACATTTCAGTCTGAAGTTTGGCATTTTGACAGTTTCTTCTACTTTTTTTTTAGTGATTTTTCCACTTTCCCATTACTTGCAAGTTCTAAGTTCTAGGAAAAGAACTCCAGCTAGCAACACCTCAGCTGACTAGGCATCTAGCTGATTGGAGCAGATAAGGAGACAAAGTTGTGGCCAGGAAGGCACATTAAATAACAAAGCAGGCCTGTTTCCCATGTCTTTGGGGCAAGAGATTGTCTGGCAATTAACTAATTTCCACAACAATCAATAGATTAGTAAATTGTGTGTGCTGACCATTATGTTCCTAAAAATAATGACTTGTTGTTTTAACAGATCAGTGTCCTTAAGTAAACAAACATAAACCCTCTCCTCCAGGCCTGTAACCGAGGATGGGACTATTTAGCTTGATTGTTCTACAGGCACCTCAGTCTCAGAAGATCCAAAATTGAACTAAAATGGTTTCCCCTTCCCAATTCCCATCATCAATCAGAGCCTTCTAGATTGAAAATATTGGCTTCATCTCTGATTCCTACTTCTTCATTTCCCCAGTGGTATATATTATCACTCAGCTCTGGTAACTCACTAATGTATTGCAAGACAGAACATTCTCACATCGACTGATTCCTTCACACTGTCCCTTCCTATCCATTATTCAATTCGGATCTTTCCTCATTCAAGCACTTATACGACTGGTACTGTGACAGGCATTTTATTTTTAATATGTTAATTATCCAAACAACAAAAATGGCTACCTATTTCCAACCTGCATCCATTCTACAGGCCAGTTTTCCGGATTCTCCATTTACCTTCAAATTCACTCAACTCCTCATCCAATCATTCTACAACAACTATCTCCATTGACTCACTTTTCTATCCAGCTGCACAAGCGAAATGACATAGGGTAAGTTACCTAATCTCACTATACCTGAATTTCCTCATCTATAAAAGAAGGTTGATTGATATGAGTTAATATGTATTAATTTAGAAAACTAGTGCCTGGCCCAGAAAATGTGCTATAAAATTATTTATTAGAATAAACAAATAAAAGCAACATCTATGGAGTTCTATACTGGTTTCATAGGCCATAAACAGAATAGCTCCTCCCCTACAGCAGGCATTCAATAAAATTAATGAATAAATTAATAAGTGGGGCTGGGATTGTGGCTCAGCGATAGAGTGCTTGCCTCGCATGCATGAAGCGCTAGGTTTGATCCTCAGCACCATTTTAAAAAAATAAACAAATAAAATAAAGATATAAAAAAATAAGTGAATAAATGAACAAACACCACAAACTATATCTTTAGGCTATCAGTTCAACGTGGAGTGAACAAACAGGCTTCAGACTCCTGTCTGTGCCTTTAGGATATGTAGTGCTTATTATTTTTGCAATGAACACCCTTCTTCCTCCCTAGCCTACCTAAATCCCATGTAACCCTGCAGGCCCAGCTCCAATTCTTCTTCATTTTCCCACCAAGCTCCTAACCACATCAACCCACAATGAAATCTCTTCCCACTGAATAAAGGTTGCTCTTAGATCCTATCCCATGGCTTCAGCACTTAAAGCTTTTGTTCCCTGGGCTTGCAATAAATACCACTCTTCAACAAACCTGTCATCTCTTTGAGAATCTAGGGACCAGGTCTTCTATGGTGGTCATCTCTTGAATTCTCTACTTTAGGGTTAGGCACTTTACAAAGTGCTCAACAAATCTGTGTTGACTGGTTGGTTGACTGATTGACTGATTGATTGATTGATTGGAGGCTTAATTGAGAGCTCTTAGGATAGCCAAACAAGGTTTAGCATAGTCTTTTAAAGTGCTGGATGTTTGGAAATTAGCCAGAAATCATGTCTGGTGTTCCTCTTTCTGGCAGCTGCAGACATCATGCTAAAGGTGTCCTGCTATTTTACACAACTCCCAAAGATTCAATTAACTTCAAAACACTCATTTTTTTTAAGTTCAAAATTCCCTTAGGAGAATTTCTGTTCAATAAGGGACACCTGTGAAACACTTTATTTAAAAAAATCACATCTATATGCAATCAAGGATAAAATGAATCTCTCTCCCTATTGGACAATGGTGCAAGTTATATTATTTTCATTTTGGAAATAGGAAAACTGAGACACAAACAGGGAAATGACTTGCCCAAGATCATGAAAGTCTTGAGTGGCAGAGTTAAAAGGAAATTTCAGGTCTTCTGAGGACTGGGTGTGTGGCTCACCAGTAGAGCTCTTACCTAGGCATGAGGAGGCCCTGGGTTCCATCCCCAGTGCTGCAGGGAAAAAACACACACTCCTAGCCCAGTTCTCTTACTCTGATTTAAGAATTAAAACAAAAAATGCTAAGGGGTGATTATTGGCAATATTATCAGTTTCTTAATTAAATTTCATTTGCCCACTCCTCTTTTCTCCCCCTTTCTTTCCTTAACTTGTGTAAATATGGTATCATAAAAACCCCTGGGATTTGGAATCAGACATAAGTAAATTTGAATGCCATGGGTGTAGCTCAGTTCTAGAGCATTTGCCTAACATGTGCAAGTTCCTGGTCTGGGTTCTATCCCAGCACTACAAAAATAAAAATAAATAAATTTGAATGCCAGCTCTCTCACTTACTGAGTGACTTAGAATCTATCACTCCTGAACCTCCATCCCTTCATCTGCACAACTGGAACATCAATATCTACTTAAAATTTTTACTGTAAAATTTGAATGACAGTCCATGTAAAACATCTAGAAGTAGCCTTATGTGCCACAGAGCAGGTCTACTATGGCTCTGATTGCACCGTGTCTAGGCCCTGGCCACTCTTTGGGTTCAAGAGGTCACTGAGATCCAACCCAAACTAGATTACCTACACTCAGTGAAGTCTTAGAATTTTCCAGATCCTCCCATGATCCACTTTTCAGTCTATTGTTCTGATCCTTCTTGATTGCCAACTGAAATCAACAGAGCACTAAAGTCTCAGTCAATTCCTCCAAAGAACATGAGAGAGTTAGACTCAATACTTCCTCACCCCCTCAGGCTCCAAGATGTCATCATTTGCCCTCTCCATCAGAGATAAGATGCCATTAAAAGCCACCTACCTGTACATTTCAGGGGGGCTTTTACCTAAACCAAACACAAACAAAAAGAAATGGAAAACAGAGAGACAGCTCAACAAAGGCAAGGCTTTAGCTTGTCATCCTCTCATAAGCAAAGATGGGGCTGCAGCCATGAGCCTCTAACCCCTTTCCAGAATAACTAGTCAAACCAGCTTTACTTCTACCTCTACCTCATCTCACCTCCAACCCCCTCCCTCAAAACAAAAATCAGTTTCTGATAGACCATGAAAGGCAGTACAGGAGAACCATTCAAAACCTTCCTGCCAGAGGCTCAGGAAGAGAGAAGACCATACAGCTAGGAGTCTGCTGAGTGACATTTGGGTGGGGGACAGAAGATCTTACAAAGGGTCTGTTCGTCACTGGGCTTAACCCTTGATCCTGTCAAATGAGTCCCACCTCCCGCATTCCTCATAGATGTAACATTAAAAGACTGGAGTGAAAGTTAACAGACCATGCCATGCCTGAGAACATACCAGGAAACAGCCACTTCTGGAAAGATAGGAAGCAGCAGTGTGGAGAAAAGAAATGCACTGTGAGAATTGCCTACTTACTGTCAGTCACCTCTGCACTTCCACAGCTCAGACCTTGGAGCCCTTAGCAAGCCTTCACTAAAGCAGAAACTTGCCCCATGGAGGGTCTCAGAAGAAATAGAAGGGTACATGGAGGCACAGGGACATGCTGAGATTATTCTTCAAACTGATTAGAGACCATAAGGAATGTGAGATGACAATGGTCCTGTCCTTCACCAAAACCAGACAGAAAGAGATGCAGTGTGAGAAAACTTCCCTCTGATTCTGCTATAATTTGCTGAGTGTTTTCAAACCCATCATCTTCAACTTTGTGAGCTTCTCTACCCGCTACCAACCGGAAGCAAGGCTGAGCCAAGAGGGACATAGCTGGTACAGCAGACTAGAAGGGCACACTGTGACCAAATAAAAAAAAAGCTGGGTTTTGTACAGAGGGCAGGGCAGCCAATGAATGAACAAAGAGTCAATGGCACTTGAATGAGACAGTCCAAACTGTAGGCCTCAAGCAACTGGTGTGGGTGGGTGGGGGCTGGGAACCAAAGACTGGACATGAAAGAACAGCCTGGATGCATGGAAAATGTGTCTCTTTTGCCACAAGGCAGTACTCATTCTGTGACATGGCCATCACTGAAAGAGGAGGGTGTGGAAGTGAAGTCAAAGGAGAGAGGTTAGCTCACTTTGAGAGATCCATCATCTTGATCCTTGCAACTTCAGTGCCCAGCCAAGATGGCTGTGTGCCCAAATAAACCTGCCAGTGTGATGTGAGGAAGAACGGATCATCCGTTGCAACATTAATGCACATGACAATCTTTCCACTTGGCCTATTTACAGTGGATGGGGCTAAGGACTGTAAGGAGACAAACGTCTCCTCCATGCCAGTCCTCATAATATAAAAATCAGCCAGGAAAAAATAGTATCTCAACTTATTCATCAATGACTTTTAATCGAAATCTGTTTAAAGGGAGTAGATCAGGGACCACCAAGAAAGACAATATTTGACTCTATAGAAGCTAAGTGCAAGTGGTCTCAGTACCAACATAACCAATATAACCAATACAAAAGAGTCACTTATTGATTGCAAGATAATTCTCAGGTAAGCCTGGATTTCAGTTTCTGGGGAAATGTAATCATGCACACTCATCTGGTTCCAGCAACAAAGATATGAGCACTTTGGGCAAGGATAGGAGTAGAAATCCCAAGCTCACCCAGATCTGTGTAATATAACTATTTAGAGAATGTGTGGTCCCTAACTTATGGATGGATTATTTTCAAAGAATACCTTTTGGTAAATAAGCTTGGAGTTTGAATATCATTTTTTATAGATGATATTATAAATGATGTTTAGTTTGTGCAATTTCATCACTTGTACTCTATGGATTAAATAGGACTCTCCAGAATTGTTCTGAAACTAACCACTATAAACTGCCATTTGTTAGCGGGGACTTGTTTCCTAGACTTCAACTCTCTCTCCCCTAGATTCCTCATCCTTCAAAAATAGTGAGGATTAAGCCCTACTCCAATCCACTCCCTGATCAGGACTTTAGTAGTAAAGAAAGGTATTTTCCCAGCTCAAGTGACAATTGGTAAATGTGGGGACATGAACAGGCAAGGATGTCTTTTCAAGACCTTCAGCAGCAGTGGCTCTATTCCAGATCCAGATAGAAAACCTCAGAACCTCAGGACTGCAGAAGCCTTTGTAATTGGTGCCAGTGGCAGTATGTACAGAGATAGATACCTGACAGGGCATGGGGACAGAGACAGCTGTCTCCAAAAATCATACATAGGGATTGTGTACTTTGGAGACTGCTTATATGTCACATATGGTTAACATTTTCAATCTTGGAGACAACTATTTTTCCCAGAAGGGGAAAATTAAGTTCAGAGAGGTAAAAAAAGAAAAATAAGGAAAAAAATCTGGAATTCTGACTTTGACACTATTCATTAAATGCTACTTCCTTCTTCTATTATACAAATTCCTCCTCTGTAACTTAATAACCTCTTTGTATAAACATATATGCTCATTGAAGTCAAGGCTTATGTCTTCTCTGTTATCTCCCCTAGAATGCCTTTCTCAAGGCTGGCCTGGGCTAGGGGGCAGGAAAAAAATCTAAAACGTGTCCCTCACAAAGCAATTATGTGGTGGTCCTCTGAGTCCTATGTAGAGGTCTTAGGCAAGTATGCCTTGGCAGCAGCACCAGTATTTTCACCAAAAAGTTTTGTCTGATACAGGACCCCCAGAAAGAGCCAAAATGATCTTTAGCTATATTTTAAACAAGAATGGTCCAGTAATGGGGGTGTAACTCAATGGTGGAGTGCATGCTTAGCATGTATGAAGCCCTGGGTTTGATTCTCAGTACCAGAAATAAAGTAGCTTTGGTCACTCTCCTTAGTTATCCCATTCTATTCTGCTATAGACTCCATAACTTAAGAGGAGTATATAGACAAACTGGAGTGAATTGAGAGAAGAATGAATCAGGAGGGGAGGCTGAATCCCAGATGCCCTAAGAAATAGTTGAATAACTGGAGTTCTTCAGCCTAGAGAACTGAGACAACACGACATCATCATCTTTGTTTTTAGTTCTCCCAACAACTGTCCTAAAAAAGGGAAAGTATCTTTGTTCTGTGTGGTTGCAAAAGGTAAAGCTTGGACCTACAAGTGACAGGCAGAGAGAAAATGACTTTAGTTCAACCTAAGGATGTTACCCACAGTCAAGACTTTCCAACAATGAAACAGACATTCTTAGAAGGGAGCAAGTTCCCCTATGACCACTGGAGAACAGACTCAGGGCCACTATACCAGACATTCCTGAAATGGTCTTAAACTAGGTAACTTCCAAAAATCTCTCCCCACTCTGAGATTCTCCACCAAGAATAGTATTAGTCTGAGTTAGGTCTGCCCTTTGGCATTTGAGGGTGAAGGGCTGGCAGGGAGAACAGCCCTTTCATGTAATTTCTGTGGTTCTTTATTAACTTTTCATATATGGGTCAGCATCTTTTCCCTGTGGTTCTGAAGCAGCTAAACTATAAAAACCCTGATGTCCCCTCCAGACAATCACTCCGTAACTACCAATCTCAAGTTTGAGTGTCTCTTTTCTTTTTTAAAAAAAATTCCTGGGGAGGGGGTTGGAAAGAGGAAGAAGAAAAATCATTTTAATTATTTTAAGGGACAATGATCAAGTGTCTTCCAACTAGAGTTGAATTATTTTCTTTGTCCTAGGTTTTGGAGAGGGAAAACCAAGCTTGACCTTTTTCACTTCAGGGAGAAAAATGTGGATCTCAACAGGGTGCCAGGTGTATTATGCATAACAGGTCAGTGGGGCCTAAAGTGGTATGTACACATACTGTTCTGCTATACCACCCTCCCTCATTCTGTGTATATCTCTGAATGGATTTCTATCCCACGCCCCTAGATGCTCTCTACTTTCTAGGAGAAGGTAACAGTTAAGGAACTGAAGCAGTAGACATCTTTTCTGATTCTAGAGGCAAAAATGATGAGGCAATATGCTAAAATTTAAGAAGATGGCCTTAATTAAAAGAAGGATTTTTAAAAGGCAAGGATCTTTTAAAAATTAATGAAAGACTAATTATTAGTATCCACATAAACCTATAGATTTCACAGTAGTATTTGTGGTGAAGAAGAAACAGATATTCTACATTCCAAGAGAGTTGCTGTATATGCAAAATAAGCAGCAGCTCTTGATATCTTAAATCTGAGTTCACTGAAGGATCCTCCAATTCTTGTGTGATTCTTATATAGTTAGGTTTTTCCAAATGTACATTTTGTGCACAAATCTCTGTTACTCTTCTGTAGAAGTTGACCTGATGTGGAGAGGCACTTTAATGTGCCTCAGAAGACTTGTGTGCCAGATGACATTAAAATTGGAGTCAAATGGAAAAAAAAAGATGATGAGGGCATTCATCTAAGTAACCAGGCTGGATTAAGCTCCTGAGAAGTACACCCATGAAGTTCCCTTTGTTGAGTGTCAGGCCCTGGTGTGGGGCTGTGCCTGGCCTGTAACACAGTTTAGAAGGTCTCAAAGGCACTATCATTGGCATATAATACTATCTCTGCATTCAACAAGAACTTGAAATCACAGTCAAATGTACTACAGCCACAAGCCCATCTCAATCTGATAGTTCAAATCCTCTTGTGAAGCCTCTTTGTGAACTTCTAGAAATAAGGTCAGAGTGGAGAAGGGATCAGGGCTTAAAAACAGCTTAAAAATCATGCACTGCCATTTTCCTGTTTGCCTAATTCATTCTCACATCATCTGTGATAATAAAGATGGGGCAGGCATACCCACCATCCCTCTGCAAACAGAGATTTGGATGTAGAGTGTGTCAAATGATACAGCAACTTTAGTGATATCAGTGCACATTAGGTGGAGGAAGGTGAAGCGCTTTTTTTCCCTCCTGGATACTCCCACCCAATTTTGTTACATGGCATTAACTAGCTCCCACTTGCTTCATTAATCCAGATGGAGACATCCACCAAAAATGGGCCAAGAAAATGGCAAATGTGGAGGGTGGGCCTATCTTCTGTCTTGTCTGGTACTCTTCCCCAATTTTCCTTCTCCTTTCCCTGCATCCCCACCCTGGTCTCCACATTTTCTTTTCACTACCCTCAGTCAACCTCAGGACACATTTCTAAGAACTTGAAATGAATATACGGACCCCATACTACAGTTCAGCTACTCTGTCTGTCCATCTGTCTGTCTCTCACTCACACACACGCACACATACACACATCACAGGAGGATGCCACCTGAATCTCTGAGGCCTCTAAGAGGCCCTATATGATGCAGAATCATTGGTTACAGAACCTTGCAAACTTTACCCATCCCCCAAAGAGTATATTTTTTCCAGCACAGGGAGTCAACTTCATGGATGATAGTCTACCCCGTAGAAGAGGACCCCTAGGTAACAAAACATATGATTAGAAGAGAATCCCCATTTCATCCAGACAGGCTCTCTGGGTTAATGAGGAAGTATATAATACTAACCAAAGGAATTAATAATGCCAAGGTCATGGACCCAATTCCTTTGTGCGTCATGTTTGTCTTACTGGTTAGCATAATCTCACTAGAAATACAACGTACAGAAAAATCCCAACACTATCCCTTAACACTTAGGATAATCAATAGTATAGTTTTAACATTTCCTCTTTCTTTGCTACTTGATTTTCAGGAGACTATACAACTTTCCATAAATCAGGCAGCAGAATGCCCCACATTCAGGGAAGTCATAGGAGCTAGTAGGAACTGATGATTCCCCCAACATGATCATTTCCTGGTCCAAAGGTTCTCCCACGACAAACATGAGTAGACACACCCCATGCCTTCTCCAACTAATCACCTTTTCTCAAATTCCCCTACTCCCCAGATGTATGTATCTCAAGTATGACAGCCTGAGCCAGACTCAAATCACTTCTGGTTTTTCCCATACACCAAAGAAGATTTGCTGTCATCTCCTACTGTGGTTCTTGCATCTTCTGTCTCTGTCTGACCCAAGTGATCTGCAGTCACCAAAATAGTCCTCTCCTCTCCTCTGAGCCAGGATATACCCACAATTCAGTCCTCATCTAGTGTTAGAACCACAGGAAGACATGGGAAACATCACTGGGCGGGGAGGCTGATCAGATTAGATATATCCCAGAATGTTATTACGCCAAGCTCCCTCATACACTGTGGTACTACTAAAAGAATCAAGAGACTCTCTGAGGGGTACAAAACAAATGGACTTGGAGCCTGCCATTGATTCACTGTATGATAAACCTAAGCAACCTCAATCCCTGACTTCCTACACTGTGGATCTAAGAGACTAAGGAAATAAGGGATGTGGAATCACATTGCAAATAGTAACACTGTATGCAAATAAAAGAAAAGCCCTCTTCTTCACTCTGGGAAGTACTTCTAGAGAAAAGAGGACCACTCATAATTTAAGGCCACCCATTTGAACTTTACCTTAGACCTGGGGATGCTTAGGCCCAGGGAAGATGGGTGATATGCCCAGGATTTCCAGAACTATAGAGTGAGAAAGCAAGGATTAGAGCTCAAGTTTTCAGTCTGACAATCCATTTTTATTTCTACTCCCTTCCAGTCCATTCCCACCAGTTATGTGCAGACTAAGAAGGCTATTTTCAGGGAGAAAGCTATATTGTTCTGGAGCATAAAGGGAAACAAAACTAAGGTAGAAAAATGGAAAGGGGATTTATGAAATATGCCACAGAGTGTCTTGCCAAGAAAAAATTACAGGCAACCGTTGCACTGAAAAAAATACTTTACCCTTTTATATAATGCTAGGGCCAGTTATAGCTAGCTTTTACTTACAGTAAAAGCTTTTACTTACAGGAGTCAGGTTATTTGGGAAGAATGGGAGAACTGATTTTACCTGCTGGATATCCAAATTCATGTAATAATGAGTCTTCATATAATAGGGGTCAACTCTACATTCAGCAGAAAAGGAATCATTAAAAAGCACTCTGCTTCTCAACATATGAGGCACTTCCTCAACAGCTTGGTGAAGAAAACTCTCATCTATCCTCAAATAATCCCCCAGCCAGACCACAAATTGCTGGCTGCCCCATACTCCATAACACCCCCTGCCATGCTCCTGCATTCTCACAATATAATCCTGGACCACAGCAGCAAGCACACTCTTAGGCTGCCCCTCAGGTTGGCTCAGCCCTGGGCAGAACAGAAAAATGACCTCTCCAAAGCAGGTTTTCTGTAGAAATTCTGTGGGTAGAGGGAGGAGGAAAAGAAAGGGGGAGATTGCCAGACCAGAGAAGGCTGTATATCCCATTGTGACCTTGGTAGAAAGGGAGGGGAGACAAGTTTGATTAGAAGAAATTCCTGAAGGCTAGGATTCCCCTCTCCAAAGTGGGTTGTTTGAGACTCTGTGTGTGTGTGTGTTTAAACTATATTACTCCAAAGAAGAATAGAGGGAGAATGAAAGAGTGTGATGGTTGGTGACAAAGGCATTTCAGGCTGGTTAGCAATACAAGACAAATATGAAGGAATGAGAATGAAGATCTGGGTTAGTTTGGGGAAGCTAAAAATTCCAGGGGTCCTTGCCAGTGTTCCAAAATGTTGTCTCAGCATACCTCAGACTGCTCAAGCTGACTGGTACCCCCTAAAGCAAACTCTAGGGTTGCCCCAAGGCCTGAAGGACCCCCACATCACAAGTTAGCCAGCAGCTCCAATGGAAGACATGGGATATGGTGGGGGGGGGGTCGCATTCACCAAATCCCTGCTGAGACAGAGCAACATGAAAAAGCCAAAAAAAAAAAAACTTTAGTGACACTGATCCCCGCTGAAAAGCCACATCTTCCTATTTCCCACCTGAAACCTACATCTACAGTCTCAATTGCAATGTGAATGGTTTGGAAGGGGGAGCGCTATTTGAGTATTTAAGAGATTTGGGTACTTAAGAGAAACCAAAACAACAACAAAAATCGGATCAAGTTCATGAAGTTCCTTCACTTGACAATCTTGTGCCTCACGGTGAGTTGTCCTACAAGTTACTCTTCCGAGTAACAGCCCCAACTGCCCCCACCCCCTACCCTCACTCCTATTTGGGGCGGCTTGCTTAGGGGTTTCTCAAGCACTCAGGAGAGCTACTCTCCCCTGTCCTCCGCTGCAACTCGGCTTCCAGCAGATCACAACCTCCTAAAACAAACAAACCCTGGCGGCAGCGGCAGCGGCAGCGGCAGCGGCAGCTCCAGCACAGCTGCGCTCCATGGCGCAAAAGTTTCCTCCACACTTCTCAACGTGCAGGAAATCTTTCCGGCGCTGGGACAGGACTCTGGAGTGAGGGGAAAGGCCGAGCCGAACCGGCAGCAGCAACGCCCCGAGAGAGCTGAATGGATATGCGCGCGTCCGGCTGTGGGAAGTGAAGCTGACGAAAGCCACCCATGCCTCATCTCCGTTGCCACACCGGACGCCTAGCCCTGCAACCTGCCCTGGTGGGGCGGCCAAGAGAGCTGCTAAGCTGCACTGCCTGTGCCTGCAGCCCCTCGCTGTCCCGCAGGGGCGTAGGGGCCTCCAAGGAGAAATCCCCAACACCCTCCACTTCCTCCAGCCCAAACCGGGGGAGTAGCCTCCCCGACGTGGGGGAGCAAAGGCTGCTCCAGCGCCCTCCGGAGTGTGTCTGTGCGCAAGCCTCTAGCTCCGGGCCACCAGTGCTCTCGTCCCTTGCTCCAGCCACCCTTAGGGGATGTCTGCGCCTGGGCTGCTGGCAGGACTCCTCCGTGCTGCTCATGCCCCTCAGATGGGCTTTCACTCCCAGTCCGGGCCAAGTTTCATAGTAGATCTGAGGGCCCCATCCCGCGGCAGCCTGCGCATCCACTTGCCCATTCAAAGTTTGGCACTGCTAGGGCAGAGCCGCCAGTTCTTACCTTAGACACTGTGAGCGGCTCGCAGTGTTCCAGACCCCCCTTAAGGGTGAAGCCCCAGGGCGCCCCCCCTTGCAGCTGCACAGGGACGTACTGGAAGGACCCAGGCCGGTTCTCCATCCTCGGCTCGGCTCAGGCGCCGCCGGGCTCCTTTTCCGCGGGGGCTACGTTGCCTCCGCCCCCAGCAGCTCCGCCACCATCGCCCTCCAGCGCTACGCCACCCCGCACCGCCCTGCTCCGCCTACTCTCCCAGCTGGAGACGCTCGCTCGCTGCCCGAGCGCAAGGAGGAAATGACACGGAGCTGGAGAAAGGGGGAGAGAGGGGGGAAAAAGGAGAAGGGGAAAAAAAGAAAGAAAAGAAAAGAAAGAAGGAGAGGCGGAGGGATAAGGCGTAATGGACAAGAAAACGGAGCAATGGGGAGGGACAGTCACTTGGACCTCGCCTATAGGATCGCTGGGGAGTGGGAGTGAGGCGAGGCCTCACATCAATTGTTACATTGTTTCATTCAAGCAGGCCCCCTCTTTGGTCCTCCTCTTTACTGCCGGGCTCCCCGCCCCTCCAGCCAGCGGAGGCGAGGGGAGGTGAAAGTCGTTAGTGTGGATGGCCCGCGTGGCCGAGTGGGCTGAAATGCTGGTTTCCTGATTTGCACGTTCATGTTTCTCTGACTGCCTTTTTCTTCTGAAGGTCCCAAGAACTGGGTCCTGGGAGGATTACAAAGCTGCTAATTTGAGGACCTTGCCTAGAGGGGTGGAAAGTAAAGTAAGCAGACCAGCGAACACAGTGGGGCTGTGTGTGTAGGCTGCTCTGTGTGTACGCGCTAGGTGTGTGGGGGCATTATGCAACATTGCCTGGGAGCATAGTTTAAATAAAGGAGCACTTTGAGGATGCCCCCTGCCCGGGCTCAGCCGCACCCTAGCTCAGCGCTGGCGTCTATGGGTAGCACTGTGCTTGTGTATGTTCCAGTCATCTGGAGGTCCTGGCACAGCCTTGCACTCGCCCCACTGAATGACCAAGCCAGGAATCAGCAAACTTTATGACTAGCAGTATTGTCTCTAAACAAACCTACAGGAAAGAGCATCCATTGATATGCTGGCCAATTAATAATGTTGTGCCTTTAGGAAGAATCAGCCTTTAGCTAGGGTCCGAAATGTATCTGATAATCTGTTCATGCTAGAGCCTGTTGTTTCTCAGCCGGGGTTTAGATTAGAACAAACAAAACAGTCACAATAACAGCCTCCAGAAAAGAATTTGTTACTGAACCTGACGCTAATTTCTCAACCTTGACCTGGGCAGGTTAATCTCCCCGTGTTTTTCTCTACAGCCACATGTGGGCAGTGAGTTTTTAAAGGACCTCACACTAACAGGAAAAGTGTTGACAAGTCAGTTGTGACTCAACGGGACGTTCTCACTTTCTCTTGCTTGTTTAGTGTCTTTCTGGGTTCTTGTGCAGCTACTTCCTTGTGGCCAGCAAACACAGTGGCCCCTTCCTTCCACAGCCAGCTTTCTGCGGTCAATATTTCCACTGCCTACTTCCATTTCTTCACCTGTCATTGCCTCTCCAAATCACTGCCATCTGCCCTGTGTCCCAGCAGGCCAGGGGGACGTCTTTCACATATCCCCCATCAATCCTTTCTTTTCAGGCCCCTGGACTGTGTGCATTATATGATGTTGACCTGACTTTTCTTTAATAAAATGGCAGTTTGGGTGTTTATAGCCCACTGTTTTGTAGTCCTTAGAGATGATTCATATGAGAAACCATCCTCTATCTTGGAGACGTTTAGACCCGAGAAGACAGTCTTGATCATGTTTATTGTTTTGCATTCTTCCCACTAGAATGCAGGGTTTTTGAGAAAATGGCATCTCAGCTTGTTGTCTTTTTTTTTTTTTTTTTTTGCAGTGCTGGTAGTGGAAGGCCTAACACATGCTAGGCAAGTGTGCTCTCCCACAGGCCCCCCTTTTAAAATTTTAATCTTCATTCTTTTGGTGCTGGGGATTTAAACAGCATGTTGATCCTTAATAGTATGCTAATTGTATGTTAACCTGTGACAGAGCATTTGCTTCAACCTACCTTGAAACCAAATTTTTTTTTTTTCCTTCTGGAGTAAGATCTGTACAACTGCCACTCAGTAGAACTCAGCATGTTTCAGTCCTAACGTACTGAAATCTGTAAAGTTCAGTTTACAGGATATGTATTCATCAATCAAGTACTACTAGAATTATGTGTCTAGACTAGAGGAAAGAGATTTGGAAGAAAGAGACACACATGTGAGTCCTGGCCTTGTCATTAACTAGATGGGTGACCTTGGGCAAATCACTGATCTAACTTTTCAGTCTCATTTTCTTCATCTGTAAACTTTAGCTAATAAACTCCGACTTGCCTACTCCCAGGCCTGTTGAGAAACTAAGATGAAATAATACATATGAAAACACTTTGGTAAAGAAAAAAATAAAAATCCTCACAACCTTATTATGAAAAGAGGTACTTCCTTTCCTCTGCCCTATTTGGCAGTGCTAGGGGTTGAACCCAGGACCTCAAGCATCTAGGCAAACATTCTACCACTGAACAATAACCCTAGTACTCTAGGCTGTACTTCAACCACCCATTTTTATTCCAAGTCTTACTTTACAGTGCTGTCTTGTGTTCTTCAGCTTCTCCTTTTCATCATTACAGCATAACATAAATTGCCTAGCTTCTTATGCAAACAGTGCGAAGTAGTAAATATTTTGTACACAGAATTGGTGAGATCATCTTGTTTCTTTACTGATAAAAATCACTGCTGATAGCAGACGTCTCATCCTTCCTTGGAAGTACAGTTAGAAGAAACATGATGGAGCAGAAGAAAGAATGCTGAGTAAAACTTGGAATACCTGGATTCTAAGATGGTTCTTCCATTACTTAGCATTTGGTACCAAGCAGGTCATGCCTCCCCTCTGAAAACTGAAGGGGTTGAGCTACTTGATTTCTTTTCTCTCTCTCTCTTGTTTCTTGTACTGAGTGTTGAACCCAGGGGCAATTTGCACTAAGACACACTCCCTACCTCCTTTTATTTGTTTATATTTTGAGATGATCTCCTTAAGTTGCTGAGGCTGACCTCAAACTTGGAATCCTCCTACCTCAGCTTCCCCAGTCTCTGAGAATACAGGTGTGTGCCTCTGTGCCCAGTTAGATACTTAATTTCTTAAGTTCCTCTATAGTTTTCAAATTCTGTGACTTCTTCCTGGCAAATGCCTAAACATAATATATATGTTAGTAATGGAGATGAACTAAGTGAGAATAAAGCAATAGAGGATCATCAGTTGGCTGGTGTGTTTCTCCTACGTGTGCCTGTACACTAGAGCCATTGGACAGATGATGAATTCACTCTAATGTATCTTAAATTGCCTGTGGATAGTCCACTAGGCAGGTAGAAATGGAAAACTGCATATCAGCAGAGAGGTAGTGATTGATAATACACAACTGGATCACAATCAAAGCAATTTGGACTAGATAATCTTACCCAGGAGCCAGCCATGGTAGTGCATGCCTGTAATCCCAGCCACTCTGGAGCCCAAAGCATGAGAATTGCAAGTTCAAGGCCAGCTGGAGCAATTTAGTGAGACCTTAGGCAATTTAGCAAGACCTTGTCTCAAAATAAAAAATAAAAAGGGCTGGTGATGTGGTTCAGTGGTAAAGTACCCTTGTGTTCAAATCCCCATTACCAAAATAAATAAACAAAATAATCTCACCTAGGAAAGTCAGAATGAGAAGAAAGGGGAGATTTAGGTGGGCCCTGGATTGTGCTACCATTTAAAAATCAGGAAGGATAACAAAGAATCTATGAAGGAATAGTCAGAGGAGGTAGGTAAAAGGCTCATCAGCAGAAACAGGAAGAAAGACATAAAACTGGGATGAGTACTTTATTTTAAAAAGTACTCTCAAGAGTCTTTCTTAAAAATCTATTGACCAGTTTGCCTTTTGGGAAGGAAGAGGACTGAAATAGCAGTTCTGTGAACTTTTTTTTTTTTTTTTTTGCACCAGGGATTGACTCAGGGGCATTCAGCCACTGAGCCACATCCCCAGCCCTATTTTGTGTTTTATGTAGACACAGGGTCTCACTGAGTTGCTTAGCACCTCACCATTGCTCAGGCTGGCTTTGAACTTGCCATTCTCCTGTCTCAGCCTCCCAAAGTGCTGAGATTACAGGCATGGGCGGGCCACTGCACCAGGCTAGTCCTGTGAACTTTTTAACAACTTCCTATTTTAAATTCAAATTTGAATATAATTGTCCTCATAGGAGTGCCTCTAGCTCCTTTCTGAACCAAGGACCCTTTTGATATTCTAAACAAAGTTACCCATTCTCTTGCCCAAACAGCTGCAATTAAGTACACAGAGGCCTGGGGCTATATAGCTCAGTGATATAACATTCACTTGCCTAGCAGGCACGAAGCACTGGGTTCCATCCCTAGCACCAACAAAAACACCCCACAGTGTTCTGTACAGTTATACAGTTTATGGTTTGGGCTGGGATTTAGAGAGCCTAGTAACTTTAGTAAAAGGCAAGTATATTCATGTGTGTGTGTGGTGAAAAACAGCATGATATCTACCCTCATAACACTTGTTAAGTATACAGTACAGAATATAAACTATATGCACATTGTCATGCAGAGCAGGGCTCTAGAACTTTTCATCTTGCCTGATGGAAACTCTCTACTCACTGAACAGCAACTCTGTGTTTCCACCTCTCTCAGTTACTGGAACCAGCACTTTACATTCTGCTTCTGTGATTTTAATTATTTTAGATACATTGTGAAAGTGAGATCATGTGTCTTTCTGCACCTGGCTTATTTCACTTAACGTCCTCCAGGTTCATCCATGTTGTTGCATATGACAAGAGTTTTGTTTCTAAGGCTGAATAATATGCCTGCTTGTGTGTGTGGCTTTTCCTTATCTCATTGTCTTTCAATAGGCATTTAGAGTTTTTTCCAGTTTTACTGGTGTATATTAAACAAATAAAATGTATACATTTACAATATACATTATGATATATATGTGTGTGTGCACATTGTGCAATGATTACCACAATCAAGCTAATTAAAATCAATCACCTCACATGGTTTCGTGTGTATGTGTAGTGAGAACACATAAGATCTATTTTCTTAGCAAATTTCAAGTACATAATATGGCATTACTGACCATAGTCATTAGGCTCTACATTATATCTTCCAAACTTACTTATCTTATAACTGAAAGTTTGTATACTTTCAACCAGGCATAGTGGCACATATGGGTAATCCCAGTGACTTGGGAGGCTGAGGCAGGTGGATCACAACTTAATGAGACTGGATTGTTACTCAAAAAAAACCAGGGGGGGGCGGTGGGGACATAGCTTCGGTGGTAGAATGACCCTGGTTTTAATAAGTTTGTATTCTTTCACCCATTGCTCCCCACACCCCTGAGGAGCCCCCAGCTCCTAGCAACCATTACATTCTTTCCTCTGGGAAATGAACTATTTTAGATTCCACATATAAGTAAGATCATATAGTGTTTGTTTGTGCCTAGTATATTCCACTTAGCATAAAATTCCCTGGCTTCATCCATGTTCTATATGTTTGTCTTTGTGCCAATACCATACTGTTTTGATTACTGTAGCTTTATAATATGTTTTGAAGTCAGGAAGTGTAAGGCCTCTAGTTCATTTTTGCTATTTGGTGTCCTTTATGTTTTAAGAAATTTCTTCTTCTGCCCAAAAATGCCATCGGGATTTTAATAGTGATTGCATTAAAACTGTAGAATGCTCTGGGGATGTATTAAAATAACTTATTCTTTTAAAACCTTACATATTTACCGAAACACTGTTTTGTTAGAAAATGTAACATTATCTGGGTGTAGTGGTACTAGCCTGTAGTTCCAGCTATTCTGGAAGCAGAGGCAGAACAACTGTGAGTTCAAGGCCAGCCAGTGTAACATAGTACATAGTGCATGGTAAGACCCTGTCTTTTACCCAGGGATGCTGAATTACTAAGCTACATCCCCACCCCTTTTTACTAGTTAGCCACAGGATCTTGCTGGGTTGCTTAAGGCCTCACTAAGTTGCTGAGGCTGGGTCTGAACTCACAATCCTCCTGCCTCAGCCTCCAAGCTGAAGGGATTATAGGCATGTGCCACTGCACCCACCATAAGACCCTCTCTTAAAGAGAGAGAAAGAAAAGAAAAATAGAAAGGAAGGAAGGAAAGAAAGAAAGGGAGGGAAGGAAGGAGAGAAAAAGAAAAGAGTAACCATATTCAATCCATGAGTTAAATTTGCTCTACATGTGCTCAGTGCTATAGCACTTGCCTAGCATACACAAGGCCCTGGGATCAATCCCCACCACTAGAAAAAATTGCCCTTGGTTTCAAAACCATTTTCTCAGAGCTTTGTTCAGTGTGAGACATTTTTCATAAATTACTGGCAAAGTAAGTTTCATTAAGTTTGTTTTCCAAGTGAAAGGATTGACCCAGGAAGCAGTAGAACCTGAGTTACAAGGCTGGGAGGCTAAAGATGCATTCTGTGGTAACTTGTTTAACCATGTCCCTGTCATATTCTCCTCTTTTTCAGAGGAAACAGGGAGCTGGTGTCCTCCATTTTGCTTGCCTCACATTTCCATCTGTGAGAACTGCTGTTAGAATAACTTTCTTAGTCTTTCCCCCATCCTTTTCCCTTCATGTGGCAAATGGGTTGGCAAATTGGCATAGCTAAATGGGAGACTACTAGGAGTATATTATGGCTACCTTTCTTTCTTTGCTTCTTTTTTTTTATTGTTGTTGTTGGTACTGGAGATTGAACCTAGAAGCACTTAACCACTGAGCTACATCCCCAGCTCACTTTTTTAAAAATTTTATTTTGAGACAGGGTCTTGCTAAATTGCTGAGGCTGGCTTTGAACTCGTGATCCTCCTGCCTCAGCCTCCCAAGCTGCTGGGATTACAGGTGTGCACCACCACACCCAGCTATGCCTACCTTTCTATTACCTATCTTTCAATACAGTAATATACTGAAAAAAATACATATATATGAGAGAAAAAGTGCACTGGGATTGAATCCAGGGCCTCATGCATGCTAGGCAAGCACTCTACCACTTACATATATCCCAGCTCTTCACTGATATTTTTATTCTATTTCTCTCCTTCTTGTGTCTATCAATTGGTTCTGAATTTGGTAGTGCAGGAGAGGGACATTGTTACTCATCACTACCCCCACATATATCTGCCCAATCCATTTTTATTCAGACTGCATGTCTTTCTGTCCACTTAATCTGTTCCCTATTGTTTCCTGAGTGTCTATGTGGGACTGTTACTGAATGCACCTCTGATTACCTAGATGCCTCCTTTGTGTGTGCATATCTTTATAACAGGAAGTGTGTGTGGGTATTAGACCCAAGACTCCATGAGGTCCTAAGGGGAATTGATCTGAGCATGGGTGGAAAAAAGAGGGAGAGAGAATGAAGGCATGTTCCTTGAACTTGGATTTAAGGGTCACCTTTCCATAATTATAATGATTTTTGTCCATCTCCACTAGAAGCAGATTCTATCTGGAAAGACTAACAGACCCATTTATTTTCCTTTTCTTTCATGCTGAAGCCAAAGACTTCTGTCCTCCCATCTCTGTGCCAGCAGAGTCAGAAGCAGGAGAGTAGTTGCTATTTCAGAATCCCTTTCTGGTTCAAAGATTGTTTGCAGATTATTCACTGAACAGGAAGTTCTCATTTTTCATAGGCAAATGATCACATTAGAGAAATTTAACTTGTGTTTTGCAATTGTTATTTAGTGTACTGTGACACAAACTTCTACAATACTTGGTCAGTTTTGCCAGGTCATCTTAATATTATCACATCCTTGGGGAAAAATAGGGTGAGAGTCAGGATTATAGTCCCTACTTTATGGATGAAACCAAAGGTAGAATAGGCTCATTGCTTTGCTAATCATCCCTCCAAAGCTTCCTTGGTAATTTGAGTGTTGGTGGGTCCAGACTATTTCTAGGCCAGTTGACTCTTTAGGCAAAAGAGAATTCAGATCACTGTTTTAGGGGGTAGGGCTTAAAATAATTGTATTTAAGAAGCACAATAAAGTTGCTATCTTATAATTAATAATTATTAATATTGACATTACCCTGAAAGGTAGGCTGGAAGTAGTATTAAACAGATATAAATATAATACAGATGTGGTGACACACGCTTATAATCCCAGTGACTCAGAAGCCTGAGATATGAGGATTGCAAGTTCAAGACCAGCCTGAGAAAATTAATGAGAACTGTCTCAAAATAAAAAATAAAAAGGGCTGGAGATGTAACTCAGTGATAAAGCACACCTCGGTTCTTCTCCCAGTTCCACAATAAACAAATAACTATCATAACAAATACTGCTAACCCAGGAAAAGATCAAAATTCCAAAATTCAAAGTGAATGTCTTTCACTTTCACACCATTGTAAGTTGGGGACTCTCTATATTCTGCTTGAGTAAGGCAGAAAATAAGCACTGAGCATTGTAAATAGGTAAATTACATAGTGTATTGAATAAAAGTAATAGGTGCTATGGAAAAAATAGACCAGGGCACAGAATGCATAAGTGCTTTCTGGTGTTAGTTTACAATCTCAAGTAATTTGTCAAGGTAGGCCTAAGAAGGTGGCATTTGAGTAATTATTTGAAGAAGATAGAAAGGACCCAGGTTAAGGATCAGCAAGGAAGACAGTAGGGCGGGAGTAGGTAAGAAAGGGGAAGAGTGGTTGGGAGACGAGATCAGAGAAGAAATAAGATTGGCTGGGGTTTGTAGAGTAAGGATTTCTCCAAGTCTTAGTATAAGGACTTGTAGTCCCAAATTAGATGGGACCATGTAGCCCTGTAAGCAGAGGAGTGACATGATGTTGAAAGGTCCATTCTTGAAGATAAATTGGGCCTAGATTACAGGGAACACGGGGGAAAAGCAGGGAGTAGACCATTCCAGTAATATATCCAGACCACTCCATTAGTGAAACAGATTTTGTTAGAAATAATATCAAAACATGTACTTTTTAAAATTTATTTTGGTGCTGAAAATGAACCCCAGGGCTTCAGACATACTAAGAAGTGGCCAACCCCTGAACTACACCCCTAACCCCCAAAGTGTTAGTTTTCAGTCTCCTCAATTGGATCTATCAGACTATTCTACTTGGATTTTTAGGGCTCCTGTTTCTCCCCTTCTCCATTTACTTCACCCTGCCCAACAATTATCTTGACTCTTCTGGAGATTTCTCACAAGGAAGAGATCTGGGGAAATGATAGTTGTCAGTGCAGAAGGAAATAAGAGTCTAAGGTTGCAGGGATTATTCATATACAGATTACATATGAATAACAGCAAGTTACTCCTTCCCAACTACCTATGTATCTCAGACTGTGCTGCAGGTGGTGGAGGTGCAGTAAAGTAAGATGATGTACTTAGAATTGTCCATATCTAATTCCTTGGGTTTTGCCTAGGGTTAAGGGAAGATTTATGGTGAAGGACAGTTTTTTAATTTATTGGTTCGTTTTAGCTATACATAACAGTAGAATCCATTTTGATATATTTATACAAGCATGGAATATATCTTATTCTAATTAGGACCCTATTCTTGTGGATGTACATGATGGTGGGATTCATTGTGATGTATTCATATACATACATATGAAAATTATGTCAGATTCATTCCACTATGTTTCCTTTTCCTATCCACCCTCACTTCCTTTCATTCCCTTTTGTCTAATCTACTGAACTGTTGTTCCCCGCCTCCCATTTATTGTAGATTAGCTTCCCCATATCAGGAATGGAACCACCATTTGACCCAGCTATCCTACTCCTCAGTATATATCCAGAGGATTTAAAATCAGCATCCTATAGTGATGCAGCCACATAAATGTTTATAGCAGCTCAATTCACAATTGCCAAACTGTGGACCCAACCTAGGTGCCCTTCAACAGATGAATGGATGAAGAAAGTGAGGGCAGTTTCTTTTGAGTTAAAGCTAGTATAATGTTAGTTTGAAAAATACTATAGTCTGAATACTATTTTGGTGAAATAAGTTCTTATATACTAGTGAAGAAATAGAGACTATGTTTCTCCTTGGGTAACTTAATGAAGATGATTTCTATTGGAGAAATATATCATTTAGATCATCCTATGCTTTTACCCATTCAGAAAATACCCATTGTCTCATGGACTTTCAGGATCCATGACTTTCTAATTAGTTTGAGGCTATAAGTTCAGAACCTCTACATGCTCTTCATCCTTCTTGAGCTGAGAAATCTAGACACTGTGTGTGTGTGTGTGTGTGTGTGTGTGTGTGTATTTTTGTGTAAGAGGCTACCACATGTGATAGTTGGTACTCTCAGAGAAGGCTTGTTGGAACAGTGTCAGCTCAATTGAAACTTTTGATTTGCCCTTGGGGATATCAATGGCTTGTTACAAGTTCAGCTGAGCTGTGATGAATATTTGCCACTGCTCTCAAGCAGTGTCAGCCAGTGACTGACTCCTTCCTCATATTAAGGATGTGAAAATTAGATAAACTTCTCAGATCTAATATATGAACTGGAAGATGGCAACTTGGTGACTTGCTGTGAGCTGTGCATTCACCAATCTGTTCTGCTTCTCAAATGCTGCTTCCAGTGAGCCATTACTTGTTGGTGATTCATGAAAAAAAAATTTGGTACATATTAAGCTTTTGCCTTGACTCCTCCAGTGATAGAAAGAAAAAAAGTCACACACACACACACATACACAATAGCCCTTTTCCTTTCAAAATGTTTCTATCATGTTGCCCTCCTATAGTGGCAGAGAAGGGACACAAATTTATTGGGCATTTGAACAAAATTCAATCACCAGAGCAGTTTTGGTTGATGTTCTAGAGACATACAAAGCTGTGGTGTCAGAGACACACACACACACACACATAAGCACACATACACATCCTGCACATATCCAACAAGATGTAGGAAGTAAAAATGGGCATGGTGACACACAACTATAGTTCCAGCTACTTCAAAGGCTGAGGCAGTAGGATCCCATGAGTCCAGGAGTTTGAGGCCAGCCTTGGAAATACAGTGAGACTCTATTTCAAAATACAGGAATATATAAATAAATAAAAGAAATGAGAGTTAAGACATGAGTGATGCATGATAAATGGATAGGCAGATAAATGGGGAGCCTGAGTGTTTGTTTTACATCCCTTGTCCTTTATTTGCCAGATATATGATAGACATAAAATATTATTCTGTTACTTTTTGATAGTTTATTTTTACGCTAGACTAAGTAGAAATGAACCTACTTATGAAATATTGGCTGAAGAGGAAGCCATTTTGATCTGGCTTAAATCCAGAATGACCTCACCCAATGAGAAAAGAATAACAAGCTGAATTTGTTCAGGGGTGTCTGATGGGCTTCAGAAAAAGATGACTTTCTCCAAATGTTTTCTTTGGGGGAGGTGGTCATGTGCCTAGATGTGCACGTATATATACATACCTCTGTGTCCATACAGATAAGTGGACAAACCTGCACAAAAGATTTATGTTCAAACTTGAGGATGTCTGGCTCCTTTTCCGATGTCTAGCAGCTCACATTGCTAAAGAAAGAGGTTTCCAAATCCTAGAACCGTTGTCAGGAATCTCCTTGGGATATTTCCTTGATGTTCTAATGTATAGGGCAATTCCTGTGTTTTATTTTTCCCCATTGGTTTACAGTAAACTTCAGAAATCTGGATATCATATTTAACTCTTCCTTTTCTCTCCCTGTATCACCAACATCTGCATAATAATCAAGTTCTCTCATTTCTAGTCCTAAATTGGATCTCAAATCATTAACTTTGCATACTTAGTGCCACCCCATCATCTTCTAACACCTAGATCATTCAGACATCTTCCTAACTGGGTTTCCTGATGCATGCAGTTCTGCCCAGATGCTTCTGATCCATTTTCCACTTTGCAACAATAATGCTGTTTCTAAAGCACAAACAAGCACATGTTATATGTCACTCTTTTGTACAAAATTTTGCAATGGTTCTCCATTGCTTACTGAAGACAATCAGATTCTTTCTATATAGCCAGCATTCATCCCCCATGCCACCACCAACTCTGCCCAAACTTCTCTTCTTGACACACACTTGCCTCTCTAGAAGTGTCAAATTATGAGCAATTCCCCAAGAACAATCTATTTTCTTGTACCTCATGCTGGGCAAGCATTCTGTCACTGAGCTACGCCCCCAGCCCTGTCCCCTATGCCTTTAATTTTTTTTTCTTTCTGTCTGCAATATCCCTCACTTTAACCTTATCCATCTGGTAAATCCCTACTCCTTTTTCAAGTCAGCACAGAGTTCACAGTTACAGAAGAAATCTTCTTTGATGCCCTTAGACAGCCTTAGGCCATTCTTTTTTGATCTTTCCACTGCCCCCTTTATATGTCTCCATTGTGGCCCTGCTCATATTTTATTGTAATTGTCTGCCCATGTGTGTGTGTATGCACTCACGCACGCACACGTGCACACACACACACACTCTGGGCTGGATGTTCCTTAAAGATGGAAGCCATGTCTGATTCCTCAATATGTTCCCCAAATGTCTAGCACGATGAGACTGTTATGGTTTGAATGTAAGGTGTCTCCCAAAAGCTCACATGTGAGACAATGCAAGAAGGTTCAGAGGAGACATAATTGGGTTGTAAGAGTCTTAATCAGTAAATTAATCCCCTGATAGTGATTAACTGAGTGGTAACTGAAGTGGTAGAGTGTGGATGGAAGAGGTGGGAATTGGGGCATGGCTTTTGGGTATATATTTGTAACTGTCAAATGGAGACCTCTCTGCTTTCTGATCATTATGTGAGCTGCTTCCCTCTGCCACATTCTTCCTCCATGATGTTCAGCCTTAACTTGAGCCCTGAGGAATGGAGTCTGCTGTCTATGCATTGAAACCTCTGAAACTGTGAGCCCCTAAATAAACTTCTTCTCTAAAATTGTTCTGGTTGGGTCTTTTTAGTCATAGCAATGAAAAAGCTGGCTAAAATAGAGAATTTGACATAGCTGGTACTCTGGACATATGAGCAGGAGTTTAGAAGACCCAGAGCAGCATTTTTAGTTAATCAAGAAGAAACTTCCTGGATGGTGTATTGATCTCTCTCTCTCTCTCTCTCTCTCTCTCTCTCTCTCTCTCTCTCTCTCTCTCTCTCTCTCTCTCCCTCTCCCTCTCCCTCTCCCTCTCCCTCTCCCTCTCTCCCTCTCTCTCTTTCTCTCTCTTTTTCTTTTTTGGTACTGAGGATTAAACTCAGGGGCACTCAACCACTGAGTCACATCCCCAGCCCTATTTTGTGTTTTATGTAGAGACAGGATCTCAATGAGTTGCTTAGAGCCTTGCCATTGCTGAGGCTGGCTTTGAACTCACGATTCTCCTGTCTCAGCCTCCCAAAGTGCTGAGATTACAGGAGGGTACCATCATGCCGGGCAATATATCTCTTAATCATGGAATGGAAGATGAGAATTTTCCCACCTATAATGCCAACAAATAGGACAACTCAAAGAGGCTCCTCTAGTGGCTCAGAACCCAAAAAAGTACCCTGAGATCGACCAAACTCCAGGCATAGAGGACTTCTCACTTTCATGCTGTTTACTGATACATGCTACTTGATAACTAATAACAAAATGAAAACATGTAAAAAAAATTGGCTGATTTGTAAATAAGGACTATAAGGAACACTTGCTGTAATCTGTGTGTGTGTGTGTGTGTGTGTGTGTGTGTGTGTGTGCATGTGCATGCACATGTATTACTGGGGATTGAACCAGGGGCACTCTACCACTGAGCTACATCCTCAGCACTTTTTATTTTTTTATTTGGAGACAGGGTCTTGCTAAGTTGCTGAAGCTGGTCTCAAAATTGTGACCCTTCTGTCTTAGCCTCCCGAGTTGTTGGGATTATAGGCATGTGCTACCAAAACCAGAAATCTTTTTTTCTAAAAATAGTTTTGCTGTTTAATGCTTTTAATGTTTTTTGTGCATTCATGGTGCTGGGGATCAAACACAGGGTCTCCAACATACTATGCATGCCCTCTGTCACTGGGCTATCCCCAAACCACTGTCATCTTTTTAACAGCATTTCAGGTACTCCATAAATTGGCCACTGCCTGGCTTTCCAGATTTGTCTCTCCCTACTCTGACTCTCACTCAACTCTCTAGCTACACCAAACAGCTTAGAGTAGCCCTTATATTGCAATGTGTCATGTTTCTGCTCATGCTCTCTGTCTGCCTTTGCTTAGGTAACTCTTACCAACACTTTAAGATTTACCTCAGGCCTTCTTCCAGGAAACCTTCTCCAACTAAACAACATGCACACATACACACATATACATGGAGTCTAGATAGATATCTATATGAATCAGGACTCTTGGTTGCAAGTGACAAAAATATAACACAAATAAGCTTAAGCCAAAAGAAAGGGGTTGATGCAAATAAAAATGTCCAAGGCTAACTTTTGGCATGGCTGGATCCAGATGCTCAAATGATGTCACCACCAATCTTTCTATCTCTTAGCTCTGGTTTCTTCTATGGTTGACTCAGTTCTTAGGCAAGCTCTACCACATGATGGTCAAGATAGCCACCAAGAGCTATAGATTTGCATCTACCACTTAGCAACCTCATTGGAAACACTAACACACTTTCTCAATAATCCTGGCAGAAGTTTCAAAACTAAGTCCATCCATGAACCAATTACAATGTCCAGAGAAATAGATTCCTCTGATTGGTCATAACTAGGTGATATAACCATCTAGGCAGTATACAATCTGTTATCAGAGGAAAACATAGTAGGCAGCAAAAGCACTATACACTTGTATTCAGTCCCGTGTTCCTTTCTCTGATGAGACTGAATCATCAATATTTGTGTGCAGGGAGGCATGTATCCTCCAGCAGACTGTGAGTTCTTATGCCTATTTATCCCTGTATTGCTAGAGACAGTACAGGGGTTTGGCTTTTAGTAAATGTTCTAAATCAATGAAGGACGAATGAATGGCTCTGCTGTGCATTTTTAGCAGATGATTAAATTACAGGGAGCCATACTGAAGGCCAAGTCCAGGCAAATTTGATATTTAGACAAATTAATAACATTACTCTATTTGGTTAAATGCACAATTGTTACTGGGTTCCATGGTAAAGAGGCATAAATAGTGAATGGGTCATTCAGCTTTTCAAAATTATGTAATAAATGCCTTCTATGTGTCAGAGGCCGTGGTAGACACTAAGATTAGCCTCTATTAATTAGCCCCTTCCCGTTAATGAGAGTCAGTATAGTATAGTTATTGTGTGTGTAGGCTCTAGGACCCTGAATTAAAATCCTAGCATCTGCATTTATTAGTGCAGTGACCTTCAACCAGTTAACAACTGTGGTTAGTTTCCTCTTCTTCCAAATGGGAATAGTACCTTCCATAGAGTGTTGTGAGGATTAAATATAACACTGATGTGAAACATTGAAATATCAAGTGCTTAACAAGTGTTAATTCTTTTGATTAAATATCAATAGGAGCTCCTTTCTACCCAAATAACACTTTACCTATTATACTTGACCTGAGGCAAGGGACTTCAAATTGAGTTTAAATAGAACTTCTGGGCTTCAAGAAAAGAAAATATAAGAGAATAGAAGCTTATCTCAGTCCTGAAAGGTCATATTTTGACATAAAACCTAGGATATTGGCTCTCTTAGCATAAAATTATCATGTCCAAGGAATGTAAGTGTAATTCCATGGCAGAGTGTTTGCCTAGCATGCAGGAGGCCCTGAGTTCCATCCCCAGAACTGATCCATGTATCATATATATATATATATGTGTGTGTGTGTGTGTGTGTGTGTACATATATATAACAATATATGTTATATATCTATATCATCATATATCTATATGTCTGTATCTATTGATATTCTGTGCCAGTGGTTCAGTAATCCAAGATTTAAAGGATACAGAGATGGAAGAAGTGGTCTTTTCTCACAAAGAAGTGTTGGCATTCCACAAGGACTAGGGGATGACTTTATTAAACCCCAGCATTGCCACTGCTTGTGGCTCGCTATGAGAATCAGAGTATAAGCAAATTATATGGCTGAGCAAGGTATGGCAACAATATATAAACATTCTAAATCAACCATTTGAGGTAATGGACACAGGATGATGTTTGTAGGCCAGCAGGCCTTAGACAGGATCCAAGCTTTCCTCTTTACTGACTGTTGCATATTGGGTAATAATAATGGTCACAATTCAGATCCTGAGGGCTTACTGTGTGCCATTCACTATTTAAAGCACTTTGCATACATTACTTCCATTAGTTCTTGCAAACAATCTTACATGGTAAGTTTTTCTATTATCTTCTTTAACCAATGGAAAAAACGGAAGGGCAGAGAAGTTAAGTGACTTGCCTGAGGTCATATAATCTGTGATTGGGGAGGCCAGATACCCAACCCAGGCACTCTAGCTCTATAACTCATGCTATTAACTACCACTTGTGTTGCCTACTAGCTCTGACCCTCAGTTTCCTCATCTGTAAAACTGACTTAATTTTATGTATCCACCTGATAGTGTTGATGTGCAGATTTGAGATAAGCTTGGGGAAGCATTTAGTACAATAAGAGAGACACGGAAGTTTTTCTCTAAATAAGAGTTGTTATTCCGCTTCTCCATTGTCCCCAGGAGCATCAGGCCTGGAATTTCCTTCCTTTTTGCCAGTGCTATGTCCTGATCCCAGGGTTAATTATAATAAATGAAACTTTGATGCTGAGCATATTTCCTAGTCCATCCTCAAAGTGATATTCTTCTTTCTGTTTTCTAGTTACACAGGCTACTCACCACACTCCTTAATGATGGCTGATTCCCCTCTTTATTCTACCATTAACCTTTCCACTGGGGCTCCAGCCAGGCTGGCCATATTTCTACCTGTCATCTCATTATGGAAAAGTGGATCTGAAAGGGACTGAATGGCCAGCCTGCTGGGAGAGGCTGCAGACACAAATATACCTGAAGGGAATTTTAAATTGTGGCCACTTATTTCATTCTTTATTTGTAATTTTTTTTTCCTGACACCTTCCCACTACCTTGAGTGTATACCTAATCAAAGAAACAGTAATGATAAAACTAAACTAAAAGCATAAAGAAACAATGACTGAAAAACTTATTCACCAATGATGAGCTTGCACTCTCACAAATGCAATGCAAATACATCCAATCCTATGGGAAAGCAGTTTGGTAATTTGCATCAAGAGCCATAATTATATTCCTGCCCTTTGACACTGCAATCTCTCTCTGGGGATTCTATCCAAAGGACAGACTTTAGCAGAAGGAAAACGAAAGTCTATAGACAAAGATTGTCAATGCACTATTACTTTTACAAATGAGAAACTGGAAATAATCCAGATGTTAGGCAACTCGATATTTATAAGGGCCAATTGGTAAATGAAATAGGAAAGATAAAAGGTTTACTTTATAATATTGAATGCATAAAGTAAAATTCAAAATAGTTACAACCATGTAAAAGTGTCTTAAGTGGCTACAATTTAGGTCTATAGAAAATGAAAATTCTTGCTTGCATTAGGAGAGTGAGACAATGTCTTTAATTATTCAAGTCAGAATTAGAAATTTTAATATGTGTTTGGGTAAATGGTGAAGAGGTTGAAGAATTTGGAGAAGAAATTTCAGATTTCAGCCCCTTAACTCTCTTTCTTGATCATCATCTTACAATCACAGCCATGTAAAAAACCATCTTAATTTTTTCTTTAATTCAAATATATATGATAGCCATACCCACTCGGTCAGGCTTCCACTCCTCAGACCTTCATTTTCTCCTTTCATCATGGTAATGGAACAAGGCAGAAGAGCAAATATATTTCCAAATGCAATCTGCCACTGTCAACTATGTGACCTTAAATAGGTTACTTTAACTCATGTAAACCAAGGCTTAGTTTGTTTTTCATTTGAATAATGATGACACTTACATTTTGGGTTGTTGCGAGAATGAAATCAGTTAAGGCATGCAAAGTCCTTAGCACCATATACTGTATACTGAATGTTTTCTCTTGTCCCAATTCAGATGTTGAAACCTAATCCCCAATGGTAGGGTATTCGGAGGAGGGACATTTCAGAGGTAATTAGGTCATGAGGGTGGATCCCTCATGGATGGGAATAGTGCCCTTAAAAGATGAGATAGGAAAGAGCTTACTTCACCGTACTTTGTTCTCTGCTGTGTGAGAGCATAGCAAGAAGAACCATCATTGAACCAGGAAGTGGGTCCTCACCACACACTTAATCTGTCAGCACCTTAATCTTGGATTGTCTGGTCTCCAGAACTTGGAGAAATCAATTTCTGTTGTTCATAAGCCATCCAGTCTACGATGTTTTTTTATAGCACCCCAAACAAACACATAGTACATTGTATCACATACTGTTTGGGCTACAAAATCAGAACAGTACTAGCATTTACCGTATAGGGTTTACCGTGATGAAATGGGAGAATAAATGGCAAGTGCCTGGCCAAATAGATGCTAAATGTATGGTAGCTTGTCATCATCAAAATTGCTGTACTAGGAAGTCTCTTCCAGTAACAAAATTATTGAATGAGCTGAGTTTGGTGGCACATGTGTGTGGTCCCAAGCTACTCAAGAGATTGAGGCAGGAGGATTGTAAGTTTGAGGCCAGCCTGGGCAACATAGTGAGACAAGCATTTCAAAATATTTTTTAAAAAGGATGATAAAGAGGGCATTTAATGCTTATATTGATACCAATCGAACTGGTTCTTGGAGAGATGCACCTGTTAAAAACTTCTTTAAATAAGCAATATGAAGTGTGGTGATCTGAGGTCAAGGGGTCCATGAGATGGTGACTTGGAAGGGAAAACACGCAGAATAAAGCCAAAGCTCTTTTCAAAATCATGAAGAAACTCTTAAGTAATCAGGATGATTAATGCAGATTATAAAAATTCATGGGACAGATCCCAAAGGAGTATACTGAAAGGTCAGAGGCAAATCAGCTAGAAAATCTTAAAAGCAATCTTAAAGGGAGCTGGGTGAAAGTGGGAGGTGTGATCTGAATACAGAAAAGAAAGAGACTAATGCTAATAGCTAATTCCTAGTCTATATTTAGAACTTACTATGTGTCAAGAATTGTACTAAATGATTCATGTAAAGTATAGAACTTTCTCTTCCTTATTGTCTTATGAGGTATATATTTTTTTATTATCCCTGTATTGTGGTCTTGACCCAGGCGTACATGACTGTAAAACCATAAATTATACCGAGTCTCAAAAGAGTGGCTCCTGGAAGTAAGTCATTGAATCAGGTTTAGAGTATCCAAAATGGAATTTATCATCTTTTCCCAGGAAACCCATCATTCATTCTGTGTACTGTGCTATTTATCATAACACTACCAACTACCAAGTCATCTAAGTAAAGAATGTAGGAATCTCTCTTGAATTTTTATTCTTTTATTGAATCAGTCACTAAGGGGTTACAATTTTGCTTTTTAAATATTTCTCAAATCCTTCTTTTCCTTTTCCTCTCCTGTAATCCACGTTCTCATCTTCCATCACATGGACCTATTCTAGCAGTGTAATGTCTGGATTCTCTGCCTCTGGTTTTAAAAAAAATTTTTATTTGTTCTTTTTAGTAATACATGACAGTAGAATGTATTTTCACATATCATATATACATGGAGTATAAATTCCCATTTTTTGTGGTTGTAGATGATGTGGAATAACACTGGTGGTGTATTCATATATGATTGTAGGAAAGATATGCTCAATTCATTCTACTGTCTTTCCCATTCCCATCCCCTCTCCCTTCCCCCACTCCACCTTGTCCAATCCAGTGAACCTCCCCCCACCCCCACCTATTGTGAGTCAGCATCCGCATATCAGAGAGAACATTTGGTCTTTGGTTTTGGGGGATTGGCTTATTTCACTTAGCATGATAGTCTCCAGTTCCATCCATTTACCTGCAAATGCCATAATTTCATTCTTCTTTGCTGTTTCTAGTTTTGACTTCCTTCTAATTATCCTAAAACTGTAGCTAGCATAATTTCTTCTTACATTTTTTTCAACAAAGAAACCTTTCTAAGATGCAATCTGATCATATTATTTCCCTCCTGAGAACTTTGTTATGCCATAATTATCCTCTGAATGATGTTAATGATCTGGCTTTCCATTACCTGACCTAGGCCTACTTCTCTGATTTTACCTCCTGCCACTCTCCAGGCCCTGAAATTCATGCAGTTCCTTCTTACACACCTTAATAATTCATGGTCTTGTGACTTTGCTTGTGTTTTTGCTTCTGCCAAGGTCGCTGTGCCCACGTCCTTTCCTCTCACCTGTTGAGTCACAGCTTATGCATCTGCACCTCCAGAAAGCCTTCCCCAACTCTTGTCTGTGCTAAGTGACACTCCTCTACCCTCTGCACCCCTACTCCATGTCTGATCTCTTACTATAGTAGATTGAAAAGATCCTTGTGGCCATGGGTCATGCCTCATTCATTTCTACATTCCTCAAAACCTAACAAGTGCTTGATCCATAGTTAGGTCTATGCATCTACTATGTAGCAATATCTAACTCTTGAATAGTACTCACTAGCCTCCTACTCTGTCTTGTTTCTTCCTATAGCACTTTTTTGTTGCATCATATTATACCTTTTACTTATTGTTTGTGAGACTTCCCTCACTAGATTTTCAACTCCATACAAGTAGGAATATTTGTATTTGTCACTTGATGAATCCTCTGTGCAAACAGAAGGGCCTGGCACATAGTAGATTACCAGTAAATAGTTTTTGAATGAATGGGGTATGTATGTACTCTCAATGTATAATCTTATTTAGTCCTTACAACAATCCTGCAAGGTAATTACGAATAGTATTCAGGTTTTTTTTTTTTTTTACTCTATAGGTAAGCAAAGTGAAGCTACTCATCACTATGCAGAATTACAAAGATTTTGGGTAACATGTATTGATCCTATAGGTTCAAAGATGATTGACTCAGATAAGAGTTGCAAGATCCTGCCTAATTTTACAATTGTGTCATGCAACAAAAATGTCAGTCCAATCATATTGCCAATTAATGAGTGAATCTTGGTCAAGGTCAAAAGAATAGAAAGACTATGAAGTTCCTCTCCAGATATCACACATTCTACAGATAGTATCAGTTTTGTAACCTTAATAGCTTATTCTGTATCTTCTGTTATAAGAGATACCTGGGGACTTCAGAGGACTTTCATAGGAAAATTCTGAGGCATGGCTATTGAAACAAGGGTACAATTCTTGTAAACAGGCTATTAAGAATTTGTAGAGAAAAATTAGTTCATGGTATTGAGAATTAGGGTGCCTATTATACATCCTCCTTAATTGCAAAACACCTACCTCTATAAGGGTAGTTGAGAACCAAGCATTTTGCAAAAGGTCTTCAAAGACTGCTTCTAGTCAGGGTCTAGAATTTTATCATTGTGTATGGAAATCGATCAACTTTCAATAAAGGTGACATGCCCCCAGAAACTCCTAAGTAAACCTCAAGTTTTGGCCTATTTCCTCATTTCAGCTCTGCCTTCTTACAGCCCATTTGAGACTCATTTTCAAGTTTCTATAGACTAACTATATTTAGACTAGATAAACTAGAAGGGTAGAAAAACACAGGCTTAGGACAGGTAGCACTGTTCCTATGTATTCTTGCTCCTTTTATTTCTTCAGGGGGGAAAACTTTCTTGGCATTTACTAAAAAATGACAAAATAATTTTTCTCTGCATCCAATCCTCCCCCAAATAAAAATGTCTGATATCTGTATTATATTTTTCACTTTGTTGAGTGCTTTTCATTTACATAGCACAGTTTAATCAACAATCTTTTTTTTTTTTGGTAGCAGGAATTGAACCCAGAGGCACTTAACCACTGAGCCACATCCCCAACTCTTCTTGTTTTTTTTATTTAAAGACAGGGCCTCATTAAATTGCTTAGGGCCTCTCTAAGTTGCTGAGGCTGGCTTTGAATTTGCATTCCCCTTGCCTTAGCCTCTCAAGTCAATAGGATTACAGGGGTCCCCCAATGCACCTGGCTCAATGATCATTTTATAATGAAGGAAACAGTGCAAGGGCATATAGTTAGTCGAACACCATGCAGGCAAAAAATGGTAGAATTGGCTTTGTGAGCCTTAAGCAAAACCCAGTTTTGTTTATCTGTCCTTTCATTGAATATCTCTACTTGGATATCCCAGAGGCCCTTGAAGCTTTGTGTGGCTAAAACTCAATTTTTCTCTGCACCTCCACTAAAACCTATTCCCTATCTCAGAGGATGGAGCCCTTGTACCTACTGGTGTTCAAGTCAATCACCTGGGCTTTAACTTTGACTTCTACTCCCCTAATGTCTCTTGAATATTATTCTCTCCTTAGTAACCACTCTGAAGCACTACCTTATGTCAGACCCATATTTCCCTCATGTGAACTGATATGCAGATTTTTTGCTAGCTCCACAGCCACTATTCTTATCACACTTCGTTCTCTGAGTCATGGGGATATTTCTAAATCACAACTAAGATCAGGTCATTAAAAACCTTCAATGAATTTACATTGCCTTTAGGCTAAACTACAAATTCCTTAGCTTGGCATTACATTCTCACTCTCTTCTCCTTTCTAGTCTCTTTCTAGTCTCTGCCACAGATCCTGTATGTTACTGACTGAAATTTTTAGTTCCTTAAAGGGATATGAACTGAGCTAATATTTATTGGGAACCTATTACGTGCCAAATGGTGGCCTTAATGTATCATTTCCTGTAATTTAGTCATCAACAACTATCCTATGTGGTAGTTGCTGTCATCATCCCAATGTGACAGATGAGGAAACTGAGATAAAGAGAAGCTAGCTAACTTATCCAAGGTCATGCAGTTAATAAGTGGCAGATTTGGAGCTTGAGCCCAAGCAGTCTGGTTCCAGAACTTGTATTCTTAACAAATACCCTACTTCTCTCATTCCTTTCTGCCAAGTGTTCTTCCCCCCTTCGCATTGTTCAATAGGTTAAACCCTTCAGGGCTTAACTCAAGAGTCTCTTCTTGGAAATGTTCTCTGACCTGTCCACATTCCTTTGCTACCTCTGATCCCCACCCTTGACTGAATAAGGTGTCTCTCATGTGCTTTCTACTAGAACCTTGGCAGACCTCTAATTATAGCATTTGACACACAGCTTACATGTCTGTTCAGGAACTTCTTGAGGTCAAGAAGACTGTCTTAGTTGTCTTTTATCCCAGAATGTATGTAGCACAGTTACTGTCACATAGTATGCTCATTGGGTAATTTTTTTTCTGGAAGATCTCTCACAAATAATAGACGAGAGTTCATATTTGCCAAAAAACACAAATCCACAAGTGACATTGTTCACTATTTTGGAGCCCCGTGAGTCTCCACAAAACTAAGCAGGAAGGCCATCCAAACAGAATAAAAAGGATTATGAGCTGTATTTTTAATGCTTTATTTGGATAGATTTTCAATTGTACAGAAACATTGTAGGAATAAGAATTGTACAAAGAACACATGCCTATCCAGATTCATTAATTGGTGAACATTTTATCCCTTTGCCTTATTTACTTGTTTATACATTCATGTATTTATTTTTATAATATATTTTTTTAGTTGTAGATGGACACAATATCTTTATTTATTTTTATGTGGTGCTGAGGATTGAACCCAGTGCCTCACACATGCGAAGCAAGCGCTCTACCCTGAGCCCCAATCTCAGCCCCTCATGTATTCATTTTTCATTAGTGCATTATAATTATACATAATAGGTTCATTTTGACATATTCATAAATGCATATAACATAGTCTTTTTAAAATTTGAATCCTCAGTACTTCCTCTTTTCCTCCCTTCTTCCCTTCCTCTACTTTATTGGTCTTCTTTCAATTTATTTTTTAATTGGTGTATTATAGTCATATATAAAGCTGGAATGCATTGTGATATATTCATACAGTCACATAGCATAATCTGGTCAATTTCATTCCCTAGTTCTTCCCCTTTCCATCTCCTCCTCCTTTCCCTTGGTTCCCTGCTTCTATTCTACTGATCTCCTTTCTATTTTTGCAAGATCCTCTTTTTTAATTCCTCTTTTTCTCTCTAGCTTCCACATATGAGAGAAAATATTTGACCCTTACTTTCTGAGACTGGCTTCTTTTACTTAGCATGAGGTTCTCCAGTTCCATCCATTTACCAGCAAATGACATGATTTCATTGTTCTTTATAGTTGAGCAGAACTCTATTGTTTATAAATCTGCTCAGGGTGTGGTGCCACATACCTGTAATCCCAGCAGCTGGGGAGGTTGAGGCAGGAAGATCACAAGTTTGAAACCAGTCTTGATTCAATCCCCAATACTCTGCCAAAAAAACACTATTTTCTCACTCTATCAATATACCAACATATCATCTATTCACACATAATTATATATGCTGATGCTTCCTGAACCACTTGAAAGTCTGTTGTATGTATCATGTTTTATACATGAATACTTCACTATTTTCTTACATAACCTCAGTATATTTATTACCATCATTAACATTGCTATGATACTTGAATATAACCCACTTTCTTCATTTCACAGAATAAATATTCCATATTCCAATTGTGGCAATTAACTGTCCTTTATAGCATTTTTATTCACTTGTTTCTTTCAATAAAGGATCTAGGTTAGGACCAGGTATTGATTAGTGAAACCTTAGGGAAAGCCTATTGTGAGGTTTCTGAGAAAGATTGTATTCTTTGATGCATTTGCAAGCCTTAAAATAAAATAATACCCTTTACTTATGTCCCTTTTTAAAATATTTTAGCTGTAAATGGACACAATATCTATTTATTTTTATGTGGTGCTGAGGATGAAACCCAGTGCCTCACTTGTGCGAGGCGAGCACTCTATCTTTATGCTGCTTGATTGTTGTCATTGGAAGATGTGAAGTTTAGTGCCACATTGATGATATTCATTCACTTAATTCATTCTTTCACTCAATAAGTATTTATTTGGTACATCTTATGTACCAGGCAATGTTCTAGGTACTGAAAAAACAGGAGTAAACAATGCAGATGTAAGTCACTGTCTTTGTAGAGTTTTCATTCCAGTGGGAAGGAGGGAACAAATAAAAAATACACACACACACATACACACACACAATTATGGTAAATATCATGGAGAAAAATGAAGTGAGGAAGGAAAAGAAGGAATGCTAAGGATGGAATTGCAGTTTTTAATACAGATAACAGGAAACATTCATTTAAAAAGGAGATATTTGAGAAAATATAGAATGCTTCATGAATTCAGATATTATTTTCATAAAAATCCATGGTAATCTTTTCTATGTTGTTTCAATTTAGGGGATATATACTATTTAAGAAAGGGGAGAGATTGCTACATCCTTAGTGTAGTAGAATAGCAGAGCAGAAAAAAAGGAAAGGGCCAAGTCTTTGATAACATCATTGAACTGCTAAACTAAACAACCCTGATATTGAATTGCTTCCATACTTCTTGCCATGTGAGATCATGTAATGTCTTTATTGTCTAAGTGAGAATTAGTGAGCTATCTATAGTCACAGCCCAAAGAACTGTAACTGATACAGGGATCATTAAATTGGCTCAGTTGGCTCAGGATGTGAATATGGGACCAGCTTTGTGATTTCAGTTGCCTAGGATTTTGAAGATGGAAATAATCAAGTTGAAAAAAATTGTTTTGCAGCCATCTTGGTAAAGATGGGCTCATCCAAGCATTAATGGACACTAAATCTAAAGTACATTTTATTTTAATTTTAAACAATCACATTCTTTTAAAAAATATCTTTATTTATTTATTTTTAATGTGGTGCTGAGGATCGAACCCAGTGCCTCTTGCATGTGAGGCAAGCACTCTACCACTGAGCTACAATCCCAGCCCTAAAGTACATTTTAATGAAGAGCAGATTATAGACTATTTGAAGAGGAGTGAGGCTAAAGAACAGTTGCTGCCAGTGGTCTCAGGAAGAAAATAACTTATCTAGAATGTTGAAGAGAAAACATAAAGATAGGAAATAATAAAGGTAACAGAAGAAGGGAGATTATTTGGAAGATGGAAAAGCACAAGAGGTAGGAAGGCACAATCTTAAGAATGAGAGGCTTTATTTGGGGCTACAGTTCTGATTATTATGGACAGGGTCACTTTGGATGAGTAACTTTATCTCTGAGATTCAATTTCCTGTTTGCAAAATGAGGGAGATGATCCCTGCCTTCAGAGATGTTGGAAGATTAAATAATCTAATTTATATGAAACTGCCTTGGCATAGAGCAGGTGTACATAGAACACCCTCCCTTGGAAGTAGTAGGGCTTGGTTCAACCTAATAATAGTGGACAGAATATCAAATAGTGAATAAACATGTAGAATCTGAGGTCAGACTGCCTCAGTTCCCAACCCAGTTCAGCCACTTACCAGTTGGGTGATGTAACCACGTTAAGTAATCTCTGGGTTTCAAATCCTTTCATATTGAATATTGAGAGTAGTTGTGTCTACTTCAATTATATTAAGTTAGACTATACAGGCTAGGTGCTTAGAATAGTATCTGGTTGAGCAAGTAGTCATAAGTGTTAACTCTTAGCATTAAATGTGACATATTTAAATGAAATTATGAAAAATTGATGTTGTCTTCTGTTCCCAGAACTATCACAGGAGCAATAACAATAATTAACAAATCTCAATTTAAAGATTTAAACAAAACCCTTCCTGTCCTTCATCAGAAACTCTTGGAACATATTAATTAAGCTTTATAATACTAAATCTACTTTGTTACAAAGATCTTAAGTATCTTAATTCAATCATGTTTTGGAAATTAGAATCTACCTCTTCATTGACTTTTCCTCCTGATTTAACATTACTTCATATTTCCCACCTATGTATATACTACACTAGAATTATTCTAAGTTTGAAGTGCTTAACCCCTAGTCTCTTATCCCCTTTCCCAGACAAAAGATCTGAGACCTAATCAGGGTTTCATTCAGACTTGTAAAACTTCAGCCAAGTTTTACAGGATTCCACTTGTTGGAATGTTCTTCCTGCTGGTGAGCCAGGCCTGCCCCCCTATGACTTCCTCCTATTCACCCAAGTTCTGCCCTCAGGACCACCAGCCAGACAGCATGGCTCCTTCTTCTTGGCAGTTTCCTTCACCTATATGAATGCAGCTTACTTTACTGCTCCTTACTCCCCAGCCAGGCTTCTTTTTCCTTATACTTCATTTCTTTCAGTCAGTTCTTATTGATGCCAATGACCATGCTTATCCTGATGCCTGAGAAGTATTATAATGAGGCAACTTAGGTTTCATTCAGACATATAAAACTTTGGCCATGTCATTTTGCCCCTCTAAGACTCAGTTTCCCAACATATGTAATGATTTTATTTCTTATAATAGGAAGTATTTACATTCTGTGCCAAAATTTGTGGGACTGAGTTAAACCCGAATAATTATGATTTTTTCTAGAAATGTCAATGTGGCAATAATAGGTGTGGTTGTGCATATACTACAAAGAATATATTGGATATATATCCAAAGGGATTGAAACATGTTAAAGAGGTATCTGCCCTCCCATGTTCATGCAACACTGTTCACAATAGCTAAAATATGGAAACAACCTAAGTGTCCATCAACAGATGACTGGATATAAAAAATATGGCATACTGGAACACTATCCATTCTTTAAAAGTAAGGAAATCCCTGTTATTCACAACAACATGCATGTATCTAAAGGACATTATGCTAAGTGAAATAAATGAGCCATTCACAGAAAGACAAATACTGTATGGCCTTGATTTTATTATTATTATTATTATTAATTACTATAGTACTGGGGATTGACCCAGGGACACTCTACCACTGAACTACATCCCCAACCCTTGCAACTTTTTTTTAAATATTTTTTTAGTTGTAGATGGACACAATGTCTTTATTTTGTTGCTTTGTATGTGGTGCTGAGGATCGAACCCAGGGCTTCACGCATGCGAGGCAAGCTCTCTACCGCTGAGCCACAGCCCCAGCCCCCTTGCAACTTTTTAATTTCTCACTAATTGCCCAGGTTGGTCCCTCAAAGTTGTAATCTTCCTGCCTCAGCCTTCCTAGTTGCTGAGACTACAGGCATATGGTACTATACCCATCATGACCTCACTTTTATGTGAAATCTTAAAGAGTCAAACTGGTAGAAGAAAATAAAATGGGGTTACCAGAGGCTAGGGGATGTGAATGGAGAAAGGGAAGGTGTTGGTAAGAGGGTAAAAAGTTACAATTAGGAGGAAAAACTTGTGGTTTTTCTCTTGTATAGCATGGTAACTTTAGTTAATAATAGCATATTGTATATTTCAGAATTGCTAAAAGAATAAATTTTAAATGTTCTCACCACAAGATAAGTACATGAAATAATGGATATTATTGGTTTATCTTAGCTATTGTTTAGCTAACAAGATGTTTATTGTGTCATTTTTCTTGTCATTGGTTATAATCTTAATTTTGCATGTTTCATGGTTACCATTTTATCCTTAATTCACAAAATGTATCAATGGCTCAAATGTGGTTCATTCAAGTATAAATGCAGTGATGAAAATTAAAATTAATAGCCACTGAAGGTGACATTAAAACTATCTATAGTGAACTTGCCTTTGAGGTAAATATGGAATGCAAAGATACAGGCATTGAGACAAGTAAATGTGCATATATGATGACTGAAAACAGGAAAAAGAAACCCTCCAGAAATTAGTGAAGAGGAATTAAAACAATGAAATCTAAATACTGACTTATTTGGTGATCATAGTATGTTATGAAACTTTATTCAACAATGGCACTGTAGGTTTTATTACATTTTCATACAAAGCACAGAGATATCTCTGCTATTCAGCACAATGTCTCTAGAAAAAAGAATGGTACAAGTAATGCTTCTCATACTAAATTGATGAACATTACTACTAAAGGGAGATAACAGGCTTAAACTACAATGACATCAAATAAAACTGCATTGCTAGCTGGGCACAGTGGCACTTGCTTGTAATCCCAGCACTTTGAGAAACTAGCAAGTTCAAAGCCAGCCTCACCAATGGTAAGGCACTAAGCAATTCAGTGAGACCCTGTCTCTACATAAAACACAAAAAAATATAGGGCTAAGGATGTGGGTTAGTGGTCAAGTTCCCCCGAGTTCAATCCCCAGTACCAAAACAAAACAAACAACAACAACAAAGAAAACTACATTGCTTAGAATATATGTAGCAGCACCAACACTTTTTTCTTTGCAGTACTGGCGATGGAACCTATGGGTGCATTGCCACTGAGCTATATCCCTAGATTGCTTTTAATTTTTTTAAATTTTGAGACAAGTTCTCCCTAAGGTGTTTAGGGCCTCACTAAATTCCTGAAGCTGGCCTTGAACTTGTGGTTCTCCTGCCTCAGCCTCTGTAGCCCCTGGAACTACAGATATGCACCACCACAATCAGCTTCTAACATTATTTCTAAGAATCTATAACTATGAAGCTTGTGGTAACTATTATATTAATAAAAAATTCAGCATGCATTTTTGGCACAATTTCTTTATTACTATCATATGTTGCATAATACCATTGAATGACACAGTGCAAGAACAATTTATAACACTTGAACATGTTATGGCATATTTTCAGTTGAAATATCTGATACACATATGCAAGACGAGAACCGCTACTGAACTTATTCTGTCAGTTATGGAAAAAATCAGCCTACAAAAGAATATAATACCCACCTATTTAAAGATCATTTTGTGATATTTGATAAAGATCAGAAAAAAAACAAGCTGAAATCAGCCTGACAAAACAGCAGTTATGCATATAACAAGGAAGGATGCTAAAGCCCTGTGAATAAAAGATACTGTGCTGAATGTCAGTTTATACTTAGTTGCATTCAAAGAAACATAGGTGGTCAATAAGATCCCTCATGACTATGATTCAGTGTTGAAGAAAAGAGGCAAGTTTGGGATTATGATAATACAACTTCATTTGAGTGTTCATCTTTTCATGATGTCAAATGAAGAAATGTGCAGTGAAGAACAAGTCTATCTTTCTACACTGATTTATGAGGACTAGCAAGGGAAAAATATTCCCAAGTTTTTTGACAGTTGAGCATAAAGCATTTCTTCATAATAGTGATAACACCAGAAGAAATCACCTGTATGAATTCAATTGAATTGCTCGAGAGATATGTTGGCAATATATTCTATATTTTGAATAACCTGAGCTTATCACTTCAGGGCTTAAATATTAAATGATATAAGGATTTAGTTGGATGACTTAAATGTGGTACAAATGGTTCAATCACCAAGAGTTTGACTTGATGATTTTTTCCTTATCAGAGAAAAAAATCGGCATATTTTAAAACCATATCCACATGCTGTAATGAAATGGCAAAAATACCTTTCAGAGCTGAATACAACCAAAGAAAAGATTAGATCCGTTTGCTAGTATCTTCCAAATTGAAACATTTCAAACTTTTAGCTTGTAAGTGTGAAATGTTTATCATCTTCATATCTGACAAAGTGTTGAAAGTAGTTTTTACTGGAAATTGTTCCACAATTTCTAGTTAATATTCTATTTGAATATAAATATCCACGACTATCTTCCAAAGCCACCAAATCCTTGCTGCCATTCCCAACAACTTAAATTTGCAAATGGGGACTTTATCTATTGGTTAAAAAAAAACAGTCTCTACATAATCATGACTGGAATTATAGGTATGTGCACACACACTTCCATTAAAAGCTATACTAAAAATAAGGAAGCTGACACTTTAAAAATGTGGTGATATATTACAAATAAGTTATGATGTTAGCACTACAAAATGATTATTAATACTGATTGAATTTGGGTCTGGGAAACTTTCAATCCAGCTATATCCTCCTGTAACTGAATTTCTGTTTTAAGAATTTTCTTTAACTTTTTTTTTGAATATCTTTATTTTATTTTTATGTGGTGCTGAGGATCGAACCCAGTGCCTCATGAGTGCTAGGCGAGCACGCTACCACTGCGCCATAACCCCAGCCCTTTCTTTAACTTTTTAAGAATCATAAATCAATCCCCAGTACTTCCCCTTTCCTTCCCTTCTACCTCTCCCCATCCTCTTCATCTACTCTATTGGTCTTCCTTCTATTTATTTATTGTTTTATAAATGGTTGCATTAGAGTTACATATAAAAATTGAATTCATTGTGATATATTCATACAAACACATACCAAACTGTTAAGTGCATGTATGAATATATATAAATGACCTCCACCATTATGTAGAATTATAACGCACTAATAAAAAACTTGCAATCAAAATGAAAATCCCATTGACAGTTAACATATTCAACTTCTATCAGTTATCGATGCCTTACTGCAGATGAATTTATTATATCTTTTCCCAAGTAATTGATAGATAAGTATAAATTTTGATAAGGGAATGAGTGCAGTGGGGAAGACAGGCCCAGAGAATAGGATTGGAGTCAACATCTAGGAAGCTCTGACTGATGCCCAAGCCCCTTCTTAGACAATTGATTTTTTAAAAGTCCCTAGAGGATTCCATCATGCAGTCAGGATTTAGAACTAGTGGCCACTGGTCTACATGCCACCAGACAGTTTTGTTTCATGTCAGGGTGGGAGTAGGGAGAACCGGGGCATCCAATAGGGCTGCAGAAAGGAAAGATATTGGACAACAGAAAAGGGGAGATGCTGGGAAGAGAAGAAACACTAATAAAAAGGAACATAGGAGAGGTCTTGTAATAAAACTAGTTGAATTTTCAGTTCAAATTTTATTCAAATTATTTAGTTCAAATGGAATACATATGGTTTCTTTCAATGTTCTGGAGCAGTTTGTAAATATGTCAGTTCTTAAAGGCTTTCTAGGGGAAACTAGCTAAGAAATTTAGCAGTAACCTCAGAAATGTATGTAAGCAACTCCCTGCTTGAGGCACTCTCGTGGAAGGATGGAATGCAGAGTGAACTCCAATAGGTAAAGATGAGGGAAAAACACACACAAGAAAAACTATCCAAGCTGGGTATAGTGGTGCATGCCTGCCATCCCAAAATCTCAAGAAACTGAGGTAGGAGGATCGCAAGTTTGAGGCCAGCCTCAGCAACTTAGCAAGACCCTGTCTCAAAATAAAATAAATAAAGAGGGCATGGGGACAGTAAAGGTGGTAGAATATGATGGACATCATAGCTTTATGTATGACTGCATGTATGTTGTGATTCTGTATTACAACCAGAGAAACAAAATGTTATCCTCCATCTGTGTACAATGAATCAATTGCACTCTGTTATCAGGTAAACCTAAATAGAACAAATAAATAAATAAAATAAATAAAAAATAAAAAGGGCTAGAGATGTGGCTCGGTGGTTAAGTGTCCCTGGTTTCAATCCCTGGTACCAAAAACCAAAAATAAAACAAAAACAAAAACTATCCAAATGGCTATAAAATTTTGTATGATTAGCCTAAACCTAGTAAGTGGGGAATTTTGTCTTTCACTCATGGAATGGAAGAAGGGAGAAATGTTGGAGAGATCATCACTAGTCTTTCTTTCCCCTACTCCCTTGCCTTCACTTAAGGTGTTCATTCTAGGTAAGAGAGGGATAGAAAACAGGAAGGTGAGTTGTATCTGATGCCTGGGATGAAGGGTGAAAGGTTTTGATGCTGAATAAGAAGTGGGGGCTAACTTTCCAAGAAAGGTTTTTCTTCCCAAAGTATGGCAAGGAAAAGGAAAGAAGGTTAAGAGAAAGGGAACAAAGATGTCTAATTGTATCCAATGTTTTGTTTTAAAATTTGACCTAGCCAGGAGCAGTGGTGTGTGCCTCTGGTTCTGGATATTCAGGAGCTAAGGCAGAAAGATCATTTGAGCCTAGGAGGTGGAGGACTGCCTGGGCAAACATAGCAAAACTCCATCTCAGAAGAAAAGAAAAAGAAATGTTTCCCTAAAGTATCAGCTTTAAAGAAGAGGTATTTATTTAAAGTTTTCTTAAGATAAGCCATATGTTTGATATAAGGAGGTGGGGCCATGAATTGTGCTTTTAAATCTTATATTCTGAGTACAGAATTTCCAAGTGACTCTCCAAAATCGCACATGCCCTCCTACTTATCCTTTGATACTGTACACAGACCACCCTCTTTTCTCAGACTAGCCTTCCCAAATGGAGAGACAGCTCCTAAGCAGCATGGGGGAGTGGAAAAGCATCAGACACACCTGGCTTCAAATACCAGCTCTGCTCTCTTAAGCTGTGTGATCTGGTGCTAGGTACTTGGCCTTCTTGATTTGAAATGTTTTAAATTTTAAAATGGAAAAATAACTGTGCCTACTGTTTTGAGGATTAAATAAGATGATGTATTCATACCTGTACATAGGAATGTTAGATTCATTCTACTGTCTTTCCTATTCCTACCCCCACTCCCTTCCCTTCATTCCCTTTTGTCTAATCCAATGAACTTATTCTCACCACCACCACCTTCGTTGTGTGTTATCATCTGCATATCATAGAGAAGATTCAACCTTTGGTTTTTTGGGGAGTGGCTTATTTCACTTAGCATGATAGTCTCCTATGGACATATATGAATGTATCACAGTGTATCTCCACAAGCCTGGGATCCTAATTAGAATAAGATATACTTCATGTTTGCAAATATATGTCAAAACATACTCTACTGTATCACTAAAAAGAACAAATAAAATAAAAACTAAGATGATGTATATAGTGTGCTAAGCATGTACTAGGGATTTTATAATTATAATACTAGGTATCCAGCTGTATTTCCTGTTTGTTCTTTTCAGTACTGAAATGTCCTGTGAAGGTGGAACACAAAATTAAGTTAGACAAAAATATGTTGAAGTAAGAAACCACCAGTATGTTCAATTCACTGCAAAGATGAATTCAGTTTGCAAAGGTTGAGTCTTTCCTGGCAAACGATAATTGGTACCTCCTTTATTTTTTTTTTTGCATGCATAAAATCTGAAGCAGAGACCCTTTTCTTTATGTGAGTAAAAGAGGAGTGTTTAATAACTGGATGTTGAGGACTGAAGGCCAAGCTATTCATTGCACACATTTTAGAGAACATAGATATCAACCTAGCTCTATAAATACATGGCAGTCCAGGGATATTCAATGGATGCTTTCAACAAAACAAGTTGTTTTTTTTTTCTCACGATCAATTTCAAACACAATTTCCAGCAATGAGAATGATTATACAACAAATCAGAAGTGTTCTGTTTTAGAACTATCTAATATTTAGAGCTACCAAGTATAGTTTCTCTCCTGGGAACCATGTCACCTAGCAGACCTGGATCCTCTGTGAATCATATTACACTACAATTGACCAGTAATCCTATCTCACCTTGGTATACCTCTGCGTATTTGGGCTTCTCCTGACTCAACAGGTAGCCCAGGGATAGGGTTGCTTATAGTGATATACTACTGGCTCTCATCTGCTCTTGAGAGCTGATAATTAAATTTTTAGGAAGTTTGCAAAGAAGTTGTTCAACATGACCATCATTCAAAATTAACATGTATAAACTTACAATTAAATTAAGATAATGATTACTTATCATTTATTGTTTTACTACACCATTACTTATGATTTTGAAATTATATCTATTTTATCTACATGGTAGAAATCCTATATAATAGTATAGTTCAGAGCATCTCTTCTCAACTCTGCTTTGAGTGATACCACTGGTAACTTGAAATTGGCCATGGTAGGAGTATTTAGTAAAAGTAAAGGGGAAATTTCTACAATGAGGCCTTCCCCTTAGAGGGGAACAACCTGCCCCAAAGAGCTAGTTGTTAAATATTTACCAATATACCATTGGACTCACCTTCCTTACATCTCTATGGAATCTATCTCAAGGGGAACGCTAAGAACTCTCTCCATATCTCTATGCCCCAGATGGTATTTCCTTGTACAGCTCTGTAATTGGCTATTACTCCTACTGCCCTCTTTACATTCTCTCCATACTCTCTTCTAGTTTCTATTCTGTATTTATAAAAGCATCTCTTTATATTCCTTCTTATTGAGAGCATACTTTGGATTTATTTCTCTCCTTTAATCTCTTATGACCATTAACTTCAAACTCTTTTAAGTGCAAACAAGGAAAGAACTTTGGTTTTCACGATAATCAAGTGAAAATATGCTGGCAGTATTATAAATTCATACATTCATATAAATGTTTTTTAATCAAGCATTCATTATGAGCCAAGAAGCTAGGTACTGAGAATTCAGAGAGAAAATAAGACATGGCTCTACCCTCAAAGACTTCACATTCTAGAAAGGAGACAGACAAGTAATGGATAGTTAGGTATTATGATAAGTGCTGCAGGAGAGATATTATGTAGTGTTATGGGAAGCCAGAGAAGATATGCAAGTAAATTTTCTTGGAGAGGAAGGGGATTGAGAACAGTTTCACAGAAGATTTAACACATTCTTAAGGCCAAGGATGCATGAAAGGTGGATGTTCTGAGGACTGGGAAACAAAGGCTTGGTGTACAGGGGGATGGTAAGCATTGTAGTTAAAAATTTTCAGACTTAAGTAAACTTGGATGAATAAAGGAATTTAATGGAAGCATTAAAAGTATTTCTGAGAATCTAGGTATATAGGAATGGATGCATGGTCTTTTCAAGGTGCAGAGCATCTCTTCTCAACTCTGCATTAAGTGATACCACATTGGTAGTATGTCTGAAACTGTTTCAACTACTTTGTTTTTGTGTTCAAGATTCAAATTCCTGAAAGAGGATGTGTTTGTCATACTTAGTATTACCTGTCCACCCATGGCCTGGTTAGGATTGGCCAAAACATCTTGATTGACAGTAACCACCAAAACTGTACCCAATGGGAAAGGGGCAAATTCCTAGAAAGGAAAATCATGGTATAGGAATCAAAAGAAGTGGGGATAGATGCTGGTTGAACAACTACAAAAGATATTTAGCAGCGTCCTTAAATTCAAGTGGCATCTCTAATTGGATACCCTCCTATGCTCTAGTTTCTGTTAACAAGTCTTCCCTCCATTGTTATGGCTTCTACCTGGCAGCCTCTACACTGAAATTGGCACCTGAACTATAATAACATTACCTCTTCCATGTCTTCTTATAGCCCTAAGGGGTAATAGGCAGGTTTCTACTATTGCTAACCTCTGGGTGCCCTCACTTTTTCTTGTTTTGCCTTTCAACTCTCCCAACTTGTTCCTCCTATTAAATTTCAGCTATGGCAGGTATAGTGCCAGATGCCTATAATCCCAGTGACTTGGGAGGCAGGAGGATTCCAAGTTCAAGACTAGCCTCAGCAACTTAGCAACACCCTGTCTCAAAAAGAAAATAAGAAGGGCTGGGATGTAGCTCATTGTTACAGCACCCCTGAGTTTGATCCCCAGTAGCAAAATAAAAGAGTAAATAATAAAAAAATACTTTGGAAGTAGCCCAGTGGTAAAGTGCCTCTAAGTTCAATCCTCAGTATCACACATACATAAAAATTCATCTATGGACATTTGACACTCTGTTTTCTTAACTGGTATAGTTCCTACTAGCTTTGCCAGGGTAACTGCTGACAAAAAATCAACACAGGGGTTCACTGGGCTCATAAGAGCCCACATATCAAGCTGCAAATAGGCCCAATCCACTCACATATCTGGACTTTAATCTTTGTACCACTAGTGCTGAGCAAGATTGGCAGAGGAGGCTGAAAAATCACAGTAGTGTATCAAGGGCAAAAGAAGTAGCTATAAACTGTAACCAAACATTCACCAAGTTGTTGTTTTGTCCTCAGACTCCATGGGGGGTATTTTTAAAATGAGTTTTCCATGGACTTAGTTAATTATTTAATAGGCCTTTTCTTGTGACCTTGTCCCTTTTTGGGAAATAAATGCTTTGCTGTTGTTGTTTTAGAATAGAATCATGCTACATCTTGGCTCCCAGCATGTGTGTGTGGGGAGTGTGGTATGTGGGCTCCTAGGGAACCACGTGAATGCAGGGGGCTGGGTGTGCATGCCTACAAGTCTGGTGACTCCAGTTTAGACTTTTCATGTCTAACACATAAAGAAGAACCCTGTCCCTGGACAGTGAGGCTGGAGAGTTTTTCTGACTCATCGAGCTTATCATTTCCTTTACCCCCTCAAGCCCATTTATGCAGATGATAAGTCATTATTGGCCAAGAGAACTAAGGGCCAGCCAGAGGTGAGACACCTGGGTTCACATTTGGGAAGAGGTGGGCCTTTAAATTCCTCATAATCTCCACTAGTCACTTCAAATGTCACCATGGAAGCATATGACCTGATTCAAAAGGGTATGCCTGCCATGCAAATGGAACATCCCAACAGAACCCCCAGTTTGCCCTCACCCTGGTCATTTACAAACTAAACAATTTAAACTTGTACTAGTAGAAACTTCTTTCTACTATGCAAGAAAATCATTTCTTTGGGATACACTTGAATTTCCTTCAGTCTTTGAATTTTGGGCCTATGGAATTTTACATGGCTAAAAAGACCAGTAACTCTACCTCTGAAGAATGGGATTAAGCCAAGATCTGTGTCCGGCTATAGCTGGTTTGGTTTTACTTAGACTGTGATTCACTTAGGTCACAGTTCACGGGTATAAAGGCTGTAGAACCAATTGTGAATGACCATACTATCTATTGTTGGGCAGCAAAAGAAAAGAAAATATAAATGGAAGACAATTCACACCTGGGACAAAATAGCTCCAAGAAAACGAGCCATGTTTGAGGTCCACATGGTATTTTAGACCACAGGTTCCCAACTAAAGCTTACATCAGAATCACTTACAGGGCTTGTGGGTGCCCTGCCCTCCCAAAGAAACATTGAAAGGCAAGCAGAAATGAACAGAACCAACTTTATCAGAATTCTGAAAATCAGTCAAAGGTTTACAACAACTAAGTGAATGCTTAATTAAGAAAATCACAACTTCACAGTAGTAGGAAAGCTTGGAGGTATTTTGGCTTGTCCTTCCCTCATCTGCCCCGCTGTGTAGCCGCAGTCTTATTCCACATTCCCAATGTGGGGGATGTTGTTTCCTGGTTCTAGAAGAAGAGAAGGCCTTATTTGCAAACTCTTGAGTGTATCTGTTCTGACCTCTCTGGGGCTACATGCAGATGGACACAAAGTGCTTATCTTTGTTTCACTTAACTTAGATCTCAGGCTGAAAAAGCATCACTTGCCATCACTTGAAAACATTGCAAACTGAACTGAAAACACAGATTCCTGGGGCAAAAGATTGCTTTCAAAATTTCCAACAGATTACCTGAGGTCAGGAGAACCAAAGCTTGGAAAAGTTTCTTTGGGAATTTAAGGCATTTAAAAAACATCATGAATATTAGAAAGCCACAGACATACCCAAGACAAAGCACAGAGGGATACATCTTCATGACATTGGATTTGGCAATGGAAGGACTAAGATTAAACCGGATGATGAATTATGTTTTTGGAGGCATTAGTACCTGCTAAGCTCTGTTCTAATAAGTTCATCTGTGCTGGGATTACTCACAATAATACTAAAAGGCAGTTGCTCTCCTTATAATCCTTCCACAGGTGGGGAAACTGAGTCATAGGCAGGTGAAGCAACTTGCTACAATGACATCTAATAAGTAACAGGAGTTAGAACTTGAACCCAGGTAGAACCCTCTGCTCTTAATTACAACATCTGAAATCAGATGAAGTAAAAAAGAGACCTAGCCTGGGGAACATGAATGCATTCTGGAGAAAAAGATTCGAACTATACTAGGAGTTTAGCCTAGGACACACACCCTTGCCCTTTCCCCCTCTCTCCCTCTCTCCCCTCTCTCTCTCTCTTCTCTCTAGTCTCTCCGTCTCATCTCTCTCCCCCTCTCTCTCCCTCTCTTCTTCCCCCTCTCTTCCTCTCCCTCTCCTCTCTACCCCCTCTCTCTTCCCTTCCTCTCTCCCCCCTCCCTGTCCTCTCTCCCCTCTTTCTCCCTCTCTCCTTCCTCCCCCTCCCTATCTCTCTCAGTATCCCTCTCTGCAGTTCTGAGGATTGACCCCAGGGCCTGGTGAGGCAAGTGCTGTACTGCTGAGCTACACTGTCAGCCCATCTTATGATTTTTGAATACCGGCTCCCCACCTTACAATATTGAAATTCATTTCTACCTTTTTCCTTCTCTGAGCTGCTCCAATTTCTAAGGAGGTACTCTTTGTTTTTTGGTACTGGGGTTTAAACCCAAGATCTTGTGCATGATATGCAAGTGCTCTACCACTGATCTACACCCACAGCCCTTTCTATTTTATTTTGAGACAGGTTCTCTATAATTTATCCAAATTGGCCTCAAACTTACCAACCTGCCTCAGACTCCTGAGTAGCTGGGATAACAGGTGTGTACCACCATATCCAACTGATACTTTTTTTTTTCATTAAAATCCCCAGATGCCAACAATCCTCCTGAGCATACCACAGCTTAGCTAAGAAAAGCCCCTGTCTTCCTCACTAGACAGGCTGCCCACATTGACACAATGGCTCCTTGGATTATCTGCACTCAACTCAGATGGAGCCATGCCCCACTGTTGGCATCAGCTGCCCTCTTCCTGCACACTTGCAGCACCATTGAGAGAGCACCCAGACAAATGTCGAAAAAACCCAATCCTCCAAACAAGATTTGAAATACCTTGCTAGTCTGGGTCCCAGTGAAAAAGTCTACCTCCATTCCTCTCCCTCATATTTACTAGTCCTTGTCACACACACCCTGCCAACAGCTCCACACTGCCTCACACACTTCTTGGAAGCCCATTTGCTATTTTTTTTCAGAGTCAATTTCCCATTTACTTTCTTCTTTTTGTTAGATTATTTGGAATGTCTGCTTCACCTGAGCCTCATTCTGCCTGCATTTCTAAAGCCTCCATCTTGGCCGTTGATCCCTGATCAACTTCCACCTGAAGAAGTGTTTGGAATTTGGTCTGGCTTTGTCACATCTCTGTTTAGATAGGAGGTGTGATCCTTTTAATAGTCTTGCCATCTCCTCTTCCCTCAGACCATCTCCTCTTCTACACACTGGTCAAGGGCAAGGCTAAACAATTCTTTCTGCTCAAGAGGAAACAAGGAACATGTATAGGGGCCAAGTGTTATTGCTGTCATTGCCAGCCTTGCCTGCCTGCCTGGCAGCATTGAAACCTCTTTAGAAGGTTTAGAACGTGAATCAAATTTGTAAATTTAAGATTCTGCAGGTGGGTTCAAAACACAACCTAATAGAGGGAAGTAAGGGATGATAAAACTTAGCAGCAGCCTGAATAAAAAAATTTGCGGGGTTTTGAGGTTTTTGTTTGTTTTTGTACCAGGGATTGAACTCAGGAGCACTCAACCACGGAGCCACATCTCCAGCCCTTTTTACATTTTATTTAGAGACAGGGTCTCCCTGAGTTGCTTAGGGCCTCACTAAGTTGCTGAGGCTGGCTTTGAACTTTCAATCCTCTTGCCTTAGCCTCCCGAGCTACTGGGATTACAGGTGTGCATCATCTTGCCTGGCTTGAGGGCTGTAATCACAGGATCCTGTACAGTGTGGTATGGATATCAAAAAGCAGTCAGTGGGGCTAGGGATGTAGCTCAGTGGTAAAGCACTTGCCTAGCATATGTGAGGCACTGGGTTCAATCCTCAGCACCACATAAAAATAAATAAATAAAATAAAGGTGCATCAACAACTACAACTAAAAAATATTTTTTAAAAAAGCAGTGAGAACATATCTGTATGATCAGAAATGTGGTTCCCATAGCAGGTAAGATGGTGGTACTGCTCAGGCCCAACAGTACATGATGTTATGACCACACTGGGTATTGAAACACTGAAATTAGCTGGGCGTGGTGGTGCATGGCTGAGATTCCAACTACTCAGGAGGGTGAGGCAAGAGGATTGCAAGTTCAAGGTGAGCCTGGACAACTTGTGAGACACTATATCAAAATAAAAAAATGGCTGGTGATGTAGCTCACTCAGTCATAGAGTACCAATATTTTCAATCCCTGGCAAAATTTATTGAAATTATTTCATACCAATTGACATTTAACAGCATCCCAATATCCTCCTAGTGCCTCCTCTGGTATCCCAATGTCTCCCTGGACCCTAGGTGTCTCCATCATCCAGAAATAAGAGGGTCAGTGTCAGGCCTGATAGAAAATGTATAGTTCCTACTTCAGTACTCATCCCATACTGATGGGTCATGCCCATGCTTTAATAGGTTACTAAGTATGCTGATATGCTAAATATTTGCATTATTACCCCTCTATTCCATCTTGATGAGAGAGAACACACCAGTGGAAGCTGAGAGTGATAATCGGAAAAATCACTTTATAAAGAGCAGCAATAAAAGCAAACTCTCTACTAAGTGTTTTATATGCATTAGCTTATTTAAGCCTCATGACTCTATGAGGTAGAAACCAATATTGCTTCTCTTTATGTTGGAGAAATTGAATCAAATTGAAGTGAAGCGTCTTGCTCAAAGTTTCAGAGTGGGATTCAAACCCATGCTACCTAATCTTCCCACATAGAAAAATCAATAGACCCATGAAATAGATAAATGGCTACCTAGGATCTGGGTGCTATGGAGGAATGGCTTACAAAGAGGTATAGGGTTTCTTTTTGCAGTTGGAGTGATGACAATTTTCTAAAATTGACTGTGGTGAGGGTGACCCAACTCTGAATGAAATAAAAGCATTGGATTGTACACTTTGAATGAGTGAATTGTATGGTATGTGAATAATGTATCAATGAAATTATTTAGTGGGGGTTCTGGCTGGGGAGTAAGGAATGGCAGAGTAAGCTGTGTTCATCTAAGTGAAGGACACAGCCAAGAAGAAGGAGCCATCCTGTCTGTGTGGTGGTCCTGGGGGCAAAACTTGGGTGAGGAGGAGGAAATCAAAAGGGGGAAGGCCTGGCTCACGAGCAGGAAGAACATTGCAGAAAGTGGATTCTCGTGCCTGCAGAGGCAGAGAGCCTCCAGGTCCAGCCCAGTTCACTTGGAAGCTGGGTGGGGAGTGCTTAGCAGAAAGGCTGGAGATGGGAGTCCTACTGCAGGTACAGAAGGTGGGAATGGGTGATCTGAGGGATCTTCTAGCCTGTGTCTGGTGAGGGCCTGAAGACAGAAGAACTGACAAAGTGGAAGAGGTGGCCTCTACACCTCTCTGCATCTGACATTGGTGCTTTGAGTGGGCCCTGTCTGCCAGGGTTCAGTCCTACCTATTATTCAGGTGGCTAAGAGGAGCCTGTCCGGCTTACGATGGGAGATTGGAACCTATCTTCCTAAGACATAGGGGATGCTTCTCCAGCAGCAGTTAGGTCCCAATTCCACATGGTGACCCCTTCCTGTGCACACTATAATAAATCTGAGGTCTAATCCTGAGAACAGAATGGGCTCAGTCAGGCGAGGAGTTTGGCTCTTGATGTTATTGCCTCTGATTAAATCTGGCAAAACCTGTTCACTTCATGGGACTATTCTCTGGGTTCTTGTGGAGTGTGCAGTGTTGTTTGGAGTGTGTGGGTGAGGGAGAGGCAAGCAAGAGGATGAATGTCCTTCAGGATAAGAGTCTGGGTGCCTGCTCTTATTCAGTGGCATCTCAGGCCATCCCACCTGGACGTTCCTAGTCCCTCCCTGCCTGTGGTATGACCAGTCAGCACCATGTCCCCACATGTGTAGAGGATAGACACCACTCTGCCATGAAACTATAGCTGAGAGGTCCTTGTTGATGCCTCTAAATTGTGAGTGACAGCTGATTCAGAACTGGCATTGAGGATGGGGAAGGAAAGGTGTGAGGTTCCTGTTAAAACCATTCAGAAGCCTAGAAACACCTGTGTGAATGCAAACCCACAGGACATTTGCCTTACAAACTGGTCTGTGAGTCACGTGTGGTAGAATCACTTATGTTCCTTGTTAGAAATATAGTTCCCCGGGCCCCCTCATAAATCTAATAAACCCAAATCTCTGGGAATCTGCATACTTAACAGGTTCTCTAGGTATTTCAAAAGAATGCTGAAGTATGAGAAACACTTCTGTAGATAATTAAAGCTGAAATTAACTTTAAAGACTTTTTGCTATTCCCTGTCTCCCATTGTTGCTGATAGGAAAACAGAACCCACAGAAAATAAGTGACTTGACCAAGGTCACATAGTCCATTAAAGACCAATCCGGAGAATTAACCTTGGTTCTGTTTTCTGGCCCAGGTCTACTCTTATCAGTAGAGAGTATCTATCCATTTAGCCAAACCTTTGTTTGATCAAAGAGCAAAAGTATCTTGAATAGGGGTCATGTGTTACATTGCATGACAATTATGTATCTGGAACAGATGATGCTTCTTCTAGCCTCCAAGCTTTTGCTCATATTCTCTTGCCTGGAGTACTCTCTTCCCCTCCTTCCCTGAATTTTCCTCTTTTCCAACTTCTGAAAAGTAACCATACTTCAAGGTTCAGCAACCCAGTTCTTTCTGCCTTCCTGGAGTCTTTTAGCCCACTAATCTGGTTCTTTAGCATATTTTGCATTGGAACCCAAGGTTTGTTTTATCTTTCCCTATTAGGAATGACTAGGGCTCCCAGCCTCTTAGTAGCTACCATAATTGCCTTCTCCAAAAGCTAGGCCCTAATTAGGGGCTTAGGAAATACAGATTGAAATCCAGTTGATGAGCAGTGAATGCAGCACAGGCCAGTCAAGCAGGTAGCCACGTGGCTGTAGCAGTATACATTTGCTAGAATTACATTAACATCATATGTGACATATAGCATCTTTCTTAACACCAAGTCAGAGGTTTCCTAGGTTTTCCAAACTGTACTAAGGCCTCCCCCAGCAACCCACTGGATAATTTGTGAGGCCCTAAATGTCCCTATTCTAGTCACTGTGTGCATTACAAAACAAGAAAATAATACTAGAAGTTCTGCACTAGCTTTGTAGCCTGCAGGCACTATTGTCTTGTTCCAGCCCAGGTGTTGTATGTTTTTACACTGATGCAGCCTTCATTAGATTAGTCCCTCAGTCTGGTGGGTGCATCAATTTCAACCTCCCTTCCTTCCCTGCCTTCTTCATAGCCTCCCTCTCAAACCTTCATTGGCAGTTTCCAGCAGTAAGGGGTTCTAGGAACCCAAGTGGGAATTTTCCAGATAATTCGTATTTTCCTTACTGTTAAAAAAATTCATTTCTCTCACCTGAACTAATTGGAGTCCTCTTGCCTTCAGTGATCCTGGGTGCATGAGGCACTTTTCCTAAGAAGACCTAAAGGGATCCACAACCTGGGCAAAATTTAGCCACTCTTGCCTCTGGAAACCCGAGTTTGTGTAAACTGTGATCCCCTCAAGCACTTTCTATTGTAGTAATGTGGAAGTTTTGAGCTGTGTGTGGTTATTTCCCTCCCTTCATTCTGGGAACAAGAGTTTCTGGGCTTTCCTTTGATTCCTTGTCTCTCCCTCTCCCTCTCCGTCCCACCTCCATAGCATACCCAAGTCTTCATTTGTTCCATTCCTTGGTAACCTAGTGGAGACGTAAGGTGCCCTGCTCAGAAACTTTCCCCAAGTCTTCACAGGTTCTATATCCTTGTCATGTTGCTTAATGTAGTTTGCTTCTTTTTGTGCCCAGGGACTCTTCCAGCCATGTCCTGACCACCTCCTAGCCTTTATAGAGTAAGTGCCAAACAACTAGCAGACTTTGTAGCCCATAGACAATATGAAAGAAGGCATCTATCTACAGAACACAATGCTCACACATAGTCTAGGAACTATAGGCCCCTTAGGCATGCAAGAGGCAACTTAGTGACTTTTTCCAGACTTTGGGGGCCAGGGAGTGGGGGGATTCTGCTTATTATGATTTTTGAAGCTAAGCTACACTGAACTTCAGGGCCTGAATAATGATTTGGGATATTTGCTAAGTTTAGTTTTAGCATCTACTCTGTGCTGGTCAGGTAACAAGGCATTTCCACATTTGTTGTCTCATTGGATTCCCATAACAGCCTGGGGAGATGAATATTCTTGTCCCTAATTTTATGTGTGAAAATATTAAAGTAGAATAATAATATTAATGACTAACATTCATTAAATACTCACAACGTACCAATGTTCTAAGTGTCTTTTTTTTTTTTTTTATAAGTATACATCTTTTTTTTTTTTTTTTAAATATTTTTTTAGCTGTAGATGGACATAATGTCTTTATTTTATTGCTTTGTATGTGGTGCTGAGGATCGAACCCAGGGCCTCACGCATGCGAGGCAAGCGCTCTACCACTGAGCTACAATCCCAGCCCTCTAAGTGTCTTAAGAACTATGTATTAACTCATATTTCCTTGTAACAACCCATGACCTAGTTATTATAATTATTCTGATTTTTATTTTTTTTTTTTTTTTTTTTTTATTTTTTTTTTTTTTTTTTTTTGGTACTGGAGATTGAACTCAGGGGCACTCGACCACTGAGCCACATCACCAGCCCTATTTTGTGTTTTATGTAGAGACAGGGTCTCACTGAGTTGCTTAGCGCCTCGCCATTGCTGAGGCTGGCTTTGAACTCGCGATTCTCCTGTCTCAGCCTCCCTAAGTGCTGGGATTACAGGC
>CM053417.1:83062407-83079069 GCA_028644305.1 Xerus rutilus | reverse complement strand
AGGCAAGAGGTCCTATGAGGACCCTATGGCTGAGCAATACGTAGCCTAGAGTGATTGGCTGTGTGAATGTATAAATGATGGAGCTTTTCCTGCTTGGGGGTCCTTTTTCCTTTATCCTAAGAAGTGTCTAGACATCCATTAAAGTGCTGCAAGAAGAACCTGGTTGTGTCGTGTCTTCCTGCGGGCAGGGGACGCGGCAGTTGGACACATACTCTGTATGATTTCCTTTAGTACCTAAATCCAATGGATAATTTTCTTTCCTTATCTGGCTGGAATAATTAGCAACATTTGACTATGTGATCATATGCTACTAACTTATCCCCAGCCTCTTTCCTTTTATAATACTACTCTCTTGCTTCTTATCTCACTGACACAGATTTTTTTTTATTTTCCATTTACAAGTCTCTGCTTTCTCTATCCCGTAGTTAGTTATTTGTAGTTTGACATTTTGTGTTTTTTTTCTTTCTCTATTATGGTGAGATTATTGATAGGTTGGTTCAAACATGTTGTATAGATTCCTTACACAGATGTTAAGAAGATGCTGCTAATGTACCATAGCTATTACAATGATTAGAACTTTTATTTAGGCTTCTGGTATAAAAATCATTCTTCCTGAATTATGTAGATTGGTGTTTTTCATCAGTTCTGGAATATTTTCAGTTATAACCTGTTCAAATACTGTCTCTAACCATTTCTTTGCTTTTCCTTTCCTTCCTAGACTTTGATTAAACATATTTTAGTCTTACTTATTATCTTATATGAATTTCTATCTTTCATTTCTCTATCTTGCATTCCAGATAGTATTTTTACTTCCTTTCCAATTCACTAATTCCCTGTTCACTTGTATCTAGTCTCCTGTGAATGTTTCAAATTTCAGTTCCTATGCTTTTAATTTCTATAAGTTCTACTTTGTTGTTCCTCAAATTTATTACCTCTATTTTTTTTGTAGGGGGATACCGGGGATTGATCTCAGGGGTACACAACCACTGAGCCACATCCCCAGCCCTTTTTTGTGTTTTATGTAGAGACAGGGTCTCACTGAGTTGCTTAGTGCCTCATCATTGCTGAGGCTGGCTTTGAACTCGCGATTCTCCTGTCTCAGCCTCACAAAGTGCTGGGATTACAAGCGTGAGTCACCACACCCGAATTTTACCTCCACTTTTTATGATTTTCTGTTCTGTGCAGAGATTTTCAAGCTTAAATTTTCTTTTCAAACAAATCAATATGTATTTTGTGTTTAAATTCTTATAACTGCAACCTATAAAGCCCTCTTTGTGTATCTGTTTCTATTGTCTGCGCTTTTGCTTATTCTTGATTGTGGCATCTTCTTTCCTAGTTCTTTGTTATCTATGGCCATGAGCTAGTTATTGTGTTAAAAATAATCTGTTGAAATAATTTGAGTCCTAGAATAAAACCAATTTTTTAATAATCAATATTTTTATTTCTTTTAAATGCATTTCAAGTTGTAGTACATATATGGAGCTCAATTTTCCATCGCTCTGGTTGCAGACAAGATAGAGTCACACCATTCGTGTCTTCGTACATGTACCTAGGGTAGTGATGTCCATCTCATTCCACCATTTTTGCTAATCTCATTCCCCTTCCCCTCCCCCAGCTTCCCCGTCCCATTCAAAGTTTCTCCATTTCTCCCATGCTCCTCACCCCCACCCCGCTTATGTAACAGCATCCACTAATCAGAAAGAACATTCAGCATTTGGTTTTTTGGGATTGGCTTACTTTACTTAGCATGATGTTCTTCAATTCCATCCATTTACATGCAAATGCCATAATTTTATTCTCTTTTATTGCTGAGTAATATTCCATTGTGTATATATACCACAGTTTCTTTATCCATTCATCTATTGAAGGGCATCTAGGTTGCTTCCAGTTTAGCAATTGTGAATTGTGCCACTATAAACACTGATGTGGCTACCTTACTGTAGTATGCTATTCTTAAGTCTTCAGGGTATAGGCTGAGGAGTGGGATAGCTGGGTCAAATGGTGTTTCCATTCCAAGTTTTTTTAAAGGAATCTCCATACTGCTTTCAAGATAGGTTGCACCAATTTGCAGTCCCACCAGTAATGTTTGTTTTGTTTTGTTTATTTTAGTACTGGAGATTGAACTCAGGGGTACTCGACCACTGAGCGACATCCCCAGCCCTATTTTGTGTTTTATGTAGAGACAAGGTCTCATTGAGTGCTTAGTGCCTTGCCATTACTGAGGCTGGCTTTGAACTTGCGGTTCTCCTGTCTCAGCCTCCCTAAGTGCTGGGATTACAGGCTTGTGCCACCGCATCTGGCTTCACCAGCAATGTTTGAGTGTGCCTTCTTCACCAAATCCTCACCAACACTTGTTGTTTGTACTCTTGATAACTGCCATTCTGACTGAGGTGAGATGAAATCTTAGCATAGTTTTGATTTGCATTTCTCTAATTGCTAGAGATGTTGAACATTTCTTCATATATTTGTTTATTGATTGTGTATCTTCTGAGAAGTTCCTATTCAGCTCCTTAGCCCATTTATTGATTGGGTTGTTTGTTTTGGGGTTGTTAAGTTTTTTGAGTTCTTTATATATCCTGGAGATCAGTGCTCTATCTGATGTGCATGTGGCAAAAATTTGTTCCCAGAATGTAGGTTCTCTGTTCACCTCATTGATTGTTTCTTCTGCTGAGAAGAAGCTTTTTAGTTTCAATCCATCTCATTTATTGATTATTGCTTTTATTTCTTCCACTTTAGGAGTCTTGCTAAGGAAGTCAGGACATATCCAATGTGATAAAGATTTGGGCCTACTTTCTCCTCAATTAGGCACAGGGTCTCTGGTCTAATTCCTAGGTCCTTGATCTACTTTGAGTTGAGTTTTGGGCATGGTGTGAGATAGGGGTTGAGTTTCATTTTGCTGCATATGGATTTCCAGTTTTCCCAGCACAATTTGTTGAAGAGGCTATCTTTACTCCAGTGTATGTATTTGGCACTTTTGTCTAGTATGAGATAACTGTATTTATGTGGGTTAGTCTCTGTGTCTTCTATTCTGTACCATTGGTCTATATGTCTATTTTGGTGCCAATACCATGCTGTTTTGTTATTATAGCTTTGTAATATAGTTTAAGGTCTGGTATTGTGATGCCTCCTGCTTCACTCTTCTTGCTCAGGATTGCTTTGGCTATTCTGAGTCTCTTATTTTTCCAAATGAATTTCATGATTGCCTTTTTTATTTCTATAAGAAAGGACTTTGGGATTTTAATTGGGATTGCATTGAATCAGTATAGTGCTTTGGGTAGTATGGTCATTTTAATAATATTGATTCTGCCTATCCAAGAGCATGGGAGATCTTTCCATCTTCTAAGATCTTCAACTTCTTTCTTTAGTGTCCTGTAGTTTTCACTGTAGAGGTCTTTCACTGCTGTTGTTAGATTGATTCCCAAGTATTTTATTTTTTTGAGGCTACTGTAAATGGAGTAGTTTTCCTGATTTCTCTTTCAGAGGATTCATTGCTGATGTATAGAAATGCATTTTATTTATGGGTGTTGATTTTATATCCCACAATTTTTCTGAATTTATTTATTAATTCTAGAAGTTTTCTGGTGGAATTTTTGGATCCTCCAAGTATAATATCATGTTGTCTGCAAATATTTATAGTTTGAGTTCTTTTCCTATTCATATCCTTTTACTTTTTATTTGTCTGTCTAACTGCTCTGGCTAGAGTTTCAAGGACTATGTTGAATAATAGTGGTGAGAGAGGGCATCCTTGTCTTGTTTCCATTTGAGGGAATGCTTCCAATTTTTCTCCATTTGGGATGATGTTGGCCTTAGGTTTAGCATAGATTGATTTAATAATGTTGCAGTATGTTCCTACTATCCCTAGTTGTTCTAGTGTTTTAAACATGAAAAGGTGCTGTATTTTGTCGAACACTTTCTCTGCATCAATTGATAAAATCATGTGATTCTTTAAGTCTGTTGATGCGATAGATTGCGTTTATTGATTTCCATATGTTGAATCAACCTAGCATCCCTGGAATGAACCCCACTTGATCATGGTGCACTAGTTTTTTAATATGCTTCTGTATGCAATTTGCCAAAATTTTATTGAGAATTTTTGCAACTATATTCATCAGGGATATTGGCCTGAAATTTTCCTTTTTTGATGTGTCTCTGTCTGGTCTTGGTATCAGGGTGATACTTGACTCATAGAATGAGTTTGGAAGGGTTCCCTTCTTTTCTATTTTATGGAATAATTTGAGGAGTATTGGAGTTAGTTCTTCTTTGTAGGTCTTGTAGAACTTGGCTGAGAATCTATCTGTTCCAGGGCTTTTCTTGGTTGAAAGGCTCTTCATGGCATCTTCTATTTCCTTGCTTCTAATTGATCTGTTTAAGTCATGAATGTCCTCCTGGTTCAGTTTGGGTAGGTCATATATCTCTAGAAATTTGTCAGTGTCTTCACGGTTTTCTATTTTACTGGAGTATAGATTTTCAAAATAGTTTCTAATTATCCTCTCTGTTTCAGCAGAGTCTGTCATGACATTTCATTTTTCATCACAAATTTTAGTAATTTAGGTTTTCTCTCTTCTTTTCATTAGGGTGGCAAGGGCTTTGTCAATTTTATTTATTTTTTCAAAGAACCAGCTTTTTCTTTTTGTCAATTTTTTGAATGATTTCCTTTATTTCAATCTCATGATTTCAGCCCTGATTCTAATTATTTCCTGTATTCTACTTCTTTTGGTGTTGATTTGTTCCTCTTTTTCTAGGCCTTTGAGATGTAGTGTCAAGTCATTGATTTATTAACTTTTTCTTCTTTGAATAAATGAGCTTCATGCAATGAGCTTTCCTCTTAGCACTGCCTTCATAGTGTCCCAGAGATTCTGATATGTTGTATTGGAGTTCTCATTTACCTCTAAGAAATTTTATCTCCTCCCTGATATCTTCTGTTACCCTTGCATCATTCAATAGCATATTATTGAGTCTCAAGATGTTGGAGTAGCTTCTTTATTTTTTAAACTGTTATTAATTTCTAATTTCATTCCATTATGGTCAGACAGAATGCAGGGTAGTATCTCTATTTTTTTTATTCTTTTTTGTTATTTTTTTTCTGTTCTTTTGCTGATTCTTGATTGTGGCATCTTCTTTCCTATTTCTTGGTTATCTGTGCCCATGAGCTAGTCATTGTGCTAAAAAAGAACTTGTTGAAATAATTTGAGTCCTAGAATAAAACTATTTTAAAAAAAGATTCACCTATGCTTCTGTTAGATGCCTATTTTACTATCAGTTCAGAACCACCTTACCCAAAGTGGTTTGAAAAAATCTGTTTTCCCAGATAGACCAGTTACTCCAATCTTGTGTGTAGTCTCAAATCAGGGCTGACTCTCTTTTTTACCTAAATGCTGGAGCCCTTTGAAATCCCAGATTATTCTTCTGTCAACTTCCTACCTTAAGTGGTCTCTGGATTTTGATTTATTTTACCTGCAATGAATTTTTGAAACAGTTTTTATATACATTTACCTGTCTGGATTCTTAGTTTTCCTTCAATTTTGACTGACAATTTTCCTGTCTTATCAGCTCATCGGTATACAAATTTGAAAACATATTTCATCCATCTGTTCTATATTTTGTTTTAAATAACTTAGCCCATCATAACTGAAAATTGGATATGTGGCCTTTCAGTCTAATAACCTGTCATTCTGGATTGTATGGGACTTCTCTTTTGCAAATCTCCATTCTATATGCCAGCATTGCAATGGTTAATTTTCGTTATGGCAAGCAACAGAAGCCAAGTCTGGCTATTTTGAATGAAAAAAAGTTATAAAAACATACTGAAGGATAGGATCCAAGATGGCAGCCTGCACGGACACTGTGTTTCTAGTCTCTCCAGGACCAGGGATTAACGCAGTGGAAATACTGTTTCTCTGTGAGTTATTAGAGTACCCCAACAACTGCCTCCATGCAGGAATTTCAGTCTCATGCCCACGTGGGTCACTAGTCCCCAGCGTTTGCATAGGCCCTCAACCGCTCACTGGCGCAGGACCTGCTCCCATGCAGGACCCCCGGCACCAGCACCAACACACCACGCAGTTGCCCACCCATGCAGGACACCTACCTGGGCTTCCAATGCAGGACCCCTGGCTCCTCCACAGAACCCCAGGCTGCTGCTCCTGTGTGGACCTCCATTTACCAGCATGGAAGTCCACTGTTCACCTACACCTAGGGACACTGGACAGGATCTGGAGACAGCCTTCTACTTTCGCACAGCACACCACAGAGCTGCATCTCCAAAAATGTCGCCACATGCCACTGCCCTGCCTGGCCCTATACCCTAACTCTGAAAGCAGACACCTTCATTATGAGACTCCTTCATTGCCCTCTTGGACCTGAGTGAGGAGATACCAGTAAACAACAGACAACCCCACCTACTGGATGAGAAGGGAAGCAATCCTTTTTATTTACCTTGAGTCTTTTTTCCCCTCTATTATCCTTTTTTTTCTTTTTTTCCTTTCTTTTTCTTCTTTTCTCTCTCTCATTCTTTTCCTGCCCTCATGCCCCCAACATTTGTGAAACCAAGTATTTTTTATGCATTAGACTACTGAGGACTGGGATATCTGATTAGTATATTATAGTTGTATCATATACTCTCATATCTTCTATTTTTACATTTTATTTTTCTTAATTTTTATGTTTCCTTGTTTGTTATACTCCATTTTCTTCCTACTTACTTGTCTTCCCCAAATCTCTCTCTTTTCTACTACTAGCCAACTTCTTTTGAATTTCTCTTTCATGCTTTCTAGGATCTAATAACTCTATATCCTCACTTCCTACCTCCCTAACATCTCATCCTAAACCCCACCCCCAGTTCTCTTTAGTCCACCAGCAGAAACTGTAGATCCTTTTTACAAACCTATTGTTTATATAGTGGATACTAATTGAACTCAAAACTTCTGTATATTGTGACAAAACTATAAATGTCTTATTAGGAGCTACTTGGTTTAAAACTATGTATTGTTTATATTATTATCTGTTAATATTGGTCTCCCCCTTAAAGGAGAGGGATTGGAACCCTGTAGGGAATCTATAAATCTATAGGATAAAGGCTGGGGTCCGATCACACACGTGCGGAGGAGACTGAACGTGAGCTGTGCTGCAGCTCCCCATCTACCAACTGGTGGCTGTCCCTGTCTAACTCTGTCTAGAGTCAACAGCCATGACCAGGAAGATCATCCCTGAGGTCACTGCAGGCCCAGTTATACCAGAGGTGAGGTATTGGTAACTTTCAGGGACACTACAGGATTATAGGGTAGAAACTGTAATATCTCAGATCTGCTAGAGAGGAAGACATATGAACAACATGAAAAAACAAGGGAAGAAAATGCCCCAAACAAACCAAGATGCTACAACAATAAAATCAATGGAATGAAATTATAAATCAATGATAAAATAAAACATAGATGCTACTCCATCACCTGGAGACTAAATAATACACTATTGAATGATGCACAGGTAAAAGAAGACATCAAGGAAGAGATTAAAAAATTCTTAAAGGTAAATGAGGACTCTGATACAACATATCAAAATCTCTGGGACACTATGAAGTCTATATTAAGAGAAAAGTTCATTGCATTTAGCTCATTCATTAAAAGAAGAAAAAGTAAAATAAACAATCTGGCATTACATCTCAAAGCTCTAGAAAAAGAAGAACAGATCAACACCAAAAGAAATAGAAGACAGGAAATAATTAAAATCAGGGCTGAAATCAATAAAACTGAAACAAAGGAAACAATTTTAAAAAATTGACAAAACAAAAAACTGGTTCTTTGAAAAAATAAATAACATTGATAAACCCTTGGCTACCCTATGAAAAGAAGGAGAGAGAAAACTCAAATTACTAAAATTTGAGATGAAAAGGGAAATATCATAACAGACACTATTGAAATACAGAAGATAATTAGAAAATATTTTTGAAAATATATACTGTGTAAAATAGAAAATCCTGAAGACACTGACAAATTTCTATGGGCATATGACCTGCCTAATCTGAATCAGGAGGACATACACAACTTAAATAGATCAATTTAAAGCAAGGAAATAGAAGAAGCCATCAAAAGCTTACCAACCAAGAAGAGCCCAGGACCAGACGGATTCTCAGCCAAGTTCTACAAGACCTTCAAAGGAGAATTAATACCAATACTCCTCATATTATTCCCTGAAATAGAAAAGTATGGAACCCTTCCAAACCCATTCTATGAGACAAGTATCACCCTGATAACAAAACCAGAGACACATCAAAGAAATAAAACTTCAGACCAACATCCCTGATGAACATTGACACAAAAATTCTCAATAAAATTCTGGCAAATGATATACAAAAACATATTAAAAAGATAATGTTACATGATAAAGTAAATTTCATCCCAAGTAGACAAGGTTGGTTCAACATACAGAAATCAATATATGTAATTCATCAGATCAATAAACTTAAAGTCAAGAATCATATGATTATATCTATAGATTCTGCAAAAGCATTTGACAAAATACAGTACCTCTTCATGTTCAAAAGACTAGAAAAACTAGGGATAGTAGGAACATACTTCAACATAGTAAAAGCTATCTATGCAAAATCAAAAGCCAATATCATCCTCCGTGGGGGAAAATTGGAAGAATTCCCCCTAAAAATGGGAACAAGACAGGGATGTCCTCTTTCACCACTTCTATTCAACATAGTCCTTGAAAAATCTAGCCAGAGCAGTTAGACAGACAGACAAAAAATTAAAAGGATACAAATAGGAAAATAAAAAGTTAAAATATCATTATTTTGGGGGCCAAGGTTATGACTCAATGGAAGAGTGCTCATCTCACATGTGTAAGGCACTGGGTTCAATCCTCAGCACCACATAAAAATAATAAAAATAAAGGTATTGTGTCCACCTACAACTAAAATTTTTTTTATAAAAAAGTCGTTATTTTGACAGTTATCAAGAATACAAACAAGTGTTGGCAAGAATGTAGAGGAAAAGGCACACTCAAACATTGCTAGTGGGACTGCAAATTTGTGCAACCTAGCTGGAAAGCAGTATGGTGATTCCTTAGAAAACTTAGAATGGAACCACCATTTGACCCAGCCATCCCACTCCTTGGTCTATACCCAAAGGACTTAAAGACAGCATACTACAGTGATGCAGCCACTTCAATGTTTATAGCAGCACAATTCACAATTGCTAAACTGTGGAACCAACCTAGATGCCCTTCAATAGATGAATGGATAAAGAAACTGTGGTATATATACACAATGGAATATTACTCAGCATTAAAAGAGAATAAAATTATTGCATTTTGCAGATAAATGGATGGAGTTGGGGAACATCATGCTAAGCAAAGTAAGCCAATCCCAAAAATCCAAAGGCTGAATGTTCTCTCTGATAAGTGGATGCTGATCCATAATGTGGGAGGGGGCATTGGAAGAATGGAGAAACTTTGGTCAAAGGAGAAGTAAAAGAGGGGATAGGACATAGGGGCAAGAAAGATGGTGGAATGCAATGTACAACAATACTCTAGATATATGTATGACTGTACATATGGTGTAGCTCAATATTGTGTACAACCAGAGAATTGAAGTGAAAAGTTGTGCTCTATTTGTGTACAATGAGTCAAAATACATTCTGCTGTCATGTAAACCTAATTAGAATAAAATATGTGTATATAAAAAATTATTATTTGCCGATGACATGATTATTTAAAGGATCAAAAAACTCCACCATAATATTTCTATATTTAATAAATGAATTCAGCAAAGTAGCAGGATATAAAATAAATACCCATAAATCAAATTCATTCCTATACATCAGTGATGAATCCTCTGAAAGAGAAATTTAAAAACTACCCAATTACAGTAGCCCCCCCAAAATGAAATGCTTGGGAATCAATTTAACAAAAGAAGTGAAAGACCTATACAATGAAAACTAAAGTACACTAAAGAAAGTAATTGAAGAAGACCTTAGAAAATGGAAAGATCTCCCATGCCCTTGGATAGGCAGAATCAATATCATCAAAATGGCCATACTACCAAAGTGTTATACAGATTCAATGCAATTCCAATTAAAATCCCAACATCATTATTTATATAAATAGAAAAAGCAATCATGAAATTCATTTGGAAAAATAAGAGATTCAGAATAGCCAAAACAATCCTTAGCAAGAAGAGCAAAGCAGTAGGCATCACAATACCAGACCTTAAACTATACTACAAAGCTATAGTAACAAAAACAACATGGTATTGGCACTAAAATAGACCTGTAGACCAACGGTATAGAATAGAAGACACAGAGACAAACCCACATAAGTAAAGTTATCTCATACTAGACAAAGGTGCCAAAAACATACACTGGAGAAAAGATAGCCTCTTCAACAAATGGTGCTGGGAAAACTGGAATCCATATGCAGTAAAATGAAACTAAACCCCTATCTCTCACCATGAACTAAACTCCACTCAAAGTAGATCAAGGACCTAGGAATTAGACCAGAGACTCTGCGCCTAATTGAGGAGAAAGTAGACCCAAATCTTCATCATGTTGGATTAGGCTCTGACTTCCTTAACAAGACTCCTAAAGTGCAAGAATAAAGAAATGGGATGGATTCAAACTAAAAATCTTCTTCTCTGCAAAAGAAACAATCAGTGGAGTGAACAGAAAGCCTACATTCTGAGCCGGGCGTGGTGGCTCAAGCCTGTAATCCCAGCACTTAGGGAGGCTGAGACAGGAGAATCGCGAGTTCAAAGCCAGCCTCAGCAACGGCGAGGTGCTAAGCAACTCAGTGAGACCTTGTCTCTGCATAAAACACAAAATAGGGCTGGGGGTGTGGCTCAGTGGTCGAGTACCCCTGAGTTCAATCCCAGTACCAAAAAAAAAAAAGAAAAAGAAAAAGAAAGCCTACATTCTGGAAACAGAGTTTTGCCACATGCACATCTGATAGAGCACTAATCTCCAAGATATATAAAGAACTCATAAAACTTAACACAAAAAAAAACAACTCCATCAATAAATAGGCTAAGGAGCTGAATAGAAACTTTTCAGAAGATATGTAATCAATCAAAAAATATATGAAAAAATGTTCAACATCAGTAGCCATTAGAGAAATGCAAATCAAAGCTACTCTAAGATTTCATCTCATGGCAGTCAGATTGGCAGTTATCAAGAATACAAACAAGTGTTGGCGAGAATGTGGAGGACTCATACATTCACACTCATACTTCACACTCATACATTGCTGGTGGGACTACAAATCGATGCAACCAATCTAGAAAGCAGTATGGAGATTCCTTAGAAAACTTGGAATGGAACCATCATTTGACCCAGCCATCCCACTCCTTGATCTATACCCAAAGGCTTAAAAACAGCATACTACAGTAACGCAGCCACTTCAACGTTTATAGCAGCACAATTCACAATAGCTAAATTGTGGAACCAAACTAGATGCCCTTCAATAGATAAATGGATAAAGAAACTGTGGTATATATACACAATGGAATATTACTCAGCAATAAAAGAGAATAAAATTATGGCATTTTGTAAGTAAATGGATGGAGTTGGAGAACATCAGGCTAAGTGAAGTAATCCAATCCCCAAAAAACATAATGTGGGAGGGGGCATGGGAAGAATGTAGAATCTTTGATCAGAGGGGATGGGATATGGGGGCAGGAACGATGGTGGAATGTGATGGTCAACAATGCCCTATGTTCATGTATGACTGCACATATGGTGTAACTCTATATTGTGTACAACCAGAGAAATGAAAAGTTGTGCTCCATTTGTGTATAATGGATCAAAATGCATTCTATTGTCATGTAAACCTAATTAGAATAAATTAAAAAAGAATAATGACAAGAAAAAAAAAATACTGAATACCTTACAGAATATCAAGAAAGTCTGGAGAAATGGACTTGAGAAAAGTGCCTGGACAAAATGAATTCACAGGAAGATTGAAGCCAAAAATCATTCCACAGAACTAATTGTGTGTGCTGTTGCATCTTCACTGCTATACACAAAAGATCAAGATTTCACTGCCAATACCTTTGGCCTCAGCTACAGATATTCTTGAAATTGAATGTTACTACCATCTGTGATACTGCCTCCTGAAAGAAAATGTCCTCTGTTCCTTGTATCACTTTGTTCTGATTCAGGGTCTATGATGCGTGCACCTGATCAAGTCCCAATCTGGATCATGTGCCTACACCCTGGAAGGGGAGATAAGAAAGTGAATGTCTCCCATTTTTTATCTACCATAGTAAGAGAGAATTTTTGCTTTCTACCCGGATTCAAAAGATGGAAAATTTCCAAATATATTATTTAGGTTTATTACATTGGTGCTCTTTTGACTATAATTACCTATTAGTAAAATTGTGCAATGCATGGTATTTTCTTGGTGCAACTCCAGAGTACACACAGATTGGTGGAGCCCATGTGTGTTATCTCAAAATCAACAGAACTCTGATCACCTGCAGAGGTTGGAATCTTCTAGTCTAGGCCCAGTCATTACTTTCATTGTCTTTGCTGCCTAGTTTGCCACACAGTTTAGATCTTCAACAGCCCTCTGGATTCTTAGCAAGTGTGACTAGAGAGACTGGTGCCAGTAGGTACCATAGGTCATAGAAAACATTTAAGGATCATAGTCAATAATAAAGGTATTATTGCTCTGTTTCCCCACCAATTTGACATAGAGCAGTGTCTGCTGTACTTTAAAGAGCACTTTGCTGGGTTTTTGGCTCAGATGGGCTGATTTAATTAGTATATTGTACCTGTTTTATATTCCTGCTACTTGATCTCCAACTCATCACCACATATAAACATTATGTTTTTACAATCTTTTCACTAAAGACTGCTTCTTCAGCTAGAGTTCCATTGCTGGAAATTCAATGAAGTAGGATGTAGATTACTCAGGGAAATTGTAGGCCAGTTTTAAATTCTACTTCTATCATAGAGCATTGGGAATGAAGCACCGGAAGCAACCAGACAAGTCTTGAATAAGGAAAGTCTAACCTAACACAGTGGCTATAAATTATATCTGTGTTAACTCCCTATTGTATGTTTATAGCCCTAATATTCTCCTGAACTTAAGACTTAGACATCCAAGTGGAAATATCAAGTAGGCAGTTGGATATATAGTGAACATCAAATACATAGCATGCCCAAAGAAGAACTCTGTTGATGTTATTCAACAGACTTATTTTTTGCAAGTCCTTCCCAATGAAGGATGCCAAGTTAAATGCCTCAATCACCTCTGATCTTATTGAGGTTACTTGAGTAAATATTCTTCCAATCGTTCCAATCTTCCTGTTAATATCAAGAGTTTGGAAAAAGTTTATTTTCATAATTTGGAATATTTTTACTGCTTTGCTAGAAGAACAGATTTATGGAGATTCTTACTCCATCATTATAGAAGTTCTTTCAGGTCTATGCTCTTTAGCTATCCTTAGCACAAGAAATATGGAAAATGAAACTGTCAAGTTGTTGTCTGTCTGGAATCAAAATCTTATGAAAATTATGCTATTCTTTTAATGTTGGGATTCAATTTTCTAAAAGGTCATTCAGAAAAATTTCACATATATTCATGAATCATATTTTCTGAAAGGTTCTATTATTTTGTTGTTGTTATTATTGTTTTTTTCTATTCCTATATCTTTTACTTTCGTACCAGGGTAATGCTGGCTTCATAAGATTAGTTGGAAGGTATTCCCTCCTCCATTATCTGAAAAATAGTGTGCAGAATTGATATATATTTATTCTTTATATATTGGAGTGAATTTGGCTGAGACTTTTGTTTTCAGATTCCTAATCATGTATTCAATTTTGAAAACTGACTCTTCTGTTTACTTATTTAGCCTTTGGGGAGTTTATATAGTGTTCAATTTCTGAGGAATTGGCCAATTACATTTAAGTTGTCAACTTCATGTATGCATATTTGTGCATAGTATTCCATTATTCTTTCAATATCTGTGTGATCTGCATTAATGTTCCCTCTTTCATTCTGGATGCTGATAATTTGTATTTTCTTTTTAACACTTGCTAGAGGTTTAATAATTTTATTAATCTTTTCAGAGAGACCGCTCTTGTTTAATTGATTCTTTTCCTGTTTTATATTTTATTAATTTATGTTCTGGTCATTGTTGTTATCCATTATGTTTGCTGTGGGCTTATTTATTCTCTGTCATTTAAGGAGGGCAGCTTAGATTACTATTTTCAGATTTTCCTTCTTTCTTAGTATAAGGTTGTAATGCTACAGCTTTCCTTCTAAGTACTATTCTTGCTGCATTACACATATTTTATATATTGTACTTTTATTTTTATTCAAGGCACAATATTTTCTAATTTTAACTGAAAACTCCCCTTTGACCCATATAAATGTGTCATTGAATTTCCACATGCTTGAATATTTTCCTGTTGTCTTTTAATGATGTTATGATCTAAAAGCATGCTTCATATATTTCAATTGTATTGAATTTATTAAATTCAGACTTATTGCCTAGAAGATGGTCTATGTTGGTAAGTGTAGCACATACACCTGAACAATTGTATTGGTATTATCAAGTGAAAGGTTCTACAAATGTTTGAAGCACTATTAACGTCTGTATCCTTGCTGATTTTCTTTCTATTGTATCTATTACTGAGAGGGGAACGTTGAAGTTTCCAAGAATAATTGTAGATTTGTCTATTTCCCTTTTTAGTTCAGATAGATTTTACTTCATGTCTTCTGAAGTTCTACTACTAATGGTATATACATTTGCATTTGTCATGTGTTCTCAGTGAAAAGACCTTTCATCATTAAGCAATATACCTCTTTACTCCTGTAATTTTATTCATTTTTCAGTCTACTTTGACATTAATAAGTCATTCCAGCTTTCTCAAAATTTTTCATAGTGTGGCTTTTATCCATTATTTTTTACTTAATGATATTAGTAATAAGTATCTTGTACATGGCATATAGTACAGTCATTTAAAGAAAATAATCTGACAGTCTTTATTTTTATGGAAAAAGTAACTGAAACCTGGGAAGAGAGCACTGTGGCATTTTCACTTACTTTTGTCTAATCCCAAATTCCCATGCTCAGTGGCAATCTGAAAATTGTAAATCCACATCACTTTTGTGATTTTTTGATGCCAGAAGGAGCAAACTTGACTTGTCAATTAATTATGCTTTTCTGTTTTTATAACAGTGATCCACTTTATGCTTTAAATATAGCCCTTGCTGCTCTGCCACTGCAGCTTATTTTTGAAATGGTCACGTTTCTTTCTCTTCCTCTCTCCCTGCTCCTCCTTAATCTCCCTATCAGGGGAAACAGGATTACCTTTCTTCCCCATCCTAGGCAGAGATACCTGTCCTTAAGTACATACTCACCATAGGAAAGAAGTAATCTAGACTTTGGAGATGGCCCCAGAGGATCTCAGAAATGACGATCTCCCAAATTAACAAGTGAATTACAACTCCAACAGAGAACATGTTGAATACAGCCTTTGAATCACCTCTTTAAAAGCCCCCTGTTCCTGCTGGTGGGCAGAATCACAGCCTCTGGGACAGGAGTCCTCTGTGTTTCTACTTTGCTAGCAAAACAATAAATCTTCTTTTTCCTTTTTCTCAAAACTATGTCCCCCTTATTGGATTGGCATCATGGATAAGGACTGAGCTATTGGTAACATTTGACCTGTTGGAAAGTTCTCTGAAGGAGTAACAAAAAGGGATGGCCTTTATTTCACTTATCTAGGAACTCAACCCACGAGGAAAAGCTGAGACAGGAAGACTACAGGTTTAAAGCCAGCCTCAGCAACTTAGTGAGGCCTTGTCTCTAAATAAAATATTTTAAAATGGCTAGGGATGTGGCTCTGTGATTATGTGCCCCTGGGGTTCAATCCCTGGTACAGAGAAAGAGAGAGAGAGAGAGAGAGAGAGAGAGAGAGAGAGAGAGAGAGAGAGAGAAACTCTGGAACAGAAAAGTATAGGGATAGAAATGACATTTTAAAAAAAAGAAATTTTGGACAAGAAAATATAACTATAAAATGAAAGATTCACTGCCAGCGCCCGCGCCAGCACAAAGGGAAACCGAGTCCGGCGAGGGAGCCGCGGATGACAAATTCCAACAATTCCCTACTGTGGGTAGTGCCTATCTTACCTGCACTATTAACAATTCACCCCCTACTTACTGGCCAGTCCCGGGGTGTCCGTCGGCGTTCCTTCCCTTCTTCCAGGATCTCGGTGGGACCTCCAGATGCCAGCGCCCGCGCCAGCACAAAGGGAAACCGAGTCAGGCGAGGGAGCCGCGGATGACAAATCACTCACTCACACACACACACACAGAACAAGGCCGGAGACTTCAGAGACTCTTCTTCAAGACTCTTGTTTATTCAGCTCACACACACTCACAGGGCAAGAGAGTTTTCCTCCAGACTCCTCCTAGACCTCTTCCTCGACTTCTCCTAGCCCCCTCCTAGACTCCCTTCTTGAGCTCAGGTCCCTCTTTATATATGCTAAGAGGCCCTTTGTCCTCCAAGCGCTACAGGGTGCACAGGGTGTGACTATTCCATTAGCACCTTGCTGCTATTTACAGGAATGTGGCTATTGTTACATTATGGAACTATGGTGGCCAAAAGCTCATGATTGAAAAACCTGAAATAGTTGTATTATGTACTGCGGAAGCCC
>CM053417.1:83030155-83061907 GCA_028644305.1 Xerus rutilus | reverse complement strand
TATTGCTGAATAATATTCCATTGTGTATATGTACCACAGTTTCTTTATCCATTCATCTATTGAAGGACATCTGGGTTGCTTCCACAGTTTTGCAATTGTGAATTGTGCTGCTATAAACATTGAAGTGGCTGCTTTACTGTAGTGTGCTGTTTTTAAGTCTTTAGGGTATAGGCCAAGGAGTGGGATAGCTGGGTCAAAGCAGATACTTTCTTTTTAAAATTTTTATGTATTCTTTTTAGTTATACATGACAGTAGAATCTATTTTGGCATATCATACATACATGGAGTATAACTTTAAATATAAACATGAATATAGGTTGAAGTAAAAGGAATAAAATAAGTGTTTCACCTAGATATTAATAGAAATATAGCTAGGATGGCTACTACAATATCAGATAAAACAGGCTTTGAGTCAATAATTGCTAAAAGAGACAGGAGATTATTGATAAAAGAGTCAATCCAGGGCTGGGGCAGCAGCTCAGTGGCAGAGCCCTTGCTTAGCATGTGTGAGGCACTGAGTTCAAACCTTAGCACCACATAAAAATAAACAGATAAAATAAATTATGACCACAAAAAATTTTTGTCCATCTATAACCACAAAAAAAATTTTAAAAAAGAGTCAATCCATCAATAAAATATGATAATTATATACTCACTTAAGAACAGATAGTTCTGGGCTGGGATTGTGGCTCAGTGGTAGAGCGCTTGCCTCACATGCGTGAGTCACTGGGTTCGATCCTCAGCACCACATACAAATAAATAAATAAAGATATTTTTTTAAAAAAAGAACAGATAGTTCTTCAATATGGAGACTTTGATGCTATGCTTCTTGTTAAGCAAAGAACAACCAAAAAGAAAGTGAATAAGAAAATAGAGAATTTCAGCACTATAACCCAGCAGGACCTAATAAACATATACAGAAAATTCCACTCGACAACAGCTAAATACTTATTCTTCTCAAGCACACATGGAACATTCTCCAGGATAGACCATATTTTAGGCCCCAAAATTACTGTCAGTAAATATTAAATGATTAAAATCATACCTAATGTCTTTTCCAACCACAACAGAATGAAAATAAAAATCATCAACAGAAAGAAAGTGGAAAGCTCCCAAATATATTGAAATTAACAGGATTTTTGCTGTTGTTTTTTTTTCGGTACTAGGGATTAAACTCAGGGGCACTCCACCACTGAGCCACATCCTCAGCCCTATTTTGTGTTTTATGTAGAGACAGGGTCTCACTGAGTTGCTTAGCACCTCGCCATTGCTGAAGCTGGCTTTGAACTTGCGATTCTGCTGTCTCAGCCTCCCTTAGTGCTGGGATTACAGGCATGTGTCACCACACCTGGCTAGGTTTTTGTGTGTGTGTGTGGTATTGGAGATTGAACCCAGGGATGCTCTACCACTGAGATATATCCCCTGTTCTTTTATTAATTATTTATTCTAATTAGGTATACATGACAGCAGAATGCATTTTGATTCATTGTACATAAATGCAGCACAACTTTTCATTTCTCTGGTTGTGCGTGATGTAGCATCACACCATATGTGCATGTACCAATGTACCTAGGATAATGATGCCCATCTCATTCCACCATCTTTCCTGCCCCCATGTCCCCTCCCCTACCCGCCCTCCCCTTTGCCCAAAGTTTCTCCATGCCCCCTGCCATTATGGATCAGCATCCACTTAACAGAGAACCTTTGGCCTTTGGTTTTTTGGGATTGGCTTACTTTGCTTAGCATGATATTCTCCAACTCCATCCTTTTACCTGCAAATGCCATAATTTTACTTTCTTTTAATGCTGAGTAATATTGCATTGGGTATATATACCACAGTTTCTTTATCCATTCATCTATTGAAGGGCATCTAGGTTGCTTCCCTTGTTCTTTTTTATTTATTTATTTATTTTACTTTAGGTCAGGATCTCAGTAAGTTGTTGAGGGTCATGCAAGTTGCTGAAGTTGGCATCCAACTTGCAGTCCTCCTGCCTCAGCCTCTTGAGTGACTAGGATTATAGATGTGTGCCACTGTACCCAGCTGAAATTAACATATATCTAAACAACTCATGGGTCAAAGATGTACCAAGAGGAACCGGATAATATTTGATAAATGAAAATGAAATGACAACACGCCAAAACTTATGGGATGCTACAAAATCATTTTTAATTTAGGATCTTTAAGATGAAGAGAACCCCTTCAATGATTCGGAGAGATACTAGAGGATATATAGACTCTAGTATTTACAGTTCCTGGGGAAATACACAGCATGCCAAGTGGCCAAACATGCAGGGACCATGGAATGAAGAAAGAGAGAGAAATCCGAGATTTGGCTTTTGGCAGTCCTGCTTCAGAAGCGACTGAGGTTGTCCAGACCCAGAGGACTCTTGTACTTTTTGCTTGGTTGAAGTTTCACACTAGAAAGTGCCTCAGGAAGTCTTCATCATGTTTTGCCATTCATCACAGAAAGGATTTAAGTACTGAAATGATTAGAACTAAAATTTCTCATAGGAAATCACTGTCTCAAAAAGAAAACAGACATAAGGAAATCAAAGAAATAGACACTTTGGTTTGAAAGATATCAATATTCCAACCTTGGAAGGTAGATGTCTTGTTGAATTAGATGAGACATCACAAGAGTTGTTGCAGAAAAAGCCAGTACCAAGCCAAAGTCAGTGAAAACTGTCCTAAATGAAGAATGAAAACAAATGCTCCAAAAATACAAAGAAGAAAAGCAACTTCAAAAATTAGAAGAATAGAGAGAGAAAGCTAAACAAGGAATATATAAATGGGTCTTTACAGACCTGAGGCACTTTGCTTTCTTTTATCAAATCAGAATGCTCTGAAAACTGAGCCCAAAAAGGCTATTCTATCTTCTGGACACATTACAAGATCAAAGGCTAAAGACCAAATTGAACAAACTAAGATTGAGAATGGGATTGATGTTTGAGCAATCCGACCTGGTCAAAAACAGATTTCAGAAAAGAATGTATCGGACAAAGAGAAAAAAGTCGTGTGGCCTATCATGCCCACATCAGTGAGAATGCTATCTCAGGCATCACCACCTGAGAGATTGTCAAAGTTAGTTGAGATTGTCAGAACAGTCTCAAGTGACACTACGAGAAAGCCTGTCACAAGAACCACTAATGATAACGAATCTGAAAGAAAGGCACCAAATAAAGGAAGACCTGTGAAAAAGATAGAAACAAAACCTGACAAAGTTGTTTCTTTTAAACTTGATAATGAAGAAAATAATTTGGATTCACAAACCAGATCAACAAATGGATTGTATCCAGATGGTATCTTATCAAAAATGGAAACTTACCTAAAATAAATCCTGCAAAAGCCAAAAGGAAAAATTCCTTTGCTCCTAATGATTTTATGATTCATCTACTAGAAGGTTTGAAGACCTATCAAGTAACTGTCATGACTCCCACAAGTGCCAATGCTTTCTTAATAACCAGTTATACCTGGAACCCTTTAAAACCATAAGGTGACAAGACTCAAGAAGCAACAAAAGAAATCTTGACCCAAAAGTATAAAATTTACTCTACCAAGACAGTACAGCAAAATTCAAATAAATTACAGTGTCCTTTGGGTTCTCTAACAGTTTCGAAGCAAGAACATACCTTAAATCAAAATGAAGTTACTACCAAAAGTTCAAATGGCCTTTCAATAAAAACATCCCATCATTTGAATTAAATAAAGGTCAGATGTTTCAGCCAACACACAATGTGCCATATTTCAGAAATATCCTATAGTCAGAAACTGAGAAATTGACTTCACATTGCCTTAAGTGGGATAGGAAGCTTGAATCAGACATTCCAGATGATGCTAAAGATCTTATTCACAAAGCAGTTGGTCAAATAAGACTCCTTATTAAGGAAACATTCAAACAGTTTGAAGGACTGGTGAATGATTGTGAATATAAATGAGGTGAAATGGAGACTACCTGTGCAAATTTGGATGGATTTGAGGATATGGTTAATTTTCAGATAGAAGATGTAAACCAAAAATTCAACAATCTGATCAAACTCGAGGAGTCTGGATGGCAAAACAATAACAACACAGTAAAAAAGTCTTTCAGAAAAAAATTGTCTCAAGCATGGCAAGTAAACCAAAACAGGATGATGGCAGAAGAATTGCAGCTAGAAATCGCCTCGCTGCCATAAAAAATGCACTGAGACAAAATGCACGCTGCTATCATGTATACCTAAGTAGAATAAATAAATAAAATTTTTAAAAATGCAATGAGATAGAAAAATAAACAGGAAGAACACTCTGAGGCAACAGCTCCTGTAATATCAAAAGTAGTTGACAAAACAGTGTTTGATGCTGGGTTTTTCAGAGTTGAGAGTCCTGTTAAATCATTCTCAGTACTTTCCTCTGAATGTCTTTCTCAAAGACAGGCAACACCTACATCCATCAGCAAAGCCATATCTGAGAGCAAGGCTAATGAGGACCTTCTAAGACAAATGATATCACCAGAGAATCTCCATCCTCAGAGCACCAAAAGTGAACGTGTTGATAAGAAAATTTTGTTTTCAAATATTTCTGAAGGCAGTACTACCTCATAATAAAAGTGTCATTACTAAATGCTACCTTCTTGATTCACTCGGCCTAAACTTCAATAATCAGGTGGAGAGGAGACATTAAGAATATGCCAGACACCCCTGCACTTAGGGAGGCTGAGACAGGAGAATCATGAGTTCAAAGCCAGCCTCAGCAACAGCGAGGTGCTAAGCAACTCAGTGAGACCCTGTCTCTACATAAAACACAAAATAGGGCTGGGGATGTGGCTCAGTGGTCGAGTGCCCTTGAGTTCAATCTCCAGTACCAAAAATAAAAAATGCCAGACACATCTCCTTTGGTGGTAATCTCACTACCTTTTCACCTCTAAGGCCCCTCAGTGGGGAACAACCAGAAGAATTTTGAATTTAAAAATAAATCCAAACATTTTCTTCATATTATCAATGCTATGAAATATTCGTAGACAATTGGAAGTTTGGAGAAGATGTATTCACTTCTATTCAATCCATTTATGTATTGGCATATAATGTTTTAATATTCAGTGTTCATCTAAGTGTATTTTGGATATACTATTTCCCAGGGGAAGTGGGGATATTTTGTACATTAACCACACAGAATAAAAGGTATGTTTTTTTAAAAAAAGAGAAATCCATGGGCCAACGCCTTAATTGGGGGTCCTGGGCACTATTCAAACAGGTTTCTTTCATGGACTTTTTATTTTTTTGGTACTGGGGATTGAACTCAGGGGCACTCGACCACTGAGCCACATCCCCAGCCCTATTTTGTGTTTTATGTAGAGACAGGGTCTCACTGAGTTGCTTAGCGCCTCGCCATTGCTGAGGCTGGCTTTGAACTTACGATTCTCCTGTCTCAGCCTCCCAAAGTGCTGGGATTACAGATGTGTGCCACTGTGCCAGGCTCTTTCATGGACTTTTAATAGTGAGTTTAAAGCAAACAGTTATGATTTCCAAGAGGTCATATTATGAACTAGGGGTGGTCATTGTTGCATATCTGCACAGTCCATGCAGGTTATGGACATCAGAAAGTAAGTCAAGTAGATTATATAGTTGTCCCATAGGGAAGTGGTCATTAGGAGGCAATGGTATAAGAAATATTTTGATTGACCACATAGAGGAGGGGATGTAGAATTAGAAATGGTGTCAAGGATGGCTGAACTCTGCTTCTGTTATAAGATAAACATATTTAATTTAAGATTCCCAGATAATATAAAATTACAAGAACATAGCCAGGTGTGGTTGTACCCACCTGAAATCCCAGCGACTCAGGAGGGTGAGGCAGTTGGATGGCAAGTTCAAAGCCAGCCTCATCAATTCAACAAGGCCCTAAGCAACTTAGTGATAACCTGTCTGAAAATATAAAGGGCTAGTGATTTGGCTCAGTGGTAAAGCAACCCTGGGTTTAATCTCTGCTACAAAAAAATAGAGATAGAAGAGAGAAAATGAGAGAGAAAGAGAGAGAGAGAGAGAGAGAGAGAGAGAGAAGGGAAGGGAAGAGAAGGGAAGGGAAGGGAATGGAAGGGAATGGAAGGGAAGGGAAAACCTGAACAGATTTATAACAAGTAAAAGTATTTAATGACTTGTCAAAAATTTCCCAACAGGGAAAAGGCCAGGACTAAATGGTTTCACTGGTGACTTCCACCAAATATTTAAAAAAAATTAATATCAATAGTTCCCCAACTTTTCTTAAAATAGAATAAAATAATTTCTAACTCATTCATGAGGTCAACATTAAACTGAAAGCAAAGCCAGGCAAAATCTATAAGAAAAAAATGGAAAAAAACTGTCCAATGACATTCCAAAGGAATGTGACACAAAATTCCTCCAAAAATGCTGGCAAACCAAATTCAGCGCCACATTTAAAGGATTATAACCAGGACCAAGTTGGGTATATCCCAGCAATTCAATGTTCAACATATAAAAATCAATGTAATCACATTAATAAAATAAGAGAAAAACATGATCATTTCAGTTGATGCAGAAAATGTATTTGACAAAATCTAGAACCTTTCATGATAAAACACACAAAACACTCAAAAATAGAGGAATAGGGAAATTCCTCCATATAATATAGAAGGAAAAACCCACAACTAACTTCAAATTCAATGGTGAAAGTATAAAAGTATGTCATACCAGACATTGGAGCCTAGAAATTTAGGCAAGACAAAGAAATAAAAGACATCAAAATTCAGAAGAAAAAATTTATATCATTCACAAATGACATGATATTTTTAAAATATTTTTTGTTGTCAATGGACCTTTATTTTATTTATATGTGGTGCTGAGAATCAAACCCAATGCTAAGCAAGCAAGCACTCTATCACTGAGCCACAACCACAGCCCAACACAATGTTATATGTAGAAAATCTTTATGAATCCTCAAAAAATGTATTTGTAGAAATATTATAGTATTTCTATAGTCTAACACTGAAAAATACAAATAGGAAAGTAAGAAAACAATTCAATTTGCAGTGACATAAAGAATGAAATAGGAATATAATAAAAGATTTACAAGATTTATACACTGAAAGTGACAAATATTGATAAAAATACATAAAAATGGAACACAATAGAATGTTAATAAATTGGAAGACTTATTATTGTTAAGATGGGAGTACTCACCAAAGTGATCTGTAGATACAAGACAATCCTATCAAAATCCCATATCCTCTTTTGCAGAAATAGAAAATCTTATCTTCAAATTCGTATGTAATTGTAAAGGAGCCCAAATAGTGAAAACAATCTTGAAATGGAAGAACAAAATAAGAAGACTCACAATTCCCAATTTTAAAGCTTACCCAAAATTAGAATAATCAAAACAGCATGATATTGACATAAGGATAGATATATAGATTAATGGAATATTAATGAGTTCAAAAATTAATCATACAATTATGATTAATTGATTCTTGAGAAGGGTGCTAAGATTGTTCAAATGGGAAGGAATAATCATTTTAACAAATATTGTTGAGACAACTGGCTATCGGGCTATCCATATGCAAAAGAATAATGTTGGATCCTTTCTCATTCCATATACAAATATTAACTGACAATGAATCTAATTGCTTTAAGAACCAAAACTAAAAAACTCTTAGAAGAATACATAGCATTAACACTTCATGACTTTATATTTGGCAATGATTTCCTAGATATTTCAGCAAAAGTAAAAGAAACAAAAAATAATAGATACATTGAACTTCATCAATGGATCTTAAAAACTTCTGCGCATTGGAGGATACTATCAAGAGAGTGAAAAGACAACTCTCAGAATGGAAAAATTTTTGCAAATCATATGTGCGTTAAGGTTCTACTATCCAGAATGAATAAAGGACTCTCACAACTAAACAACAAAAAAGATAATCCAATTAAATAGGGCAAAGAGCTGAATAGATATTTCTCCAAAATAGACTGTGATAGTTAATTTTATGTGTCAGCTTCACTGGATCATGAAATGCCCGTATATCTGATTAAACATTAATTTTGGATGTTTCTGTGATGGTGATGCAAGAGGAGATGTTTTAGTCACTGTTTTTCATCACTGTGACCAAAATCTCTGACAAGAACAACATAGAAGAGGGAAAATTAATTTGGTGCTCACACTTTCAGAGGTCTCAGTCCACATCTGGCCAATTCCATAGCTTTGGGCCTGAGGTGAGGAAGAACACCATGAGGAAAGTGTGGAGCAGAAGAAAGCCACTCAGGACATGGCAATCAGGAAGCAGAGAGAGTGCTCTGTTCACCAGGGACAAAACATAAATCACAAAGGCATGCCCCCAGTGACCCATCTCCTCTAGCCACACCTTGCTTGCCTACAGTTACCACCCCACCCCCGTTAAGCCATATCAGTGTATTAATCCACTGATTAGGTTAAAGCTCTCATAATCTCATCATTTCTCCTGTGAACCTCCTTGCATTGTCTAACACATGAGCTTTTGGAGGACACTTCATATCTAAACCATAGCAGAGATTAGATTTTGAATTAGTGGACTGAGAAAAGCAGATGACCTTCACCAGTGTGTGTGTCATCACATAATCTGTTGTGGGCCTCCAGGGAACAAAAAGGAGGAAGAAAATTGAATTTGTGTTTCCTTTGCTTGACCACTTGAGCTAGGATGTCAATCATCTCCTGCCTTTGATACGCCTGGCTCTCATCCCTTTAGACTTGAACTTCAATCACAGCATCAGCTCTCTGACTCTCAGGCCTTCAAACTACATCAGCCTTCCTGGGTCTCCAGCTTTCAGAAGGAAGATTGTACAACTTATCAACTTCCTTAATCATGTGAGCTAATGTCTTATTTTATATCTATATACTTTTCTATTTATATGTATTTCCTCTTTTGTATCTCTGGAGAATTCTAGGCATATATATACAAATGGTCAACAAGCTCATGAAAAGATACTCAGCAACATCTGTCATCAGGGAAATGCAAATCAAATCCATAATGAGATATTACTTCATACCATGTAGGATAGCTATATTTAAAAAAAGGAGAAAAATTAAAATTTTAAGGGGATGTAGGGAATTCAGAACATTTGTACATTGCTGATAGGAATATAAAATATTTCCATTGATGTGGGAAACAGTTTGGTTTTCTCAGTATACTCAACACAAAATCATCATTTAACTGAAGAATTTCACTCCTGGTGTTAGACCTAAAAGCATTGAAAATAAGTGTTCAAAATATAGACCTATGCACACATATCCATAGGAGCACTATGTGTAATAGGTAGAAGGTGAAAATAACCCAAATATCCATCAACTGATAAGTGGATAAACAAAATGTGATATAACCATAAATGCAATATTATTCAACTATAAAAATTTAATGTGGGTATGTTTGCAGCATGGATAAATCTTGAAAACATCAAACTTATTGAAAAAAAATCCAGACACAAAGGCCATATACGATCCCATTTGTATGAAATGTCTGGGAAGGGTGCGTATAGTAAGAAAAAGACTTAACAGTTTTCTCCTATTATACACACACCACTCTCAATACTTCACTTCTGACACCAGATGAGTAGGTTTTTTTCCCCCATGCCAAGCAATTCTCCAGTGAACACCAACTGGTTGTCCTGTAATTTAATTAAATTATGACACTATCTGGAGTCAAGAGATCCCATATATTAAAAGCTCAGACCCACAAAACTGCCAGTTGCCAATATTATGTGTGGGATCTGGAACTTCTGACCAAATAGCTATAAATTGTGAGTTCCTACAATCCCAACCTCAGATTCTATTATTTGCTCGAATGGCTCACAGAAATCAGAGAAATACTTTACTTACTAGTGGCAATTTATTACAAATAATATTTTGTTTTATTATTTTTCTTTTTTATTGGTTCGTTCTTATTATATAAGATAGCAGAATCCATTTTGATATAATTATACAAGGGTGGAATATATCTTATTCTAGTTAGGGTCCCATTCTTATGGGTATAAATGGTGACGGTATTCACTGTGTTGTTTTCATATATGTACAGGGGAAAACTATGTCAGATTCATTGCACTAGACAGTGCTTATCCTCTTCCTTTGTCCCCTCTCTTCTCTCCATTTCTCATTCTCTAATCTGCACTTCTATTCTTCCCCTCACCCCCCATTTATTGTGGGTTAATTTCCACCTACAAGAGAAAACATTCAACCTTTGGTTTTTGGGGACTGGCTTATTTCACTTAGCATGATAATCTCCATAGCCATCCATTTGCTGGCAAATGCCATAAAGCCATTCTTTTATAGCTGGGTAATACTCCATTCTGTATATATACACCACATTTTCTTTATCCATTCATCTATTGAAGAGTACCTAGGTCATTTCCATAGCTTAGCTATTGTGAATTGAGCTACTATAAACATTGATGTGGCTGCATCACAGTAGTATGCTGATTTTTCACTTCGCAAAGGATATTTCAAAGAATATGAATGAGCACCCAGATGAATAAATACATAGGGCAAGATTCAGAAGGGTCTGGAGCACAAGAGCTTCTGTCCACCCGTGTTATCCTCAAGTGAATGGCAAGTGTATGAGTTTAGCAACCCAGAAGCTCCCTGAACTCCATCCTTTTGGGTCTTTACAGAGGCTTCATTATGCAAGTATGATCAATTAAATCATTCAACATTGGTGATTAGCTCAACCTTCAGATCCTCTCTCCTCCTTGGAGGTCACTTTGGAGATTCCATAGATTTAGGGGCAGTGTGCCTGGAAATGGTGATGAAGACTAACTATATATATCTTATTATGAATCACAATATCACAATGAATTTAGAGACAGAATAAATATTAGAGATTGCCAGGAGCTGGACTGGAGTAGAAGGAGAATGGTAAATGGCTTTAATTGTTATGGTGCTCCTTTTGGGGGTGATTAAAATGCTCTGGAATAAAATAGTGGTGAAGGTTGTACAATATTAGTGCTATAATAAGTATCAGTGATCATAAACTTTAAAATGATTAAAACGGTAAATTTTTGTTTTATTGCAATAAGAAAAATATCCAGTGGGTTGTTTTGGCCTTCAGGCCCAAACTTGATAACCCCTGCTCTAGGAATTTAAAAATTCATACTTTCACAGTCTGGCCAGAAGCAGTATTTTGCCACTGTATTTGGAATGTGAAAACTTATTAGTACACTACCTTGATCTTTTAATGCTATAGCTATCATATATTATATCTACATACATTGAAAACTCATCAGACATTTTGTACTTTTTACTATCAGATAACACTTTTTTAAAATTCAAAAGGAGAAAAGTGATCTATCATGTACCTAATTATTTACTGTTTCCTTTGCTCTTCCATCATTCCCAAAGTTCTATATTTTGTTCAGGTACCATTAGCTTCCTGTCTGGAAAACAAAAACAAAAACTTGCAGTTCTTTTAAAGTGTTGTATGTCGGCTATAAATGCCCTTGTATTTACTTTATCTGGGAATGTATTCCATCTGTTTTTCATGAATATTATTTCCAATAGAAATAAATTTGGAATTGATAGAGCTTTTCTTCTTGCATTTGAAATATATTGTATCACTTCTTTCTCCATGTTTCTGATGAGAAATCTAATGTAACTTGAATCATTTTCCCCATAAATGTAATGGTCCATTTTTTTCTGTAGATATTTTCAAGATTTTTTTTTATCCTTAGTTTTTTAGAATTTGATTAGGATGTTTCATGGTGTGAATTTTCTTTGAATTCTCTAGTTGGGGGTTTGCTCAGCTTTCTGAATCGTTACGTTTTATGTTTGTCAAACGTGGGAAATGTCTTCTTTCTTCAAATATTCTTTCCAGAAACACATTCTCCTGTCCTTCTAAGACTCGTTTGACTTCTTTTTTTTTTTTTTTTTTTTTTTGGTACTGAGGATTGAACTCAAGGGCACTCGACCACTGAGCCATATTAGACCCCAGCCCTATTTTGTGTTTTATGTAGAGACAGGGTCTCACTGAGTTGCTTAGCGCCTTGCCATTACTGAGGCTGGCTTTGAACTCATGATCCTCCTGTCTCAGCCTCCCAAAGTGCTGGGATTACAGGCATGCACCACCATGCTCAGCATGTTTTACAATTCTTAGTGACCCATAGATCCCTAAAGCCACATTATATTTCAAGATTTGTCTCTTTGTTGTTTAGAAATTATAAAGTGTACTAATTGATTTTTTTATGTTTTTTATCAGTGTGTTATAGTAGTTCAGTGGGTGCATGCCTTTGAGGTCTATATTTTGCCCTTGGCTTGCTTTCTTTTTCTCTCTCTCTCCCCTTCACTCTTCCACTCTCTCACTCTCCCTCTGTCCTTCCTTCTCTCCCTGTCCCATGCCCTCTCCCATTTCTCTCTTTCCTTCCCCACTGCCATGAACTAAGCAGCTTTTTTCTGCCACACCCTTCCACCATGATGTTCTACCCCACCTCAGGCCCAAAGCAATAGAGTTGAAGGACCAAGGGTTGAGGCCTCTGAAACAATCCAGAATGAATTTATCCTCTTCTAAATTGTTTTTATCAGGTATTTTGGTCACAGTGATGAACAGCTGACTAGCACAAGTAAAGTTTTCTAAAATCTCAGTTTTTGTAAATTTCATAAATTTCAGTTCTCTTACAGCTTCTATGTCTTTGCTGAGTTTGTTGTTTATTGTCATACAACAAATCACTAAATGTGTTAATGACTTAACACATGTATTAGACAGCTTTCTTTTACAATAACAAATACCTGAGGTTACCACCTTATAATAAGAGATAAGACTTATTTTTGTTCATGGTTTTAGAGATTTCAGTTCATTATCGATTGGCCCAGTTGCATTGGGCCTGCAGTGAGGAAGCCCATCATCATGAGAGCATGTGATAGAGCAAAACTGATCACCTCATGGCCAAGAGCAAACGAAAGGAAGAGGAATGTGCTGGGACTCCATTATCCCCTTTGAGGGCATAGTCCCAATGACTGGAAGACCTCTCACTAAACCCCACTTCTTGAAATTTCCACCACTTCCCAGTAGTTCCATTTTGGGGAATAAATCTTTAACACATAGGTCTTTGGGGAACATTACAGATCAAACTATAGCAACACACATTTATTATCTCAAATATTTTGTCAGTCAGAGATCTGATGCAACATATTCGGATCCATGACTTGGTTTCAAAGTCTTGAGCCAGGACTGTTTTCCTTTGGAGGCTTAACTGGTGATAGATACACTTCTGAATTCCCTCTGGTCCTTAGAATTTATTTCTTTGTGTCTGTTAGACTGATGACCCAGATTCTAACTCATTGTTAGTTAAAGGATATGCTTGGCTCCTAAAGTATGTCTGAAGTTCCTTACCACACCACCTTCTCCATTGGCTCTCTTATAATGCGTAAACCTGCTTCTTCAAAGCCAGCAAGCAAGAAAGCAAGTCTTCTGGACTGAAGTGGTGGCTCAGTGGTAGAGCACTTGCCTAGCATGTGTAAAGAACTGGATTCGATCCTCAGCACCACATAAAAAATAATAATAAATAAACAAAATAAAGTGTGAAAAAGAAAGTAAGTTTTCTAGCAAGATAGGTCTCATATAAGGTAGTATCATCTTGGGAGTATATCCCATCACCTTTTCTGTATATCATAATCATGGAAGTGACATTCCATTACCTTTTACCATATTCTGCTAATTAGAAGAAAGTCACAGGCCTTTCCCACATTCAAGGGAAAGATATTATACAAAAGTATGAATAAGAGGAGTTGGAGACTATTGAGACCACTGCAAGTCTACCCTAAACACTGAAAACTTGTTTTTTAAACATTTATTGCAAGAATGTTCAATATTAGTTATTTGAACATTTTTTATATTAGCTGTATTTGTCAGATAATTCAAACATCTGTGTCATCTCTGTTTTCATGTCTGTTTCCTATGGGACTTGGAATTTCTATGGTTTTTAATGTGTCTAGAAAATTTAAATTTATGAAACTCTGTGTCTTTTGGAAACTCTATAGAGAATATTGATGTTTGTTATAGTAAGCAATCAACCTCATTACATTGTGGCCTTATGTTCCAACTCAGTTTCTGTTGCTTATGGTTCCAAATGTCAATGAAATTTCCACAAAACTTTGTAGTGCTATTCAAATATGTCCTATGATTGTCCCACTCAGTGACTAGTCTGGGACCTACGAAGTGATCTATTGGTTGCTCTTGTTCTCAAAGTACTTGGAATTTTGAGGATCAGATCCATTCATGTATAGCTTGAGTTCCCTGGAGTTCATTAAAAATAAACAACAACAACAACAACATAAAAAAACTTTTAAGGATTATTTTCCCAATTTTCCTCTTTGCAGCCTTTCTGGGTGCTTCTGCTCCCCTGGATGTTTGTTGTTATTATTGTTGTTGTTTTCTTTCCTTCCTTCCAGATAGTCAGTATTCTAATTACCTTGATCTTGTCATTCACTTTTGTGCTTGGTCCCATCCACTGACCCAGGAGAGGACAGAAAGAAAAAGTTAACAAAGTCTTACTCTACCCTCTTAAAACTACAGCTCCATCAAATGGACAGGATGGATTCCTTTCCTTTGGATTTTGGTTATTAATAATTTTCCATTTTTTCCATAGAATTTCCTCAGGTCTGGGACACACAAGAATGAGAAAGGGAGAGGAGAAAAAATAGGAATGTTTTACATGTCCTCTGAGCATTAAGAGTTACCCTTCCTAACCCTCAAGATAGTATTAGCTGACTCCTTCTGAGCTCTCTTAACTAGAGTGCCCACTCTGTGTTTGGGGTTTGTTGAGCTCAGACTATGGAATGCTAAAGGGAGAAAAAAGGTAAAAAATGCAATACAATTCAATACAAAAAGTAAAAGGAAATTTACTGCTAATACCATGTTAATTCTTCTTTTGCCCTTTCCTTCTCTGTCTTGCAGCTATTTACCTCTCAGAGACCTCAAATAGCTGCTAATGTGTTCTGTTTGATAGTTGTATTGAGTAGGACAGATAGGGTGAAACTTGCTCACTCTAGCTTAGCCAAAACAGAAGCTCTGCAAGACATTTTTTTTTTTGTACCAGAGATTGAACCCAGGGGCACTTAACCAGTGAGCCACATCCCCAGCCCTTTTTATTTCTATTTATTTATTTATTTATTTATTTTTATTTTGAGACAAGGCCTTGCTAAATTGCTGAGGCTGGCTTTGAATTCCCAATCCTCCTGCCTAAGCCTTCATTCCACTGGGATTACAGGTGTGCACCACTGTACCTGGTTCCTGCAATACATTTTTTACTATTTTCTTTGATTCTCTTCCAGCTTTTTTTACACAACATTCTCCATACAGCAACTGGAGCCATCATTAAAAGATTTTACCACTCCCACCGGGCACAGTGGTACACACTTGTAATCCCAGCCACTCAGGAGGCTGAGGCAGGAGGATCATGAGTTCAAAGCCAGCCTCAGCAAAAGCAAGGCACTAAGCAAGTCAGTGAGACCCTTTTTCTAAATAAAATACAAAATAGGGCTGAGGATGTGGCTCAGTGGTTGAGTGTCACTAAGTTCAATACCCAAAAAAGATTACACTCCCTTGCTTAAAAAACCCCAAGTGACCTTTCCATTTTACTGAAGACAAAAAAAACTAATACTCCTTATGATGGTATAGAAAACCCTACATGATGTGATCCCTGTTTCTCTCTGCAAACTAATATCATAAACTGAACACTCACCCATATTATCCTAGCCCCATGTATCTTCTTCTTTTGGTTCATGGTGTCTTGGAAACTCAGTTCTCCTTTAGAGATATTCATTTGTTGTGCTATAATTCTGGGATGCTCAACTGTGCCTGGATGACTGCATTCATGTACTTAGGTCTCAAGCTCCAAAGTCATCCTCTCAGATAGTCCTTTGCTGACCTCTTAAAGCAACCAAACCCTTTGCATCACTTCATTCTATTACCTTCAGACCACTTACCACCTCCTAAAATTATCTAAACCATGTATTTGTTCACTTGTTTATTTTCCTTTTATCACTGAAATTTCAGTTCTCTGAGAGCAGGGGCTTTGTCTTTCTATTCTCTGCTGTATCCTCAATGTGATTAGAATAGTATTTTATATGCAGCAGATGTTAAAAACATTTGTTCGGTAAACAAATATGTTTCCAATATTATTTCTGTGTGCATGTTTTAAAATGATAGAATGTTTCACAAAATTCTGTTTAAAAGGGCTTTATATTCTGTTTTATTAAATGTACTTCAATAACATTACCTCAAGAGGTACTTCATTATACTGGGAGCTTTTGTGTGAAGTAGAACAATTTGCATTCACCAGTTCCTCTGGCATCTGATTTGCTTTGTGTCAAAATTATAGTTTTGTCTTTATTTGCCTTGCCATTTTTTCATTCTTCTGTTTCTTTTAAGATTTTTACAAATTATCTTTATAAAGCACTTCTTCACTGCAGTCATTTTGTTTATTAGATTAGTTGATTATTTTCATCCTTTCCCCTAAAGAACACAAGCTCCAGAATTGCTATTTTCTTCCTGGCTGTATCCTCAATTTGCAGGACAGGCACTCTGTAAATGCTTGTTAAATGAATGCATCACATTTAATTTCTTCAATTGCCTCATTAGTAACACAGGGGTGGTAATACTTATGTCATTTGGGGGAGAACAGTAGAGCTATATCATGGTGTGGATGCTACAGGGCAAATGAGATATCCTGACTAGCTATGAATCTGGGGACAGCACACCAGCTTCCACAGTGATGCTAATTCAAATCTGTGTTCCAGCAAAATTGCAAAATATAATCTGAAGTAGAACATTGGCATTGTACTTATACAGTTAAAATTGCAAATGTTGAATCTAAAAGTAAGTTTCAACTCCATAGGAAGATAATGAATCCCCTAAAGAGATTTTTTTCAGACAGGAAATAGGACTGGAAAAGACCATGAAACATCTCATTACCAAAGTTGAGGAATTGTAGAACTTAAACTTGATTTAGCAGGCAAAGGGAGCAATTTTAAATTTATGAGCAGGAAGAGAGTATGAAAAAAAATGGTATTTGCACATGAATATATTTTTCACTGCTAAGGGAGACACCCAACTGTTCAATGCTGCCATTTTGGGTGGTGCTTTTGGTCTGGTAAGTGGGAAGAATAACGTTATGAACTGACTATCTTGTTGTTCCCAAATTCATATGTTGAAGCCCTAAACCCAAATGTGATAGTATTTGGAGATGGGGCCTTTGAGAAGTTAGATTAGGTCATGAGGGTAGAGAAGTCATGGTCGGATTAGTGGCTTTATAAGAAGAAGGGGGGGACAGAGGTACAGAAACAGAAGACAGACAGACAAACAAAACGCAGAAGACAGGCCACCTGCAAGCCAGAAATAGAGTCCTCACCAGGAATTCAACCATCTAGACATTCCGATCTCAGATTTCTAGCCTCCAGAACTGTGAGAAAATGGACTTCTGTTGTTTTAGCCCCCAGTCTATGTTATTTTTTATGGCAGTCAGAGGTGACTAAGACAAGTAGTTAGATTCTTTTTGGAACCTTCAATATCTTCAAAGGCTCCCCAAGAAGCTGTGTTTGAGGAAGGCGATGAAGGGGAATTTCGAGACACTTTTTAATAACTGTATTTGCAATCATTAAATTAGAATTATTTGCTGTTTCTTGATCTGTAAAATGTCCACAATTTGAAAGTAGTATGTGTCTTAAAATCCCTCCTTTTTAGACACATTCCTTGAGGCTACCTCTGCTTGGGTGGCTCTTTGCTTTTCACAGAATAATTTCCTTTCTCAGTATGCTGCAGAGCTTGGAAAGGACTGATGTCTCATTCAGTGATTCATCCTATTTATTGCCTAATTTAGAAGGACAGTGAAAGCACTTGTAATTACTTTGTGATTTTCCACATTGACAGCTTAGCTAAAATATGACAAGTCCCAAAGTAATCCAAGTGCTTTTAAGTTCTTTGCAGGCTGGCAGAGTGTGTGCCTGGAAAGAGAAAACATAACAGGACCAAACTTGACACTAGGCTCTCCAACAGTCTCTGCTATAATTTCCCTCATGTTCTGCTTCTGTCTGAGTTGACTTGTCATTAAGATGAGTGCCTTAAATCTAAGGCCTAGACTTTACACAATGGTATCCTCCTGAGACATCCCTAAAAGACCTCCTGCTTCCAAATCTCTTCCTCACTGTCTTGCCACACAGCCTAAACAGTCTACCTTTATGAATCAATTTCTGTCTGATGTTACCCAAAATATATGCTAAAATTGTTTGTGATAAAGATAAGGACAAAAGTTAAATTCTTCAAGGCTTCATTTCTGTTGGTTTCTTAAATCTATCTTCATGATGATTCTTTCCATATCCTCAACAAGTCACAATTTAATGAAAATGAATCCCTTGCTTTAGAGTCATGCTTTTTGCATCCACATGATTCCCTTTTGAAATACAAATCCTTTATGTGAGACAAGTTAAACCATTTGAAACTATGAGCACCTTAGGATGAGTTCATGTGGTGTAGTGGATAGAATGTGAGCTCAGAATCCTGTATATCCTTGAACAGGGTTCAAGTCCCTGTACTTCCTTTATTAGCTATGTGTCTTTGGGCAAATCTCTAACTCTTTGGGCTTCCATTTTCTGAGGATAGTGTTAATCACAGGGGTTTCAAGAGGAAAGGTCCTGTTGATGTGAGTAAGGTAGAGACATTGGGTGGCCAGTCTCTAAAGACTCCAGACATTATAAGAGGCTGGTAATGTGGTAGAGGGAGCAATAGGAAATGGGAAGAATCTAGGGAACATTCTTGTGCTCTTTTAATGCAGCCACCACACTGGTTTTATTACACTGATAAATTTATCAGGGGTGGCTGATGTTGATATGACAGAGGAGAGGAGCTAAGGCCCTCCAAGTTGCCTGTAGGTGCCACCACTGGAGCTCACAACCAGGCCAATATCAAAAAAAGGTTCTTAAATACAAACTTGCTGAGTTCATACTTTTGCAGAAGGCTCAGCCTGTTATATGCAGCTACATATAACAATGATAAGAGCAACAATAAAAACAAGCCTATATTTACGTAGTGTTTGTTATGATTTGGCTGTAAGGTGTCCCCCAAAATCTCCTGTTAATGCAGGAATATTGAGAGGTAAAATGAGTAGACTGTGAGTAATGAAACCAAATCAGTTCATCTTAGTTTGAATGGACTGCCTGGTTGATAACTGTAGACCAATAGGTTACGACTGAAGGTGACCTGGAGAGTTTGTTCATTCTGCACCCCTTCCATTCCTTCATTGCTGCCATGATGACGAGAGCAGCTTTCCTCGGTTATGCCCTTCCCCCACGAGGTGCTGCCTCACCTTGGGCTCAGAGCAATGGAGTTGGCCATCTGTAGACCGAGACATCTGCAACTGTGAGCCCGAAATAAACTTTCCCTCCTCTAAGTGTTTTATTTTTTTCAGAGTATTTTGGTCACAGCAATGCAAAAGCTGACTAAAGCAGTGTTCATTATGTGCAAATGACTGTTCTAAGCACTTTACATATATTAATTTGATTTCATTCTTACAAAACACCACAGCAACAGATATAATTATTATCTACATTTTACACATGAGGAAACTGTTAAGTGACAGATATGATGAAAGTAATGAATCTCGTATTTGCTGCAGTCATTTAGAAAAAGGACTCTAATATCTCTTTGCCTTAACCTCAGCAGTTACCCTTCTGCAATTCAGTTAATAGCCACTGTATTGTATTTTTTATTGATTCTTTTTAGTTGTATGTGGCAATAGAATCTATTGTAACATAATTACACAAGCATGGAATATATTTTGCACTAATTCAGACTCCAGTACCTCTCGTTCCCCTTCCCTCCCCCTCCCCCTGCTCTCATCCCTCTATTGATCTTTCTACCATTTACCCAAACTTATTATTTTAAATTAATTTCTTCTGGATATACATGATGGTGAGATTCACTGTGGTATATTCATATGTGTACATACAAAGTACATATGTGTGTACAAAGGAAAGTTATGTCAAATAGCTGGCTAACTCACTGGGTCTGGAGATTAGAGCCATGGGAAGCAGAGGGAGAAAAGTCCAGATAAATAGGGACAGAGCTATCAGTTTGGTGGTTGTGGGACAGAACACTTTGTCTCTGAGGCTCAAACTCATGCTATCCCATAAGAGTCCATTCCCAAAACACCCTGTCATTTTTAATTTTATGAATCAGCTTGGCTATGCTATGGTGCTCAGTTGTTTGTTAATGACTAGTCTAGATATTGCTATGAAGGTTTTCTGTAGATGTGATTAACATTTAAAATAAATTGTCTTTATGTAAATTAAATTATCCTGGGTAATGTACATGGGTCTGATCCATTCGTTTGAAGACTCTGAGAACAAAAATTGAGGTTTCTTAGAAAGAGGAAATCTGCCTCAAGACTATAATATTGAAATTCTACCTGAGTTTCTAGTCCACTCTCTGAATTTTGGATTTACCGGTTTCCACAATCACATGAGCCAATTACTAAAAATCTGGTTTTTTTCCAGTTTCTCCTATTTTTTAAAAATATTTTAGTTGTAGATGGACACAATACATTTATTTTTTTATGTGGTGCTAAAGATTGAACTCAGTGCCTCACACGTTCTAGGCAACCACTGAGCTACCACTGAGCTACATAAAATCCCAGTTCTTCTCTTATTTTTATTTGTTCTTTTTAGATATATGTGATGGTAGAGTGCATTTTGGCATATTATACAAACATGGAGTATAATGTATTCTAATTAGAATCCCATTCTTGCAATTATACATGATGTGGAGTTTCATTTGTCATGTACTCATATATGAACATAGGAAGGTTTCTGTGAGATTTATTCTACTGTCTTTTCTATTCCCATCCCCCTCTCTTCCCTTCATTCCTCTTTGTCTAATCTATTCTTCCCTCGCCACTCCTTATTGTGCATTAGCATCTGCATATCAGAGAGAACATTCTGCCCTTTTTTCAGGAGGGATTACCTTATTTCACTTAGCATGATAGTCTCCAGTCCCATCCATTTATCACAAATGCCATAATTTCATTCTTCTTTCTGGTTGAATAATATTCCATTGTGTATATATATCACATTTTCTTTATCCATTCATCTGTTAAAGGGCACTTAGGGTGGTTCCATAGCTTAGCTATTGTGAATTGAGCTGCTATAAATGTTGATGTGGCCATGTCACTATAGTATGCTGTTTTTATGTCCTTTGGGTACAGACAGAGGAGTGGGATAACCAGGTCAAATGGTGGTTCCATACCAAGTTTTCTCGGGAATCTCCATACTGCTTTCCAGAGTGGTTGTACCTATTTGCAGTCCTACCAGCAATGTATGAGAGAACCTTTTTCCCCACATCCTTGCGAAAATTTATTGTCATTTTTATTCTTGATAATTGCTATTCTGTTTTTTTAAATTTAATTATTTTATTTAAATGCATTTCAAGTCATAGTACATAAAGAGAATGTGATGAAATCTTGGGGTAGTTTTAATTTGCATTTCTCTAATTGCTACAGATATTAAACATTTTTTCATGTATTTGTTGGCCACTTGTATTTCTTCTTCTGTGAAGTGCCTCTTCAGTGCTTTTGCCCATTTATTGATTGGGTTTAAATCTCTTAATTTATATATTTACTATTGGTTCTGTTTCTCTGGAGAACTCTGACAGATATACATCCCATGGCACATTCCATTTGGCAGTGACCCCTTATTGTGGTTATAAGAAAATGAGCATGAGCCTTTCCCTGCCACCTCTTTAATATCTGTGTATCATGGGACAGGTTCTTGAGCCTCTCTGAATCTTAGTTCCTCTTGTGCCAAATGGGTATATTTGATCTCTACCTTACTTGCTAGTATTCAGAATAGTTTCCAACTGGAATGGCATGGGTTCAAATCAATCAAAATACATGCTGATCAAAAACCAACTGATCAGACTCACTGTTGAAGAATCAGCCCTAGCTCATTGTGAGGCTCCCTTGTGTGTGAGCACAAAATTTCATATTCTTATTCCAAAGTTGTGCTTCTCAATAAATTGTAGGAATCTGTGTTTTTAACAAGTTCTCCAGAGGTTCTGATTGTCAAAGAAAACTCGGAAAGGCAGAAATCATACCCAGACTCTAATAGATATGGTGGGTTCTTATTGTGCTTTAGTCATCACTTCTTCCCATCAAAATCCCTCAGAAAAGGTGTGAGTTAATGAGTCATGCCATCCCTGGAACAACAACAAGCAACTAACTGATAGGATACTCAGATTCAGACAAAATATGCAAGGGTTTTTAATCACACTGTATTGTGTCAACATTTTATTAATGTGAACTGTAGTTTATGGGGCTGGAGGATTTTTTCCATAATAAAGAGAATAAATTGTTATATTATATTGGCCAGGTGGCCTTGGAAGCTCCATTCTAGTTCAGAAACCTGGGTTCAATCTGACTTTCTCAGAAACTAGCTATGCAAATATGCATAAAACATCAACCTCTCTAAATTCCCATGTGTTTATGTACAAAAGGTATAAAGATAATAATATTTTCTCAATTTCTCTCACAGTATGTTTTGATAATCAAATGGGATCAGATACCAAAAAGGTCACTGAGAGATCGGCTAGTCTAACTCCCTTACTGTATAGCTGGGGAGACTGAGGCCCCAAAAGAAAAAATAAATTGCTCATGGTCTCTAAACTACAATCATCATGGTCTCTCTATGATTACTACATAAAAAGGACAACTTTGAAATCAGTCAAATCTGGCTTTTAATTTCTGTTCTTATACTTACTCTGTGATGTTAAACAGGTGACTTCACCTCTCTGTCCTTCAGTTTCTTTTTTCAAAATGGTATAAGAATAGTAGCTACTCCATAGAGTTGTGCTGAGCAGTGAGTGACATGACACACATGAATGGTTCAGTCATGGCAGTGCTTTTCTTTTCTTTTTCAATCCTACTGTCAGCTCAAGATAGTTTCCAGATGTCACAAAGTCCCTGCATTTTCTTGACAACATGGCAAGTGTTAGAGAGGAATTGCATCATGTGGGAGGAGGCCATGTCCTTCTGGAGATAAATCACCATTTTTCTCCAAAGAATAGATCTATGCTCAGGTTTCCACGTAGGTGCTAAGGTCCACTTGTCCATGAAAATCTACTGAGTCCAAATGAGTTGTCAGTCCCCCAAATAATGGGAATAATAATACTTGTGATGCCTGCAACTTATTCTAGGCCCACTCCCATGAAAAAGGTCTGTTTTCCAAAGATGACTTTCCAAGAACATATATCTGTTCTCAGCCTGGCCTTAGTTTCAACTTTCAGGTTAAATGGGAAAACAGTTTTTCCGTCCTCTACCTAGCTAATTTTAACTTAGGCATTACATAGGAACTAGGGGCTGAATATGGGTCACAGGGGTATAGGTGAAACACCCAAGTACTACCTCCAGAATTATGTGATATTGATTCTAGTTGAAGGTCCATTTGGCCAATTAGATGTGGTAAAAAAAATCCTGCTATAATATCTTGCTCAGAAAATAATGTTTATGCCCTTTGACTCACTGCCAAGTATTGACTCTAACAGAATCATTTAAAATTCATTTCTTGAAAATATTTATTGGGAATTTGGATCCATAGGTGGTGATAAGAGCTTTGGGAAAAATAGAGGAAAAAAGTAAAGCAGATTCCTTACATGTAGGCATTTCCACATTGTAGTTGTTGCATAATTATATGAATTGTCTTATACTCAGGGATCAAATGCATTTTGGTACATCAACTGGGAGGAATTTATACACCCATGAAAACAATAAATGCAAAGACTATGGAGCAACAAAAATCAATGTTTATGAAATAATATTAAAGAAAAAAGTGGAATCAAGCTGTGTATACACTACAATTACAGCTATGTAAAGAAATATCTGTACATATGAATAAAGATTGAAAAGGGGTCTAGAGAAATAAAACCAGGATGAGGGATTATGAGTAGACCTATTTTCTTATAAAATATTCTTTAATCCTCTGTTAATTTTACATTATTTAAATTGAAAGCCAAAAATATTCCCCACTAGGATAACAGGAATAAAAGATGAGGAGCACAATGGTTGCCTGAATGCTGAGTTAAAGAGCTATGTAGGAAAAATTATTCTCTGTGCCACTTATTGGAAAACTAGCTTGCTTTTGTGTTTAGGGGAATAGATATTGGTAACCTACAATGGCAAATCTTAGAATTTTTCTAAGAACCAACTGCAGCTTAAGGCCAGGTATATGGTATGCTGCACAACTTTTAACAGGATGCCATTCACATTGTGGCCCATATAATCATGTTTCCTGGAGTTGTAGAGTACACAATTCAAAAAATAACACATTGCAGCCCTGCCAAGAGCTAGTATTACTAGCCATGACTGGTTTAGGGCATGCCTTGTTCATCTAGCATATCCTTGATTGTAAAAGCTATATTGAGGGCTGGGGTTGTGGCTCAGTGGTAGAGCACCTGCCTCGCGTGTGTGAGGCACTGGTTTCGATCCTCAGCACCACATAAAAATAAATAAAATAAAGATATCGTGTCCATCTACAACTAAAAGAAATATTTTTTTTAAAAAAAGCTATATTGAGATATAATTCAAATACCATAAAACTACCCATTTAAAGTGTGCAATTCAATGGTTTTAGTACATGTACAGAATGTACAACCATCAGGATAATCAATTTTAGACCATGTTATAACCCCATAAAGAAATCTTGTATCCTTTAACTATCATGCCAAGTCTCCACCCCCTCCAATCCTAGGCCATTGCCATTGTAATTTCTGCCTCTATAGGTTTGCCTTTACAGAACATTTCATGTAAGTGGAACCATGGCAATATCTGTTCTTTTGTTACTGGTTTCTTTCACTTGTCATAATATACTGATATATTCTACAACATGATGAGACTTTGAATGGATGTGAGCTTTCATTTCTCTTGTGTATATACATAGGAGTATAATTTTGGGGCTAAACAGCAACTTTAGGTTTCAATTTTTGAAGGATTACCAGACTTTTTTGCAAAGTAGCTGTACTAGTTTATATTTCCACCAGAAATTTATGAGGGTTTGATTTCTCTACCTTAAAAGCACGTGTTAAAGCTCATTGTGGTTTTCATTTGTTATTTCTCAGTGACTAGTATTAAACATCTTTTCATGCACCTATAGACTATCTATAAATCTTCTTTAGAGAAATATCTATGCAAATACTTTGCTCACTTTTCAGTTGGGTGATTTGTCTTTTTATCATTAAGTTGTAAGTGTCCTCTACATATTTTGGATACAAATCTCTTATCAGATACGTGTTTGTATATAGCTTCTCTCACTCCTTGGATTTTATTTTTACTTTTTTTTTGGTACCAGGGATTGAACTCAGGGGTACTTAAACACTGAGCCACATCCCCAACCCTATTTTGTGTTTTATGTAAAGACAGGATCTCCCTGAGTTGCTTAGTGCCTTGTCAATGCTGAGGCTGGCTTTGAACTCGCGATTCTCCTGTTTCAGCCTCCAAAGTGTTCAGATTACAGGCATGCGCCACCGCGCCTGGCAACCATTTTTTCTTTTGATCTGTGTTCTTTTGGTTTCATATCTAAGAAACTATGTTTTCTTCTAATATTTTATAATATTAGTGCTTGCATTTAGGTCTTTTTCCATTTTGAGTTAATATTTGTATACGGTATGAGATAGGTGTCCAACTTTATTTGTTTGCATGTAGATATCCAGCTGTTCCTGCATTTTTTTAGGTGGGGGTAGTGGGATTGAACTCAGGGGCACTTGACCACTGAGCCACATCCCCAGCCCTATTTTTTGCATTTTATTTAGAGACAAGGTCTCACTGAGTTGCTTAGAACCTCACTTTTGCTGAGGATGACTTTGAACTCATGATCCTCTTGCCTCAGCCTCCTGAGCCACTGAGATTACAGGTGTGCACCACTGCACCTGGATGTTCCTGTACTTTTTGTTAAAAAGACTTTTCTTTTCCAATTGAATTGTTTCAGCACCCATTTCAAAAATTGATTGACCGTAAATATGAGAGTTCATTTCTTTTTTAAAATATTTTTTAGTTTTCAATGGGCCTTTATTTTATTTTTTTTTATATTTGGTGCTGAGAATCAAACCCAGTGCCTCACACATGCTAGACAAGCACTCTAGCACTGAGCCACAACCCCAGCCCCAAGAGTTCATTTCTTTACATTCAATTTTATTCCATCAATTTATATGTCTATCATTATACCACTACTACAGTGTCCTGATTATTTATAACTTTGAAATCAGAAAGAACAAGTTCTTCAATTTTTTTCTTCTTAATCAAGACTATTTGAGTTATTTGAGATCCCTTGAGTTTCCATATAAAGTTAGGAATTCCCTTGTCAATTTCTGCAAAAAAACAATCTGTAATTTTGATAGAATTTCTCTTGAATCTGTAGGTTACTTTAGAGGGTATTATCATCTAAGCATTTCTAAATTTTCTCATCTATGAGCATGGAAATGCTTCCCAATTAATTCAGGTGTTCTTTAATTTCTTTCAACAATGTTTTGCAGTTTTCCATGTATAAGCCTTAAACTTTTAATTGGACTTTTGAAGTTTCAGAATACAGTAATGAGGACAATATAGCACTTTATCAGGTCAACACAATGTATGATGAGATGACAAGTTGATTATTCTGTGAAGACATAAGTGTTATCCTATATAGACCACAATCTTTTTTGCTACATTGTGGCTGTGTGACCTTGGAAAATTACTTATTCCATTTTGAGCCCCAGTCTCCTCATTTTCCAAAAGAATAGGATATTGCCTCATAAGGTTGTGAAGAAATTTTGATATGAAAATGCATCTAAAACACCTAGTAGAGTTCTGGCTCATAGTAAAACAACAAACATATTGATTTCCATTTCTATTCATTACCCCTAGAAATTGTTGTTTGATGAATATTCTGGACAGCTAAGCAACTCAGTGAGACCCTGTCTCTACATAAAACACAAAATAGGGCTGGGGATGTGGCTCAGTGGTCGAGTGCCCCTGAGTTCAATCTCCAGTACCAAAAAAAAAATACTTTCATTTCTATCCTAGCTTTTCTGAGGACACAATATATATACATGCAATTTCTTTTATACTGCATATAACATTTAAGTTTTGCAAATATGGCCTCCAAAAAATTCTAAGACACATGAACAATGTTCAAAAATCTACTGAATTTCTATATATTTGTAATTGAATTTTTAAATGAAATTAAGGGAATGATTTTATTAACAGTAGCATCAGAAAGAAAATAAACACTTAATATTACATTTAACCAAGGTAGTGTAAGACTTATAAACTAAAAACTGCAAGACATTATTGAAAAAAATTAAAGATTTATATATTGTAAATGAGAAAATATTCTATTTTCATGGATATGATGATTTAATATTATTAAGATGGCAATGCTCTCTACAGAGTCAATGCATTCCTCATCAGAGTACAACTTGTTTCTTTGTAGAATTTGTCAAGATGATGCTAAAATTCATTGGGAGACTCAAGGGACCCATAATAGCCAAAATAATCTCAATAATGAAGAACAAATTTGGAGGGCCATACTTCCTGATTTCGAGTTACCATAAAGCAAGAATAATCAAGAGATGGTGGTACAAGCATAAGAATAGTCATAAAGATAAGTAGGATTAAATTTATTGTCCAAAAATAAACTCTCATATTAACAAGCAACTGATTTTCTACAGGAGCGCTAAAGCAATTAAACAGCAGAAATAATAGACTTTTCAACAAATGATGCAGAGACAACCAGATATCTACATACAAAATGAAGAAGGCAGACTCTGTCTCACATCATATATAATAATTAGTACAAAATGAATCAAATAGTTTAAGGTAAGAGCTAAAACTATAAAACTCTTAGAAGAAACGGGTGAATCTTTGTGGTCTTGGATCTGGCAATAGTTTCTTAGATGTGACATCTAAAGCACCAGCAACAAAAGAAAAAAGTAGATAAATTATCTGTTTTCAAATTTGTGAATTCTTGTTTTATAAAGGGCACTATGATGAAAGTAAAAATATAACCACACTGGGAGAGGTTTACACATTAATATCTGGCAATGGTGTAACAACCAGAACATCTAAAATATTCACAAGTCAATAATAAAATGACAAAAATGGACAAAGGATCTGAATCAACAATTTTCCAAAGAAGAGGCAGAAAAATGGCCAATGGGCACAAGAAAAAATATCCAATATCATTATCGTTAGGGAAATACAAATCAAACCACAATGAGATACAGCTTTACACCCACTGGAATGGCCAAAATTAAAATAGAGATCAAAACAAGCATTGGTGAGGATATCGAGAAATTTTATCCCTAATATATTGCTGGTAAGAATATAAGATGGTTCAACCACATTAGAAGGCAGAGTGGCAGTTCCTCAAAATGTTATACTTAGGGGCTGTGGCTGTAGCTCAGTGGCAGAGCACTCGCCTAGCACGTGTGAGGCACTGGGTTCAATCCTTACCACCACATAAAAATAATAAGTGAATAAAATAAAGATCCATCAACAAATAGATAATATTTTTTTAAAAATATTTTTAATATTTTTTAAAAATAAAAAATAAACAAAGGCATGCTGTCCATCTCAACTACAAAAAATAAAACATTTTGAAAAGTTATACTTAGAACGTTCATATAGTCTAACAGCAATTCTAGTGCTAGGTGTATACCCAATGAAAATGAAAGCTATGTCTGCCAAAAAAAAAAAAACTTGTACTGAAATGTTTGTAGCAGCATTATTCATAATATTGAAAGATAGAAACAACCCATTCATCAACCAGTGAGTGATAAGCATATCATCTAATATTATTCAGCCATAAAAAGAAACACCATACTAACATATTATGCAACATGAATGAACTTTGAAAACGTTATGCTACATGAATGAACTGATCACAAATGATCACATATATGATCTCATTCATATGAAATGCCCAAAATAGGCCAATCTACAGAGACCGAAAACAGATTAGTAACAACTGCTAATGGCCAGTGGGCAAGGGGGATGAATAATGACTGCTAATGCATGTGGGATTTCTTTATGGATTGTTGAAAAAGTTCTAAAATGGATTGTTCTAATGTTTGTAAAACTCTATGAATATTCAAAAACCATTGAACTGTAGACTACAAATAGGGAAATTGTAATGGTATATGAATCATATCTCAAAGTCCAAGTTCTAATAAAAAGTTATGAAGAGCAAAACATGAAGTTTCCTGCAGCAGAGCTCACCTGGAGAGGTGGCAAGTTTATTATACTGTAAACTCTGGAAACCAGGATTGTGTCCTTTATGCTTTGGCAGTGCATGTGCTTGGTAAAGTTCCCTATGTAGCCAATGTTAAAAGTAATAGTATAAATGATGCAAACTCTTAGAACAAAATCATTCATTCATTTTAATTAGGTAGTAGAGTATACTCATGATAAAATAAAGAAATGTCAAAAAATTCAATGTTAGTTTTGTAGTAACAAAAAATAAATAAATACATCCCCAGCACCACAAAATAAATAAACAAACAAATAAATAAATAACTCCAGGAAAATAAATCATGTAAGCCTCCAAGAACCTAGATATGTGGGAGGCCCATCAATTCAATAATGCTTTGATTCAGTGAGAAAATTGCTTCTGAGACTCCCGGGGGTTTGGACAGCTGACAACTAGGCCTGGAGAAGTTAAGCCTGCTCCAAATACCCTAGAGATAGCAGCAAGTTTGAAACAACTTCAGCTTAAGACCTAACTAGAGAATAACAGAATAACAAACTTAGAATTACTGAGAAGGGCACTAGAATTGGAGTCTTTTTTTTCAAAACTAATGATATTGAACTGTTTCTTTTTTTTAGATTATATCTTTTATTTTAAATTTTATTTGTTTATTCTACTTAGGTATACATGATAGCAGAACGCATTTTGATTCATTGTACACAGATGGAGCACAACTTCATTTTTCTGGTTGTATGTAATGTAGAATTACAACATACATGCAGTCATACATAAAGCTAGGGCTATGATGTCCATCAATTGTGTTTCTTATTGAAATACAAAGGGATATTTTTCAGTGATTTTTCTCCCAACAAGATCCGAGTGTCTGATTTGAACTCAAATCCATGGGGTATATTCAGAAGCAAATGCTGAAAGTCATGATCCCCACTGATTTCCATTATGAAATCATAGATGGATTTCTCTAAGGGGGAGTACTAAGTGACTGTAAAAACTTTTGCAAAGAAAGGTGCAAATATGATGGTCATCTCTATGACCTGTTGGTTACTGTAAAGAATACTGCTGGACCTCCAGTGCTACCAACTATCAGCTCTTAGTTATATGCCCATTCTAAGAACTCTATTAGAGCCAGCCAATTCAATGTGGGTCTCTTCAAGTATTCTTATACACATTGATAATAAAAGAACTGATTTCTTAATTAGGCAGGTTCTAGGTAGATTTCCTGAAGTTAAATATTAACAAGAAAGGCTTCAGCATCATTTTATTAGAAGAACTCTTTATTAGGCTACTAAAATGACAAAGCAATGGTTCTCAAATTTCAGAGGGTATGTTTAAAATGCAGATTATGCTGGGCATGGTAGTGCATGCCAGTAATCGCAGCAGTTCAGGTAGCTGAGGTAGGAGGATTGAGATTTCAAAGCAAGCCACAGCAATTTAGCGAGGCCCTAAGCAACTCGGCGAGACCCCGTCTCTCAATAAAATATTAAAAAGGGCTGGGGATGTAGCTCAGTGATTAAACCTCCCCTGGGTTCAATTCCTTGGAAGGAAGGAAGGAAGGAAGGAAGGAAGGAAGGAAGGAAGGAAGGAAGGAAGGAAGGAAGGAAGGAAGGAAGGAAGGAAATGCAGATTTGCAGATTATTTTTCCAAATGCTCAGAGGTTCTAATTTGATAGGTCTGGAGGTGGGGGCCCAGAAATATGCATTTTTTCAATAAAGATTCTGATGCAGGAGTTCCAATAACCACACTCTGAGAACCACTACTATCTTGGAAAGATAGTAAACCACTTTCTTATCTTGAAAAGAAAGAAGTTTCTAAAGGTAGGACTTGGGAACTCTTTATAATGATAGACTCAATGCTAGAGCTTCTGCAAGGTCTTGTAATAGCTGACATTTTCTGAGTCATTTACTGTAAATCAAGCCATTCCAGAACATATTATATGCATTCTCATTTGTTCCTTAGAGTCCTACAATAGAAGTACTGTTATACTCACTTTGCAGATGAGGAAACTGAGGAACAGATATTAATAAGTCACTTGCCCAAAGGCCTAAAGCTAGTTAGTACCATACAGATTGACACTTGAACTTATACACATAACCACTTCACCAAGCTACTATAGCTGATATTCTTGTGCATTGATAACTTCTCTTTGGGTTTAGCAAATAGTAGGATAAGGGGGAAATGGGCAAAGAGTGATGAAGCCAAAAGGAACTATTCCAGCTATATCATTCTGCAGCTGTGAAAACTGAGACCCTTTTGAGCATCTAAGTATATGACCTAAAGACACTTTGCCTTTGCGTTTCTCATGCATTCTCTTTTTTTTTTTTTAATTATTTTATTTTTTCCCAAAAGTTGCATTTTAATACATGTTGGCAAACATAACAGAAAAAAACAAATTATCAGAAGCTGTACACACTATTCACTGAAAACATTTGTTGAGGCAAATAGAAAAAAAATTGTTACAATCATAATTTTTCTAACTTTGCACAAAATTATAAGCAGATTACATTCTTCATATTAAACATCTTTATATGCAC